>VZSE01011883.1:1057227-1100435 GCA_013398275.1 Promerops cafer
TAGGAAAATATAGGGCAAACCCGCCTGTCCCCCCGCCCCCCCCCCCCCAGTCTGGGAAAATATCTGACTAGCTTCTGAGTTATTAAGATATAAAATGGCAGTTAATGAAATGGCAATTTAAATATATTAAAGGCTTTTTTGTTGTTGTTTTTTTTTAGTTTCTGTATCTGTTGTGTCTCTCTTTACAGAGGCAAGTCTTTAAATCCAGAACTGGTGAAGGCTGCTTCTGCAGTTGCATCTTCCCTTCCACACAACAAGAAACAGACAGAATCAGAACTCCTTGCACAGCTAAGAAAACATGAAGAAACCACAGATAAACAGAAGAAGGGGGAAACTGTTAACATACGGTCTGTGTATTGATTATTTTTCTCAATTACGTTAGAAATTCTGATTTTGCAATTTCATCCTGAAGGTGACTGCCTTCTTTGTTGGAAAGGTGGTCGTAAAAGATACCTTTGGGTGGTTTATCCTTAGGATTAATGAATATTAGTAACATTATTGATTTGGTTATACCAAACTCTCTAAATTTTGCCATCAACTTTCTAAAGTGGTTTTGCAGAAACAGGATTGCTTTCTTGCCCAGGATCATTGCTTTCTTGGACAGGCTAGAAAAATAACAGCTCTTTTTGTGAGTTTGTTTTTTTTTTTTTTTTTGCCACAAGCTTCCAGAATTCTCACACAATGGATGGATTTGTAGATGTTTCAGACGTTCTGTCTGGACTGGTGAATTTTCATGACAGCTCTGCAGAACTGAACTAGAGCAGCTCTGTTTATAGCCCCACCCTTCCTTTCAAAACTTTCCAGTCAACGCATGAAACTCATCTCTTGGCTTAACTCTGTTTCCAGTGTGGCTTTCAAACAGATGAGAAACATTTGTTTGGAAACTCAAACAGTTGTGCATACGACTCTTTTGGATGATGGTTAAAGACAATTTTTTTTTCAATTTTTTTTCAGCTAGTATTCAAATAAGTGCTCAGAAAATAAGGCATTAAAACCAGGTGAAATGCTGAACCAAACAGAAAATTGGATCTTTACCAAAATACGAGTGTGAAACCTTTCTTTATGTCTGTTTGCACTGCGAACTACAAGCTGCTTATCTTAGTTTTATTCTGTGAAAATGAATTTGCCCCAGCTGAGGATCTAAGCTTGACCTATCTGTTATCATTTGTAGGTTACATGTACTTGTATGTGTACATGTTTCTACTTGTAGGTATCAGTAAAGGATCTGCTGGAATGATTATCAGTGTTCTGCAAACAGAGCTAATGGTGTCCGTGGCTGATATCTGTGGAAATTAAGGAAGAAAGAGAGATGCTTGCAAACAGGTTGAGTTAGATGATTGCACAGACTGGGGTGTACAATGCCCAGTGAATAACTTCGTTAAGCCAGTATCTGTTCTTTAGATATAAGGACTGTTTATATAGAGCATATGTTCATTAAACTGTTAGTTACCAGGGAGCTGGTTCCCTCTCTGTCACCGGGTTCTTTAGAAGGGCAGAGTACACAAATGTCTTAATAGTGGCATGGGCTGTGGGTGGCCAATTTAAATGTAATTCAAACCTTCTTGAGCACCTGAGATGTTGGAGGACCACAGAGATACTGAGTGAGCTAACACGTGCAGTGCCCAACCTGGAATGTGCCAGTCTCCCTTCCTTAGGGTGCACATGCTCTTGTCTAGGTGTGGTTTCTCTGCCTGCTGGCATCACAGGCTCTCTTTCTCTCATCACCTACGGCACTTTCCCTGAAGCACTGACCCAGCTCTGGCTGCAGTGGAAGAAAGACGGTGACTAAGGAAGTCGTAGTCAAAGCAAAAATGTTTTTTTTTCTCTTGAAAGAAAGTTTAAATTCTTCAGAAATTTAAAAGCTGCAGCTATGTAGTGCCTCTATATTTTTGATTGGTGGGTTAAGATGTGATGTTACAATATTTTATGATATGCTTGTGGATGAAGCACTAACATTAGAAAAATTTTCCTCAACCAGAACCAGCCTTTTTGGAATGTCATGGCTGGCTTGCTGTGCTCTGAGTTGGCAAGTTCTATTCCCTGAGGCAGCTTTGGGACCTAGCTTGTTTCTCCCAGCAAATACACTCCTCCTCCTGCTGCCATTTGCTGAAAAGTTTTAGATTTCTTCCTTAAGAGTTAGGTAAGAGAAATTCTTCATCAGTGGGTGTTTTCAAGAAAGATCAGCAATTTATGCTGATATTCATGACAAAAAACTTGGTTATAGTAATATTTTAGAGTTATTACTGACCTCTTAGTTCTTTGAGATAAATGCAGTACTTTCAGGTTCCTGACTCGTGTTTAAAAATGTTTTTAAAGCCCAGCAGCCCTCAGTCTTGATTTATGCACCATGATACCTCAATCCACACAATGTGCAAAGATGTTTTAATATATTGGAAAGCATTCACTTTTGTTCGTGCATGATTATTTTGTGTTGAGTTTTATTTGACAATAAGAGAATACATGCAATTTATCTTTCCCTTTTTTCCTGTAAGAGTTTTGCATTCAATATACTGACACATTTTGAAAACCAATATATATTCCTCAGTTATTTACCATATTTAAAAGCAAGATACTTCCACAAGCAGTAGAGCCACATAGTGCTGAACTGAAAAAAAACTGAATTCTGCTATTGTGATTTATAATATGTAATGAGTTGTATGTTGTCCAGATCTTTTGTACAATTTTTTTTTACCAGGATTGTGGCAACACCTCCAGAGGTCACTGTTGTATGCACTCATCTCATCGCCTTGTAGAAAAGCACGGGGCCAGGGCATTCACTAGGAGGGGAAAATATTAACGATTCAGGAATTTATTTTCCTCAGTGTGGGGTGAAGTTTCACTCAGCGGAAATCACAACAGCACTGCACCAAAATAAAATCTGCAGCCCTACGATTTCAGCGCCTGTTTTGGGTGAACAAGAAAAGTAATTCAGAACTTTGGCTAGAATATATCCAAAGCTCCTTGGGTCTCTGTTTTAAGTATTATAATTATTGGCTGATAATCAGGAAAGAGAGTCTGTGGTTGTTACAAAAGTCCTACCACTTCCCATCTCTGGAGGGCAGGTGTATGTAGTAACTTCGATTTTTGATGTTGTGTTGGAACATGAGGTAATATGTAATATCTAATCACTATGGTTACACTGGGGTTGGAGTGTGACTCTTTAAACCAGTATTTTTTGTTTCAAAAGGCATTAAAAAAATCTTCGTGATTCTACTTTTGTTAGTATAGGTGCACTTTTCATGATGGAGTGATGAATGTTGCTGCCAGAAATGTTCATATGCCAATGATGGAGTGACATTAGGATTTCCTAGCAAGGAATGTGATACCATTGACTGTGTGTTCTGATAGCTTGGTAGTGTAGTCTTTCCACATCTACAGGGCAAAACTGCAAGTAAGTCAGGGAAGAGAGCTTCTTTGAGCAATCCTGACTTCCCTGAAGCACAGGAACACACCAGCCTTTTAGGTCACAGCTGAGTCAAGCTGTTGGGCTGGGCCATGTGTGGCTGACCTTAGGAATTATGTCCCTTTGACCCTCATAAGTGTGTCAAGCCTCTGGCCCAACACCAGCTCACTAATGCCAGGAGCCACTTCACAGAGTAATTTCTAATGTGAGAGATGCAACTAATCTGAGACTGCTTTTTATTTAAAATGAAAATGAAATTATTTCAAACTTGTTTTCAGATGCCTTTATTTCAGAGTAGGTACTGGAAAAGCTATGCTATTCTTGTTCTGCCATTTGAAACCACATCTAAGACTGAAGAGAAATCATGCTGTGTTTCTGTGGCAATTAGCTTTTACAATTTTCCAGAAGTACTTCTTTCTTGTCAGTGAAATCTCTTTTGACTTAAGCTGCCAAAGGCATAGTTTGAATTTCATTCAGATTTTCATATAATAGATAGCGCAGTATTTTTTACCTGGCTTATTTTTATTTTTTGAGACCATATTTATGTCTTAAAACTTGAGTGCTGCAATTTGGGATGACTGTGTGTGAGACTGGAAGTGGTTGGGGGGAGAGGAGGCTGTGGGGAAGAGTGGCCAGCTTGGCCTTTCCCAGCCAGCAGAGTTGCCAGTGAAGGGAGCTCAGGGGCAGGGGCAGAAAGGAGCTGTGATTTGCCCTTTGCAATCAGAACGAACTGCGTACGGTGCTGGAGGAGATCTGAGCATTTGCTCTTCACGTATGATTTTCACTCCAGAATGACGAAGGAAGATGTGGTCTGTTAATGCTGTAATATGATTATGCAATGCAACAGATTGCAGTGGATCAGGAAAGGTGACCTACTTATTAGGGTGGCATGATTGGCCCATGTCAGCTGATGTGTGAAGGCAAGCTTCCTTTTGGTCTGCAGCAGCACAGCTCTGTCCCTGGGCACTGTTGGTTCCTGTCCAAAAAAAATGGTGATTTTTACCTCCCTATTTCAACCTATTTCTTGTATCCAGAGAAATTCCCCCTTTGCTTAAGCAAAACATGCCTAGTACACTCTGAATATTGGTATACAGATATATGATTTTTTTTAGTAGAAAACTAAATAATTTAAAAGAAAGTATTCACTCTAGATTTCATAGGCTAAAGTAGCACTTTTCATACATAGCATGTAACGAATGGTTTAAAACAACAGCCTTGAATGTTTGATGGATTAAAGATGAGTGTATTTTGTGAGGAATGTATAATTCTGTCTCATAGAAGCTTATGAAACCAGTTGAGAATAGAGTTTCTAGTTAATACAGATGACAAACTTCTTTGCTTTGTCAGTCTGTTGAGTTTTTACATTTCACATTTTTCATTTCAGCAATGTTATTTCAGAAATGACAGTTAAAAGGCAGTCCCCAGCCCAGTGGGGTGCCAGGATATCCAGTCGCATTTCCTTGCAGTTGGATGAGGATGGTCAAAGAATAAGGCCTGAAAGATCATCAGCTAAGTCTATGGACTCCAGAAGGTATTTTTGCTGCGTTCACTTCCAGTAGAAGGACCATGCAGTTACTAATGGATAATATTTTAAATTTACTTTTACGTATTAATGTTGCAATACCTGAGAGCTTAAAGAAATTACTTAAACATTTTTCAAGAAAAGTACTGTTAACATTGAAATAAATTGTGAGAACAAGGTAGTTAATGGCAAGCAGCTAATCACATAATGTGCATTTTTTTAATGTTACATTTTAGATAATTAAACATACTTGGTGCTGAAATGTAATTCTGTTTGTTTTAACTAGTTTAAATTATTTTCACCTATGCATAATACAATTTTAAGTCACTTTCTTAACTTCTTGGGAAATAGAGATTTTGAAAGCTTGCTTTCCTCCTCCACGAAACTCGATAATTTTCTATGTTTAGAAAAATTTCATCCCTTCTGTTGGGTTTTAAAGAGGTATTAAAGTTGGTTTATTTATTTATTTATTACCGCCTCATTTTGTAATTTATTTCTTTATTATCTGTGATGTTATAATTGTCTATGAAATTAACTTCATAACTTACATGTGATTTCAGCATACTGTTTAACTTCATTTTGCTGCTATATTATGTGGCCACTCTATTTTTAGTCCATTAAGGAGTGCTCTTACGTTTTTGGTATACTCCTGTAAGCTCTGCTTTTCTTGCCTGTAGTCTTTGGATTTTCCCATGGCAGCCTATCATCATATTCCTTCTCAATGTATTCTTCCCCTAGTTTTTAGTAAGATCAACTTCTCTTGTAATTAATTTACTTTGCAAATTTATCCCTGTTTTGGGGGGTTAGGGCTTGCAAATTGAGGGAATCATTTGTGTTTAGATCATGGTGAACACAGAATTTGGGTAACAAAGGAAAACAAAAGCATGAGTTCATGGGTGAGTAGATGTCCCGTATTCTGTGTGTGGTGAAACCATGCTTGGAATATAACTTCAGAAACAGTACCTTAAAATAGTTTTGAAAATCCCTGCAGTGAGTAAACTGTCTCCAGTTTCAGGCCTAACTTTCCTCCTGCATACCTGAAAATCTAATGGATTTGCTTATCATCTGATAGTAGGAAAAGAATGGGTTAGGAAGAATACCTAAATTTAAGTCGAGTTAGTACATTGCAATGAAATAAGTGATGTTGCTTTATAGTAATTTAAACTTGTAATTTTAAAATAAACGTTCTTCCAACACATGCATGTATCTTTGGCCAGTGTCATTGGGAGTTACACACAGATGGGAAAATATAATCCTGAATCAACATTCTTTTAAGGCTCTGTAACTAGATTGTTCTGGGCTGAAACAGATCCAGGGTATTTTCATCACTAAAAAGTAATATGACAAGAGCACGTTTGCAAAAGTAGTTGAGGCCATTAGAAATCTCCAGTAAATTCAGAAGGGTAGAATTTTAAGGTCAGAAAGGGTAAATCTTGCCAGGGTAACAGTGGATGTGTAATAACAAAATGAAGAAACTGTCAGCATTTCAGTGGAAACCTGGAAGATAATGTGATTAAAAGCATAATTGATTCTAAAGATGTTGGTTTTTTTTTTTGTTTTCATTTATAATAATTTGATTACTTGTTGAACTCTTTTATTTTTAAATTTATTTTCTTTTAGTATAAGCTTACAGTAATGATAAATGTGATTGAAAATAGATGGTCAGAGTAAAATATTTTTATATTCAGAAGAGCGAGCATCAGGGTGATGCTACTGAAAATATATCATATGGATATACTCTGACTGCCGTAGGGCAGAGAAGGTGGCTGTGTAATCTTCCAAAAGGGCTATTTATTTCATAAAGCAGGAATTATTTGATTTAGCTGTTGCCTTTTCTGTTCCTGAATTGTGCAATATTTTTTTTACAGGGAAAAAACCCAAGTCTTCAGATAGTCGCAACTTTGTAAAATCACTTAAGTACTGTGGTTTGATACTGTTTACCTTTGTTCAAATTCCTAAATATTCCAGTTAAAATTGACTGCAAATATAGTGCTTCATTTATGCTCGTTCTTTCACATGGAAATGTTTTGAGAAGGTCTGTTACAGACAAATAGTAAAGCCATAAACACTCTCTGATTAAAAGCCTGAAGATTTAGTGAGAGTCACTATCTTTTTTTTTTTGTCTCCTGAGATCTGTTAGTTCATGAAAATATTTTGTGCTTCTTAATTTGTTATCTGGCAGTGTTGTAAGGTGTTGTGAAATACTAAATATCGGTTTTCTTTTTTTGTTTATAGAAGTCTCAAAGTAGGAAAGAGGCTTAATATATTCACTAAGGCTTCTACAGAACCAGAGCACGCACTGAAAACAGGTTAGTGGAAATTCAGTAATGAAAAATGTAGTGAGGCTAAGTTCTGCATTTTTAGAATATCAAGAGATTTGTTTTTGTGAGGAGATGTGACCTGCTCACTTTCTGCTTTCAGCCTGATAAAAGAAATGACTACTTTGATGTAGCTCTGATTTTTACCAAGTGAAACTTCCATGCAGTGTAATAAAATGTTTTCTGTGCTGATCGGGGCACTCTGTTAGTGAACTTGAATGGTATAACTGGCTTTTTGTCACAAAGGTCAGTCTTAATTCTGTGAGTGTAAAGGCAGCCTGGAGGATGGGTGTGTTGGCTCCAGCTTATTTGGTCAAGTTGCAAGGAAATGTGAGACTGTGATCCCGAGGAAACAAGCATGCCCTGCAGGTGGCTAAGCATAAGCAGGGAAGCAGGAACCCATGAGTACACACTAGATTGCTGTGAGGCCTTCTTTTGTTTAGTGTTCCAGATGGAGCTGGAAAGATCCCATTGGCAGCTGAGAAATGACACCTTGCTTCACCTGTTGTAAAGTTCGTCATATATGTTTAGAGTCGTAGAAAGTTTGGGTTGGAAGGGATCTTTAGAGGTTATCTCGTTCCAAACACCCTGCAATGAGCAGGTACCTCTTCCACTAGATCAGGTTGCTCAGAGCCCCATCCAACCTGACCTTGAATGTTTCCAGAGATGGGGCATCTACCACCCCTCTGGACAACCTGTTCCAGTATGTTGCCACCCTCATTTAAAAAGTTTATTCCTTTTGTCTAGTCTGAATCTGCCCTCTTCTGGTTTAAAACCACTACTCCTTGCCCTGTTGCACTGGCCCCTACAAGAAATTCTGTCTTCATCTTTCTTACAAGCTCCCCTTAAGTATTGAAAAGATTGAATAAAGTCAGCCTGGAGCCTTCTCTTCTCTGTGAGGAACAACCCCAGCTCTATCAGCCTTTCCTCTTAGGACGGGTGTTCCATCCCTCTAATCATCTTCATGGCCCTACTCTGGACCTGCTCCAGGAGGTCCATGCCCCTCCTGTGTTGAGGACCCCAGAGCTTGTTGAAGCATTCCAGGTGGGGTCTCATGAGAGCAGAGGGGAAGAACCTCTTCTCTCAACCTGTTGGCCACAGTTCATTTTATGATTCTAGTTGGCTTTCTGGGCTGTGAATGCACATCGCTGGCTCGTGTCACGTTTTTTATCCACCAGTATCCCTAAATCCATCTTGGCAGGACTGGTCTCTGTCCATTCATCCCCCAGCCTGTGTAGGTGCTGGAGGTTGCCTCAAGCCAGGTGCAGCACCTTGCATTTGGCATTGTTGGACCTCATGTGGTTCCCATGAGGCCACTTCCTTGAGTTTGTCTGGGTCCCTCTGGATGGTGTCCTGTCCTTCATGTGTGTCAACTGCACCACTCAGCTTGGTGTCACCTGCAGATGTGCTGAGGGTGCACTCAACCCCACTGTCTGTGGTGTTGATGAAGACTGTGAACAATACTGGTCTCAGTATGGATTCCTGAGCAACACCGTTTTGTCACTGATCTCCATCCAGACATTGAGCTCTTGACCATTAAATGCAGGGTCTGGATAGAGCCCTGGAATGATCTATGAGCCCTGGACTATCTGGATGTGACCACTCAACCAGTCTCTTATCCACTAAACACACATGCCAAAACTCATGTGAGATAAAAGGCACCAAAACTAAAGTCAAAGCAGGTGTGACCCACCTTCATATTCACTGAATGGCACAGCTGTACAGGAACAATCTTAATGCTGCCTAACAGGGATAGCTTTCACTCATGAAAACTAGGCTTTAGTACAGGCTGGGATTGGCCAAGAGTGTGTGAATATGGGCAAGTCATGTAAAGAACTCTGTCCCTCACTTTTCTTTGTGAACACTGAGACTGCATTGTTAGCATTGATCTTTAATACGCTGTTTTCCTGCAGCTATTCTGAGGCCCTTTTAAAAAACATAATTTATTCCAGTGTAGTGACTTACAACTTTATGTAAAGCTAGCAGCAGCAGAAGAAATAGTACTCCTCTCTAAAATCTTATAAAATGATGAGTATTTGTTTCTGTTTCGAGAGTAGAACGGTAGGTTTTTGCCAGATTCTAGCTGAGTAATTTTTTATCTTTTTTTTTACACTTGAAACTGCAGGGAGATATTAATTTGATTACTTAATTTTTTTTAGTAAAATGTCAAATAGTGCCATTTGCATATTTTCAAGCAGCTGTGAACTTTCTGAATACAGCCACCTCTATGAAAGTTGTTTATTAGAATGGGATTCAGTTTGCTATTTTTAAGACTACCAATACCATTCAAATTGGTCCATTTTACATGTAAAAACATAATGAATGATGTAGTGTTTGTTTTTAGCTGTTTTAACTAAAGCAGTGTTCAAGAAAATGAATTTTGAGTTGAATCAAGTTTACTCAGGTAAAATGGTGAGAATATAAGATTTCTTTTTCTCATGAACAGAACGCAGATGCAATGGCTCATATTAGTCACCCCAGGTAAAAGCTGAGATGCATTTTTTAAACACAAAATTGGAATGTATACAAATTGTTTAAGAGAGCAAGTGGACTTTATTGTATTTGTAATTAGATGTTAAGAAGTAAGCTTCTTTCAGCTTTTTGTGTGGTGTTTCCTTGTTTGATTCCAGGTAGCCTTGAGGACATCTACAGTATATTCTAGACCAGGAAGCTGATTACTGGGCTTACTGACTAAGCCTGATGACAAACATTTTTTTGGGCATTAATCTTGGGAAATACCAGTGTGATACTTGATACCTTGATTCATTTGTTTTCCCTGTCTTGGTTCATAGTAAAGGAGATAATGGGTTAAAATTTGTTTATACGTAACAGAAAAGCAAGTTTTGTTTTCAGTATTGAGTATTGACTTTGAAAACTTGTATGTTAACTGGAAAGGAAATTGTTATCCTGAAAATACTCTTCATAACTGTTAATGTAAAATGTCAGTATTATTTTCTGTTTCATGAGATGCAGTTATATTCTTATCACCCCTATTGCAAGCTTGAAAAATGAGATTCTGCTTTTCTTTATTAGAGGATTTATTAGTTTGTTTATGGTGTGGACAATAATTTCATTCTGGTATGGTTTCTCATGTTGTCTTGTAGCTGTATTTTATTTCTGCCTCCAGCCCTCAAATCAAAGTAAGTCAGCCTGGTAATACAGTTCTGGAAATTTCCCTCTTAATGAATAATTTGAATAATAATATTCTGATTCAACACAAAAAAAACCTGAAAACACTTTTCTGTATGTAAAAATACTGTTTGCTCTTTCATTGTGTTTTCTCTTAAAGCGGGGGAGGGGGGGGTTAATTCAGTTGAGTTGTAAGCCACTGAGCTAAAGATGAAATTTTATCTTTGCCTCAAGTACTTACACCCAGGAGTAGTAAAATAATAGGTTATTGGCTATGATCCACTCCAAGGGACTGTAATATTCGAATTCACATGAAGATCTGGGTTCCAAGGAGCTTAGGATGAATTGATAACAGAGGGAGGCAGGAAAACAAAGGGGAATGCAGCTTAGGCCAGCTCACTCAACAGCAGCCCAGGGCTCTCCCCGAGGTCCCTCCCCGTCCTGTGGTAACAGCTTGTTCCCTTCAGTTCAGTGAAGCAGTTCAGTCTGGGCTCATGACCAGTTCTCCTGGGTGGAGGGACAGGAACTCCTTAAGAAGAGTAACTGCTGCAATGTGAGTGCACTTTGATTTAAAAAAAAAAAAAAAAAAAAAAAAAAGCACGTCAGAAAAGATAAATCCCTAAAGGAGCCGTTTAGCTTTGTGAAAAGAATAAGGAATCATGGTTTCTCTGCCTGAGAGACAAAAACTGGAACACTTAAGAGCATCAGGGAAGGAATTTCCATCCTTTGTAGATTTGAGTAGTTTCCCTGAAGGAGAATGTAGTTGTGAAGAACCTGAAAACTCCTGTAGAAGTAAGCACTGTGCACCAGTCAAGTTCAGAGTTTGCTGTATCCACATTTTTTGAAAGACAAAACTGAAGAACAATTGTGGAAAAATTAAATCATTGCTTTATGTGAAAGACATAAAAATAAATATTCCCTTAGGAGTTCAGAATAGATTTTCATCAGACATTTGAGAGCTTAATGAACTTTCATGTCAACACAAATTTCTCATTTGAGAAAGGTGATGCTGGTATCTGAGGTAGAAAAATTTGCACAGCTGAAATTATTAGATTCTGTAAAGGTTGAAGTTAAAGAATTTTGTCTTAGTGAGAAGTGTTTGGTTGCTCTCAGATCTTTACAAAATTTCTTTTTTAGTATCTTCACCAACAATTTGGGATCTGGAGTTTGCAAAGGAGCTTGCAGCAGTAACTGCACAGCCTCCCCGAAACGGTTTTGAGGAGATGATCCAGTGGACAAAAGAAGGAATCCTGTGGGAGTTCCCAATTGACAACGAAGTTGGTATGTGCACTGCGAGCTTTTATTATCTGTCTCAGTTTATCTTTTCTGAAAATTATAACATGTTTGACCTTTGACTGTTTTAACACAGTGTTTCAGCTGTGAGTCATGCTTTTGATAGTAAACAAACATAACTTCCTGACTGTCCCAGATCAGAGATGCTTCAGATGAACTCATTCTGGCACTCTTCAGGTGAAGTCTAGCAGGTGGTTTGGCTGGTCTGAGGACTGGCTGCTGCCAAAAGGGGACGATTCCTTCCCTCCCCCCTTGATGTGTTTAACACCAAAAGGCTGTTCAAGTCTCTTACATAATACCTTTTACTCTGCATCTTCTTTAAATTAAGCTCCTAGCAGAAGTTGGGGAATCTTAAAACTGCTGTGCGTGTTTTGTAATGCTTATTCTGTTCTTTGGTGTGGCTCTTGGACCAAGTGTCTCGCCAGATCCCAACCAGCTATCTGCCAGTTCTGTATCTGGGCAGGCCAAGTGTTAAACACTTGTTTGCTCCTTTTGTTCTGTCTGTTTCATAAGAATAAACAGTCTCAATATTCACTCACCCTGGGCATCTATGTTAATTAGGCATCTTTGTGCACAGTATTTTCTTTTATTACCATAAAAAAAAGAAAAAGCTCTTTGTGAAGTTATGCCAGCAGAGAAAGTGAATGTTAAGGAAGCGAAGAACAACTACACAAAGTGTGCAGTATAGGAAAGGGGACTTCATAACTTCAGGGAGAGCTTGGCTGTGGGTTTTGGGGTTTTTTTTAAGACTTTAAAGACATCAAACAGAACTGCTTTGTGATGATTCAGTCACTGGGAGCAAAACAGGTTAGTATCTGAAGCTGGGAGTCTTTGAAAATCTGTCCTATACTGAGTTGCAAATTGAATAATGTGCTTCATTGTTTCTTAATGTTTATTCTCATCCTATTTGGCAGTTTCTTCACAGAATTTAATCACTGCTCCCAGAATTGATCTGTTCCATCATGTAGAAATCCAAGTATACTCTAGTCATGTTTTTGCAAGCTTAAAACCACTGTGGCCAATGGTTTTTGTGTTGTTGTAATGTGGCTGGAACCCTGCTGTCTGGGGCCGTCAGTTGACAAAGTGTCTTTGGCGGGCAGTGGTTTCCCTGTTGCAGCCGTGTGGCTGGAACCGCGCTGTCTGGGATGGGGCGGGCAACGGACAAAGAGTCTTTACATATAGTTAAAACAAGAATCTTTATTGATTTGCCCACAAAGACTAGTCATGTGGAAAATTCCAGTGGAGTCTTCCAAAACCTGTCACCTCTCAGGTTGAAATACCAAGTCAGTAAGTTCTGTCCTATCAGACTGCCAGCCACAGGCTGTTAATCACCTCAGGTGTGTCAAAGCACAGTTAAAAGCTTGAAAACCTCGCTCCGAGTATATCAACATACTGTAATTTCAGTTTCTCTGCAAAAGAAAGATGCCCCTTTCTGCTGTTAATTTTGCAGTTTTGTAACAGTCATTTCTCTCAATAGGAGGAGATTACTTCAGCTTGTTCTGTATCCAGAAATGTGTGATTATTCTTCTATGCCAAAAACATGTGGCTTTAAAAATGTAAATGCAATTAAATTTTCTGTTGAGGGAGCATGTATACTCAACTTTTAGCATTTTGAAAGCCTTTCAAATTTCAAACCAAATATAAAAAAGAAAGACAACCTCTTACGACTCTTTTTCTTGGCTCCAGAGCCTCTCTGGTGTTCTCGTTAGAGTGCTTCACCAAGGCTCTGTGCTGTGCCTTGTGTCACCAGGGCGAGGTCATGGTTTTTGAAATTATTTTGGTGGGAACATCTGAAGATATGGCTAGACACACTGGCTTGCTACAGTGGCCAGCAGTACCCTTCCCCCCCCAACACCTTACTGCCCTGTTGTTTGCTCTTACCTGCATGCCATTTCCCTTGTCCAATGCAGTTGAAGTCACTGTTAGGCAGGAAATTACCTTTTTTTTCCTCTCCATCTCTCCAGCCTCTGATGGATTTTTACCAGTTTAGCAAACCATTAGTATAGCTTTCATAACATGGTTCTCACTCCTCCTTCTTTCTGCTTGCCTTTCCTGCTTCTAAGTAGCTGTAATGTTGCTCCATGACTGCCATGGCAGAAAGTTGGGAAAGATGTTTATTTGTGCCTCATTTATTATTTCTGTGCATTTATGCCATAATGACTCAAAAAGCTAAAAAGGACAGAGCAGATTATAGGTACGAATTTGCCTTAGCACCTCATTATGAGGAGCGAATGCTTGTGGTGGGCCAGAGATTGTTACTGCACAAGTGATAGGAAGGTCTCAGAAAATTAATTCATCAGTTGCCTCTGATGGCTTCTGCAGGCAAAAGTTCACCAAGCCCTGTTCTAGTTGCTGGTTAGCTGAGTTGCTGTTCCCAGAAGAGAAATATTGAATCATCTTGCCAAGAGAGTTGGCAGAGTTGCACAACCATTACGTCGGGGTGTCTTTACTAACTCTAGGTCTGTTCTAGGGACCTACTGAAGAGCATGATTGATGTAATTCTAAAAATCCTAAAAGGATAGAATATTTTGTGTTGAAAGGGACCTTTAAAGATAATTTAGTCCAAACCTTCTGCCATGGACGGGGACATTTTTTCACTACATCTGAATACTCAGTCATCTTTATAGCATGTCAGCAACACTCGCTATAAGGGATGAACATCTCTGTTTGGAATGACGTCTTTAAGACACAGTTGGTCATGTCTTGGAAGGATTAGTGTTTTAGCTAGAGAAATTCCCCAGACTTTCTGTTTTGTAGCATGTGGGGGGTTGGAAATAGGATATTGAAAGTAGGTGTTGTCTTGTTTTGATGTTGAAAAAGAAAATTTTCTACTTTAGACTTCTGCCATGCATGTTCTTTCAAACTACGTTTCTGAGCACAATGCAAGAGAGGCTGAGGGACAAGCTTGCAGCAGGAGTCAGGGCTTGCTAGGGGTGAGGGAAGTCATTATCTCACCTAATCTGTTCCCACCAGAGGCTTCAGCGTCTGATGCTTTGGACAGTTGTGGTTTCCTTTTCTGTGATGCACACTTTACTTTTTTGAGGACTGAAATACATTGTCTGACTGAAATATTTGGACTTAACACTCCATTCCCAAACCATGTACAGTCTTTGAGAAACAGGAGAGAAGAATACATAATGTAATATTTCTTTCTGACCTGCATTTTTGTGAGATTCTAAATTGATTATTTTGGGTTAAAGATGAAAATTGGTGAAATTATTTATTAGACACAATCTTTCCTGACACCCTGTATGTGTCCCCAGAAGAAGAGCATCCAGAAGGCCAAATTTTACTGCCAGCATTATTTGGACTCTTTAAGTAGTGAGTTTGTTTGGTTTGGTTCTCTTGGATTTTTGAGACCAGCAAAAGTATGGAAGTCTGGAAAGGTTGTTAGTTTGAAAAAGCAACTGGTAGCATCCAGGTACAGTAAGATTCTACCTCCCCTTGGTGGGGGAAAGCCAGCATGGGTGACATAGTGAAAGGATCATCACTGCTTCTGTCTGTGGACATAGTTTTCCAAGCACAGCAGAAACACATTTTCTGAAATTGACATTCCCTGTTTTTTAAATTTTAACTTTCAACATAAAGGAACAAGGAGAGAGTTTCTGAAGAAGGCAACGTCCTTGCTTTTTTCAGAAGCAACAGAGATAAATGTGGTGTGCAACTGTAGTATTGATGCACTCACACGTTTCTAGGAAAAATACAGCTATTTCTCAGCTCCTTCCGATATTGCAGTACTTTAAGTTTAAAGCAGGAAAAAAGTAATGCAAACTTAACAAATAGAATTTGAGTGACTTCTCCATCCCAGAGATGTGCATCATTTCTTCTGAAACTGCAGAAGCTCTATGAAAGAAGGAAGCCTAGAACTTATGTGGCTTAATTACCTCAATTTTAATAGTCCTGATTTAATTTTATCAAATAATATAGAAAAACATAAGTAGCTAGCTTAGAAAAAAATGTACACCATACTCGTGTATGGTATAGGCTTCTCATTTTTGTCATCTTGAAGTGGTGCAATATTTTTCTCTAATAACAGATTTTTATTTAAGGGTGCAAGCAAATTGGTATCAAATAAAAATTTTCATTTAACTAAAGAAAAATCTTTCATTACAAATCCCAGATTGTCTTTTTTTTTTCCCTTAAAATTAGGAACGGCAAAAGCAGCCTTTTTTCTGTATGTAGGAATTTGTGTTCTGAGTCTTTATCTCTACCATCATAGTATGAACAACAGCAAACAAATCCCTCAGGATGAAGAACAAAAGTTTACCCTATCTCAAATAATCCCTTGTCCCATGTCCTTTGGAGGCTTTAGAATGCATCTTTGGTGATGACTATGACTTAAAAGCAGCTGGTGAGATATGCAACACTTTTACATCATACAGTCACACATTCAGAAAATGTCAGAAAAACAAATTTCTGTGCCCATTTGATAGCAGTAGGATGTTAAAAGCGTGACTTGGAATGGACCTGTAAGTGTTTGTTAGCTGTTCTGTATTTGATATTTCATGAGGTTGCCTTATTTGTTCAAGACTAGTTTGTATTCTTTAATCCTGTGCAGAATTTAGGCAAACAGTGTCCTCTTTAAAAATTTATGAGGAAACTGCCTGCAATCTAAAAGGTGGTACCTATGATGAATCAAAATTTTCAAGTATTGAACAAACTGGATTTTAGCAAGAAGATTGATTTATGGTTATAATTATTCCTCCTACTTCCACCCCAGCATCAGCCTTTTATCAAGATTTCAAGCCAGAAAGTTGATTTAAATATTACATATTCTTAGAAAAGCGAGCAGAACCATTAATTTTACTAATTTAAGATTATTTTCAAACTATATTATTTTTTACTTTGTTAAACTTGCTGTTATATTGTGATAACAACTTTGTCTTTTTTGCTTTGTCGTTCTCTTAGGGATGGAGGATGATGCTGAATTTCATGAACATATCTTTCTGGAGAAACACCTTGAAGGCTTTCCCAAGCAAGGACCTATCCGCCACTTCATGGAACTAGTCATCTGTGGGCTTTCGAAAAACCCATACCTCAGTGTTAAGCAAAAGGTTGAACATATTGAGTGGTTTCAGAAGTATTTTGAGGAAAAGAAGGAACTCCTTCAAGAGATTTGAGATTTGGGAAAGTGTTTATCTTGAAATGAAGAATCATTATGTCGAGGGATGATTTCTTATGGATGGAAATAGTGTCAGTGCACAGTGATCATGTGGCCTGGAAGTTGTATTTTAAACAATAAACTCAAAGGTCATCTTTTCTTACGTGCATGTCCGTGTGTGTGTAGATACTTTTGACAGCAAAAGAAGGAACTGAAAAGTATGGCTTTTGTAGAATGTGCATTTAAAATTTAGTTTATTGGAACTGTTGTCTTCTAAATTTGAAACTAGTCTTTCAACAACACAAAATCCTAGGTCTAATTCCACTTTCTACACCCTTCACAGTTGGACTGTATCTTGACAGGTTGGATCATCTTTCCTGTTCTGGAAAACCTGAAATGCTTTCATTTTGCTAATTCATGAACCACACTGGTGTTTGGATGGTACTAATCCTTTCTTCCCCCTTTCACTAACTGTATTTATTGGTTCATTTTAAAAGTTTTTGGTAATGACAGTGATTTAAATGACGTGCTTTTTTGGTTCAAGTGCTCAGTGAAAGGCTTTTGTATTCCTGAGATGTGTGCACAGCATAACACTGGTGAGTTACAGAAAATAACAAGGGAGTGATGTTCCTAAGGGTTTGCTGTTGGGACTGGTGCCACCAACAATGGCTTTAAACTGTAAGAGGGATGGTTGACATTAGATGTTAGGGAGAAATTCTTTGCCTTGAGAGTGGTGAGGCACTGGCACAGGTTTCCCAGAGAAGCTGTGGATGCCCTATCCCTGAAGTGTTCAAGGCCTGTATTGGATGGGGTTTGGAGCAGCCTGATGTGGTGAAAGGTATCCTGGCCATGAAAGAGAGTTGGAACTATATAATCTCTAAGGTCCCATCCAACCCAAACCATTCTATGATTCTGAAGTTATTCTCCTGCCATCCATACATCCATTCTGAAGCTTTTGACTAACTTCCCACCAGTATTGTTTAAAAAAGCATCTGAATGTCAAGTAATCCATAAAGTGCAATTTCACTAGAGCAAGCAGTTTTTTGATGGCTTGGCTTGGAGCTGAGACTTTATCTCCGGCATCTTCAAGGCTAGAAAGAGGACTTGACTTTCCTGACAAGGAGAGTTGTTGCCTACAGATTACATGATACCACTGCTATTTTCTGCTTAGTCCTGCTGAAGCAGCTTCATATTTTCTAGATAATCCTTTATTCCAGTTAAATGTGTATGGTCCTTTGTATCTATTGAACTATTGCAATGTCTTTTACTTCAGTTATCTTTTGCTAGGTTTTCATCCAGAACTACTCACTCATAATTCAGGATTCTGAACTATCATCTTGCTGCTTAAATTTACAGAGCATTTCCAGCCCTGGATATTGTGTTCTTCCTTGTTCTCCCCAATCACTTCAGCAACTATTGGCCCTATAAATACACTCCTGTCCGTTTCTCACATTTCCTTGCAACTCAAGCAGGAAGGAGGATGAATATAGAATTCGTTATAGATTGAAGGTGAAACACTGGCTTTGTATGCAAATTGATTTTTAAAGTGAGAGTTAAATGAAAGAGAATGAAAAATGAAGACTTGGCCTTTTTCTATGAGTTGGAATATTGTTGCTGTGTTCTGCTCATCTCCAGGATGAGAGTTTGCCCTTCTGGCAAAGGGAAAGGCTCAGGCTGTCGAAAGGAAAAGTGACTTTCTGACTCTAAAAACAGCAAGATTCAAGTTCTGCAGAAATTTTTAGAGGCTTCCTGGCTTTGGAATGGAGAGAGTGAGAATTGTATCAAAATATCTCCATTTGGTACTGTGATACTATGATTGTTTTAATTTCTGGTTCAATTCCCAGATACATTTTGCTTTAAAAATACCATTCTTCCCAAATTTCTACCAAACTGTAGTGCACAGCCTGCATCCTGCTGTTTTCAAGCCTTTTCTAAAACAAGGTACAGTGACTTTGAAGTCAGTGCAGGATTTTAGAAATTGCTCCTCCCATGTATTTGCCTGTAGTCTGTGTTTTGATGTGAAAGACAGGATGCTCACAAGCTCAGCTGTTGCTGGAAGAGGTTCAGGAGTGCATGAAAGTGCTGAATTTCACCGCACTGGGAACGAGGTGAATGTTATTGTTTAAACAGATTCATTAGGAGGTCAGTACTTGGGTGAGCTCGGAACAAGAGCTCTTGATGCTTAGAATCTTTAGAAAGCTGTAGTAATTCCGACTTAGGTGCTTAAATATAGATTTGAGAGTTAATACTAGGCAACAGGATTTGAATAATCAGACCTAGCTGCACATAGGTATGGAGGCTTCTGGGACTGCTCCAGGCAAATTAGGAGAGCCCAAGTGGCAGGACTTTTATGTGTGGGGATTTTTGGGGTGTGCACTGCTTGGTAATAGGCTTTGCTACCTTTTCAAGCATTGCTTACAGATTAGCACTTTCAAGCATGAAAATTCCCTGTTTCTTGTGAATCCCAAAGGATAAAAACTATCTGCTGTTCAGAGTGGAGCCAGTGCTGCAGCTAGTGATTCCCACTTTGGAGTCATTTGGGCTTTTCTTGGGATGATTGGTTTTCCCCCCTCTTGTTACTGGTTAGGTGGTGCTATGTGGTAATTTAATGTGCTCAGCATTGGCATCTGTCTCAGGTAAAATAGCATTTGCTACATTCTGCACTCTTCCATTTCCATCTTTATGCGTGAAGCTGAGGTCTTGCAATGTGTTGCTAATGCCATGCCTCCCTGGAAAGGAAAGTTGTCTGGCTTTGGCAGTGGGCTGAGGTTGATGCTGCCCTGAGAAGAGCAAGAAGATGGAGCAAACTGGCCCGGAACCATAATTGTGGGGAACGTTGTCCATGTGCAATTTTGGGGTGACAGTTGTTCTTCTGAGACGACTACAATGGGTGTGTAGCATGAGCATTTTTTGTTGAGTGGAGATGGCTGAGTTACTGGGAAGTTGCAGGCAAAGGCTTAAGAGGTTCATTGCTGGAGACATTGGTGGCTGTTGTTAGCACTGTGAATGATGGTCCTGGCTTCCTCAGCCTGGATGATACACTGTGAACAAATCTTTTCCCACACTTTATATTATGTCCATGTAGTCTCCATTTTCCACCTGTCTGCTGCTATCCCAGCAGTTCCAGAGGGTCTTTGGCCATCTTGGAGGAGATGGAGTATTTGCTCCCTAGCTGATAGTAAGAAAAAGTTGGAGGAACAACTGTATGGTTGGATTGTGAGATTATCTGTGCTGGGATTCCAGCTCTGGGTGTTAGCCCCTGCTAAGCAATTTCACTGCAGCATTACTGTGGGCTGTGCCTAACAGGAGGCTTGTACTCCTTGAACACTTACCCGAGCACTGGAAGAAAGTAGGCAGTGGCTTAATTTTTAACCCTTTGGACTTGGCAAGAGAGGCTAAAATGAATGGGGTGAATATGGAGGAAAATCTTGCACAGATTCCCAAACGGCAGGCAGTTTTTGCTTAACCCATGTATTTTTAGACGAAGAGGAGCATCAAAGGAGTCCTTGAGTGCTACTTAGGTCCATTTTTTTTTCAGCACTTACAGAGATAATAAAATTTCAGCATGAAAATAAGTCCTCATCAGAAGCTTGTGCTTTGAGAATCCTGAAGCGGCAGTTACGTAAAAATGGCCACAGTATTGCTTTCAGTGAGGATTTAAGAGTAAATAGTCTTGGTTTGGTTGGGCTTGTGAGGATCACTTAAAATTATGCTTGTGGACTGAGAACAATGACTTCTGAGGCTGCAGGATCTGGTTTTCACTGCAGGCACAGCTGCAGCTGCTTTGGAAAGTCCAGCTGCCTCTGTGCTAGTGTCCAGCAGGACATGGCGAGGGTGTAAATCCCATCCTGCCCAGTTGCTGTGGCATTTTGGTCTCAGGATCTCCACAAGATGTCAGTGTAGATTTATTGGATTAGATATAAAAATCCTTGTGCTGTTCTCTCTCATAGATTAAAGCAAAAACTGTTCTAAAGCTGCACAATAGGTTTGATTGTGCTCTGGAACGTGTTGCCTGTGGAAGATCGACTGGCGTCGAGCGCTGGCGTCGAGGGAGGAGGGCGAGTGTCACCCTGAAATGGGAGCAGAGCTCTTGGCTGAAACTGGCAGCATTTTGCTCCCATCAGCGCGCCCTTACTCCCTTGGGGACAAGCTGCAGATGCACTCGTGCAATAAAGTGCTCTATATTTTACTCAAAGAAACTGGAAGCATGAAGAAAAACTAGAAGGTCCATCCTTCTAGTGGGTGGCAGGAAGGATGTGAGGATGGTTGGATCGAGCCATGTACTGGAGAAGTGTGGCTGCTGGCTGGGTGGTATCCAAAGCTTACTTGGTTTCTTTCCATACGAAAAGCGGACTTGCAATGTCCACTGAGCTGTGATCCTGCAAAGAGACTGGGACATCCAGCATCCAGCCGAAAGGGAGCTCCTCTTGACCCTTTTACCTCTTTGCATAGCGGTCCCAGGCATAGGGGCGTTTGAGAGCCAGCCAGCTCTTCTCTCTTCTCCCTTGCAGTGCCTGGTATTTTATTCCCATTTTCCCAATAAAAGCCAAATGCAATGCAGCCCCCCCGCCTCTCCTTGCAGCGGCGGCTGCGGTCCCCGCCCCACAGCGCGGGGCTGGCGTGGGTGGCCCCGCTGCCACCGGAGGGCTCGGGAGCCGCGGGAGCCGCCGGGCGGTGATTCATTGCGGTCCCGGGCGCTGCACCCTGTCACCCGCGAGGGAGGGAGCGAAAGGTGACGGTGTTTGTCAGCGGTGGCAGAAATAGCCACGTTTCAGATTTCATTGGGGAAGTGGGGGGGCAGGGAAGGAGACCAGTGCGGCGCTCAGCCCCGTTCCCAGACTGGCTCGTAGCCAGGTGGTGGGGAAAGCAGTGCCTCATCTTCCATGCGGGCAAGCATTCGCCCACCTAAATTTGAGATGCCAGCCACTCCTGGCATTTGCATTGTGCAGATCAGGTAGGGATGGGGATGCAAACTCCCTCTTTCCTTGGTGTGTCCTCTCAGCTCACCCTGGGGACAGCTGAGATGACTTTTTGGGGTCAGGGGATTCCCAATGAGGTGCTCGTGACTTCTTGCCCTCTGTGCTACAGCACCTCTGGGGCTCCACTTGACCCTTGGCCTCACTGGAGAATTATTCTTATTTTCTTGATGGCTAAGGAATTTTGCCTGTTCAAGGGTTGGACTCTGCCCACTGCTTGCTCCTGGATGGGATGGGCTCCTGGGCTGCCCACGATGCTCTGCAAAGCTGGGCAGTTTTCAAAGATGGGATCATCTTCTCTTTCGAGATAATTTTTAAAATAGAATGGATCCTGTTGCTCAGCACCACAGCAGCCACATTGGATAAGGGAAAAGGTGTGAACAAAACAGCCACTGAGATTTAAGGGCAAAGCTGTGATCTTGTTCCTCAGGTTGGTGATTATCCCTGACATCAACAGGATTGCTCAAGCAAGTTGCCATCTTAAACCTGACAAAGCTTTACTCTGAACTCACCCTAAGCCTATCTGGTGAGGAGATATTTGCTTAGTGCTTTCCAGTGGGAAGAATGGAATGGGACACACACACCAACAGCTGCTCCTAAAACCTTCCAGTCTCTTAGACCAGGGCTTATTCCATTATATATATTACATATGGTAGCATCAGGTGCAAAATTATTTTATAAAGCTGCATTTAAAACCCCACAAGTTATAAGAAGAAAAGTGAGAAAATAAAAGCAAAAGGTGGAAAGTAAAATATAAGGCATTTTTCAAATTTAGCTTAATTTTAAGCTGAAAATGAACATTCTTCAGTGTTGCTATCAGTGTGGTCCACTCAAAAGGCTGTGTTATCATAGAGGTTAATACCCTGGGAAACATTGTTCTAGTGAAACTATTAGAAGTTACTTTTTCCCCCCTCTCTCTCCTGAAAGCAACTTAATATTGGTTTTTTTGAGAAAGGTTGTTTTAGGACAGTCACAAGATATCCAGGCCTGAGTGTGGCAGTGCTCTAACAGATTGGCAGCGATACTGAGCAGCAACATCCAGACACGGATTGTGCCGGTGTCATGAGGGTGTAAATCCGAGTTTCCGATTGCTTCAAAATCGGGAGCAGCTGCCAGGCACGTGAAAGGTTGCCTGCCTGAATTCAGGGCTGCAGTCGAACTGGTTCCTCTGTCGCTGCAAGCTGCAGGACTCACGGAGTGGCAGAGAGGGATGGAGGCTGCCTAAAGCCACTCAAGGCACCCCTGTGGCTGGTGGGGCTGCCGTGGGTCCTGCCAGGATACAGCGGGGAGAAGAGGGACTTCCTGGTGCCCTGCAGTGGCCAGCTGTCCACTTCCCTCCCTTCCAGACCTGGAACATCTCCTGCTCCTTGGTAAGTGCCTTCTGCAGGTGCTTTAAAACCACTGTTAAGTTTCCCAGCTTCTATTCTCCCCCTCCACAGAGAAAGGATCCTAATCTCATGGGCATTTGCAAATGTGAAAAATGAAGCTGAGGCTCTTTCCCCTGCCTAATAATTTTTAAAATTTGGTGAAACAAGCTTGGCTGTTCCTTTAGGTTCCTGCTGTGCCTCTTCTGCTTGCCCAGAGCACAGTGCTGCTGGTTATCCCTCCCTCACAGAAGCCACGGAGGCCTGACCCCGTGTGCTGGCTGCCACAGGAGCTTTGCTGTTGGTGTTACTGATTGCAGCACCAATTCCCACGTAAGACAAGGCCAGTACCCTTGTTTGGAAAGCCAGGCTGGGGCCCCCCTGCCAGCAGATCCCTGCTGGAGGAGACTTTGTGGCTGTGCATCTGACCAGGAGAGATGTTGGAGGGGATGTGCCTTCTCCCAGGCTGCACTGAGTCCCCGGGTACGTGTGCACGGTGAAATCTGTGAACCTAACCGACACCCCAGGCAGTTTCTCTGCAACGTGATGATAATAGGACTGACCAAAACTGTAGCTCAAAAACCCAACTCGGACGTTTTGCCTCTGTGAACCAAGGGGCAGGGAATGGCTGGCTTTCCAAAGCCTTGGCCTGTGCCGTGTTGCACAGTGGATCATTTTCATCACGGAAAAGTGCTGGATAAGAGGGGAGGGAGCAGGCCCTGCGCTTTTGAAGGGGCTCATTTCAGTTTGGCATCAGATAGCCAGGGAGGTGGGCTTGGTTGGCTGATGCTTGGCCCACAGCCCCTTCATCCCTGAGCCATGGTGTGCCCAGCTGCACCCCCATAGGCTCAGGGCTGAAGTTCCTGCAGCTCCTTGTGCCCCAAATTTCCCAAAATTTTAAAAGAAACTTGGATTTCTGTCTTGGCAGTAGAACTATTTGGAGTTTGAATGAGGCCATGCAAAGCTCGTTCCCAATTCTCTACGGACATTGGCAAAAACTTGTCTTTGTCTCTTTTTCTGCAGCACATCCTCCAATGGGTGTTGAATCAGAATCCAAGGTAGGGAGCAGAAAGGTTTGACCTGTTTAATCACCACCACTGAAATATTTACACCATACTGCAGTGCAGGGGGGGATTCTTTATCCCTCCTGGAGACATCCCCACATCTCCTTCAGTTGCCAAAGCACTGTGTTGGTAACAGGAGCAGATTTGGGCATGGCCAAGGACACCAAAGCTGGAGTTATTACCTGGTCAGGAGGCCAAGGGACACTTCCTTGCTCTTCTCCAGGATACCCAGTGCCTTGAGACCCAGCAGCATCATCTCTGGCCATCATCCAGAGCCGAGGAGTGAATGCTGCAGTTTTCCCTCTCACCCAGCCCTGGGAAAAGCACTGAGACCTGTAAGTCAGATCTTCTTCCTCCTCTCACCCGGTGGACATGGGGAAGGAAAAACCTTAATCCCTCCTCTCCAGGACATGAGTGCCTTTACTTTCCACTGCCTTGTAGCTGAAAGGAGAAGGAGAAAAGTGAATGTGGAAAGGGAGAAAGGAGAGACTTGGGGCATGGAGATTCCCCTCAGTGACCACACTGGAGTCTGCTGAAGCCTGAAATGGGCACACTGGGTGGGCAGTCTGCAGTGGCACCCCTGCCTATAGAGGAAGCTTTTCCTGACTCATACAGTGACAGCACAGGGCAAACTGGGAAGGCAACCCAGAGAAAAATCTGTCCCACCTGTGGTTGTGTCAGGCGTGTTGCTGGATGTTATTTATAACATTTAATTATTATTTTTTTTACTTGTCCCAGTTCTTCCCAGACAGTGAAGGTCGCTCCAGCCATTGTTCAGGAAAGAAGATGGTGTTAAACTGGTAAGAAAGAGCTAAATTCTTGTGGGTTTATTTTTTGTTTGTTTTATTTTTTTAATGGTTTTGCCATTCTCACTTTTGTGAGCGCTCCTACATACCTCACACAAACGAGAGTTGAGCTTGGCATTTAGAAAAACAAAGGGTGGAGCAGCAAAGAAAAATGGAGGTGAGCCTGTGTTAATGCTTGGCAAATAAAAACCCACACATTAAAACAATTTCTGGCAAAAAGCACCAGGGGCATGTGCCAGGGTGGTGGGCAGAGGGGGCAGGCAGCTGGGCAAGGGAGAACCTGGCACAGGGAATACAGCCCCTGCCTGGTTTTGTGTGATGCCCGGTGTGGGGTGAGAGTCTTTTGGAAAAGGAAAATCAGCCCTTACTTCCAGATGGGATGGGTCTGGGCACCAAACAGGACATGCTGGTCCTGGAGAGGGTCACGTGTGGCAGCAGGTCCAGGGTTATGGCCATGGCTTGCCTCTGCAGGGTGTGGGAATGCTCAGGGGCACTGAAAGAGCACCACACCTATGTCCTGTCTGTGGCCTGAGGTTGTGACCATCGTGTACCCAAGCTGAGAGGAGTTGTTACTGCTCTGAAAGGATGCAGAATCAGGCATAAAATGGGAAGAAATTATAATCCTGTGGCAAGTTTCCCCTACTTCTTTTGCTGTC
This sequence comes from Promerops cafer, assembly GCA_013398275.1. Lineage (NCBI taxonomy): Eukaryota > Metazoa > Chordata > Aves > Passeriformes > Nectariniidae > Promerops > Promerops cafer. The sequence continues at coordinate 1,082,860 of VZSE01011883.1, forward strand.
TCTATGGTTAAAAAGAAGAAGTTGAGGGGCTTGGGGCCTTCCACAAGTGTTCACCTCGGGCTGTGGGCTCAAAACCTGCCCTATTTAGAGTGTAATCTCCTTACTTTGCTGTGGTTTGGTATAACTGTGGTGTGGCATGAACACACTCCTCTGCCCTGGCAGCATGACCCTGCCCATGAGTAAATGACTGTGGTGACTGTCAAGTAAATGCAATAAAAGATTAAATGTAGCTGTTAACACACCTCTCCTCGCTTTGCCTCTTATAATTAGGTCAGATAGAGCAGCTACTAATCTGAGTAGTTTCTGTGGCTCCCCTGAGACAGCCTTTTTAGCAGCAGTCCCTGATTTTTAATTGGGCTATGGAAAGATATTACCCTTTTCTGAACCATTTGCTAGACCTGCTCACCTCCACAGATGGTGACACATGATTTTACTGCACAGAAGCCAAAGACAACAAACCAACAAATAACTCGTGGTCTCTGATAATCCAGGTGACGTAGGTGATTAATTGCTGAGACACTTACAGGACGACACTCGCATGCTGGGTTTTCAGTTGTGACAAATGAGCTGTGACTGTCAGGGTGCATGCTCTGGCTTCTCACAGGAATGGAGATAAAGGTTTGAATCCAGGACATCCAGGGCTAGGTCAGTTCAAAGGTCCCTGACAAGGGTTTGTCTCTGCAATGAATGTGTGTCCCTCCCCATCAAAATGGTCCAACACAGAGATAGCTGTGTTGAACCAAAATGCTTGCAGGGGAGTAGGGCTGTGCCATCCCATGCCACCCTAGAGCTCCTGGATCTCCCAGGTGAACAAGACCCGTGATTCATGCATCACAAAGTCAAAGGGAGGCAACATAACTCTCTAATCTGATGTATGTGCAGTGCAAGCTGGGCAGCTTATTAATTTCAACTAATGCTTTTTTTTTTTTTTGCTTTTTCCTTTTTTTCAGAAAAAAAAACAAGTAAACAAGCCAAAAATTTGTGACGTAATGGTTTCCAGTGATGGAGAGTCCACAGCATGACTAAGTAAATTGTTGCAGTGCTTAATTGTGCTGATGAAGTCCATGGAGTTACTGTAAACTGAAGTTAGACTGGTGAGACTGAATAAAAAATTTGGTCTAGTTACCCAAAAAGAGCAGCACTTTAAAGTCTCTGTACGTCTTTAAATGGAATTACTCTCCAGCAGAAGACATGGAAATGCAAGACTTCTTCCAAAGCATACTACAGCAGTCAATTGGTCTCCAGCATACTACTGGAATATTAATGCCAAATCCAAGTTGCACCCATGTTTAAGACAGTTAACTGGACTTATTTCATACAGCAGTCTGTCTGTTTTCGTTAGGGCTATATTGCTGCTGGCTGTGATAACATTTTTATCTGTTAACTTCCAAGCTGCTACGAGTAACACCAGCTACTCAAGAAATGAGTCAGCTAACTTTCCTTTTAACTGTTTCTTCTGCTCCCTGAAGGTGTTATGAATGTTGTGGTATGACAAGCTGGTCAACATTCATTCCTTTAAAGCTTATGTATCAATTTTATTGTCACAGTAGGCTTTCTAAAAAAATGGGATCAGAGTCTGCAGCAGCTGGGCAAGATATATTTGCCAGTTCAGTGCAAAGACCTGAGTGAAAACAATTGTTTTGATTTATTTAAAAAGCATCTTATGATGGAAATTGGTGTTACAATATCCAGGCTTTTACTCCCACAGGAACAATTCTTACAGGCTATCTGAATTACCCAGAAAGTGGCAAGGCAGATTTATACTTAAACTGGATTATAAGGAAATACACTGCAAATCACTGCAACAAATCATTACTAATCACAATCAATCGGAGTGATTAAAGCTCTGGAATCTCTCCCGAAGTTGCGTGAAGGGGTGTGAAATTGCATGCAAATGGCACTGCAGTTCCCAGTTCCAGCCCAACGCTGTGCCTCTCATCCCCCCTCTCACCCAGCACGTTGCAAGGTTTTCCCTTGAACCAGTGTCCTGATAAATGGCTTTTCCATCCTGGATGATATTTTCACGGGAGGACTGAAGACCTTTATCCCAGAGAAAGAAGGAACACTGTAGATTGTTACACCCTAAAAAGATTTTAGCCCCTCTAGATTAGTCACACCCTTACTCAGGTAAAATACAGACTAGTTAACTTTTCACAAGAAAAAAATGTCTGTGGTATTCTTCTTCACTTCCTGTGCTCAACTGCTGGGGCTATGGTTGCTACACACGTCAAGAAGCTACACTTTTCCACCCCAAATGTGAACAGAGAGCTCCCGCTTAATGTTTTCTTACATACATCACAGAAATATTTTGAAGTGTAAGAAGTCTCTTGGACTATGTTTGTTCAGTGTTTCAATAACCTCCTCTGAAAACACTCACAAAGGATAATCCTTTTTTCTAGTCCACAGTATTTTACTTATTCCTCAAATCAGTGTTTGCTTCATGCTGATTATAAGGGCCATAACTCCGTGGCACTCAAATGCATCATTTCCATTTTTTCATTTGCTCTCTATGTTGGGAGACAACAAGGAATTGCACCCCAGAGGATGTTTCCTGGCTACAGGGTAGAGATGGCTCTCCTGGGACTGCAGAGGGGGGTGACAAGATGTGCTGTGCCAGAAGGCCACTGTCACCATCACTGTCTGGGAGCAGGGGGTGATGGATGTCCCTGAGTATGTTGCTGACAAATGATGCTGACAGCATCTCAGGAAGGCCCCTAAAATGTAATCCTTAATCTGTCTCCTCAGTAGCCCAGAAAGGCTGGTGCAGCTGGTGGGATATAAGAGAAATTGAGCACTTCAAAGCCAGAACAGCATGTCTTCCATGCCCACTGCAGTGGTGTGAACTCGGCCTGCACAAGAGAAGACTTTTATAGTGTCCCTGTGTTTTACCCTCATCACAACCCACCAAAGAGAAAATGAAGTCCCAGATGACCCATCACCCACCTGCCCATGCCCCCTGGGAGATGTGAATGTCTCCCACCTGCTCTGGGTGAAGAAGATGTGCCCACAGACATCAGTGCTGGCACCTGGGAGAGCAGCGGTGTAATAGCTGAGTGGTGAATACCTGTTTGTCGTGTTCTGGAATCCTCCCCCACCAACACCCGCTTTATGTGCCTCTTTCCTGTTTGGAGGGGAGATTATCTCAGCCTGTGAACACCCCGGGAGCAGGACAGCTTTGTGCGGCTCTCCCCACGTGGCAGAGGTGATGGTGAGGATGGTGCCCATTGCAAGGAAAGCTGTGCCCCACAGGAGCTGCCCCCCGGGCTGCTCTGCTGCTAAATGCCCTTTTGAAGTCATCTTCTCCAGCTCCTGTGCTGCAATAAAGGACATCCACGCTGTATCTGCAGCACTGAGAGCTCAGGTGGGGTTTGCAGCGGCTGAAAGAGACCCTGAAGAGGTGCCAACAGTTGCTTTAGGATGTTCCTGTACCCCAGCACATCAGGGATGTACCTCACAGGCTAGGGGAGGTGACCCAGATCCAGTGCACCATATCTCCCCAAAGGGTGTTGCTACAAAGCAGAGAGGCGCTTCTTGATGCAATTGCTCCTTCGTGACAGGAATTAGGGAGGTGTGCTTTAATGAAGAGTGGCTTCAGCTTCATCCTGAGTCCCTGTGTGGGAGGATTGCTCTGCTGTGGGCCAGCGCTGTGGGTGGGTTCACCCTGCTCCTGCACACAGCCAGTGGCTCCAGGCATTAAAAGACCACCCCTCTGGCTCTGGCCAAAAGTCACCTGAAATTGCTCTTTGCTGGTGGTGTTGGTGAAGGAGGCAATGATGATCTGGACTGATTGTTGTGCCTTCTGTAGAACAATAGCTAAACAAAGAAGGAAAAAAGTAGTGAGGGGAGAAAAAAACCCCCCTGTATTTCTGTCCTATTTTTTATGGTGATTTCTCATGGTATCAGGATACTTGGGCTGACAGGCACATACGAGCTGCAGCTGATTCAAGACAGAAGATTTTAACAGGGAAAAAGGGTCAGCTGGCCATGGAGGCTGTTCATCTTCCTCCTATTGTAAGTCCTTGGGATGTTCCTAGACCTTCCTAGTAGGTCTGCTTGGATTTAATACTCCCTGAAAGCACTCGGGACTGCCTCCACAAGCACTTAATGTGCTCACTGTTTCTGGAGCCTACAGTCCACCCCTACAAATGTGCACAAGGTTCTGCATGTGCCAGAGTTACAGCTCATGAGCCTAGTACATCACAGAGCCTCTTCTGTTTCATTTTTTTCATAGTTTTTGTAAGTATTCCCCCATTTTTACCATCAGCTGGCACTTACTAAGTTGCAGAGGATACTCATCCCTGGCTTTCATCCCAGGTTACCTGGATGGCTGCCTGAGAGCCTTCAGGTTTGTTCTTACCTTGTCCCAGCATATCCCTTCCCTGGGAGAAACCTGGCACTGCTCCTCTGTTCCTGTGAGCATTTCCACAGTTTGCATGTTCAAGGCTGTGGTCTGTTTTTCTACCCAACAACTCACTGCTGGAATGATCCTCTAACTCTCAGCTGACCAAGAGATGCTGTGTTCAGCAAATGCAGGTCTGTTCTTCAAGTCCTTTCATGCTGCCTCTTGGTGCAGCATTGCTTTCCAAATAAATTGTCTCACTTCTAATGGTGAAGAGTCCCATTCCTAGTCAAGGGGATGTTTGTGGCACTGGACATAGCTGTCTCCTGAAAAGTCTCTCCTGCTCCTGTGTAATATTTCTCTTTCTTCTGTGCAGGTTGTACATGCTCTGCTTCTCAGTAAGTACTAGAAGCCCTGGTCAGAAGACTCTTGTGAAAAGGTTTTGGTTTCTTTTAAGTGGAACAGATCCTTGTAGAGTCAGACACTGATAGTGTGTGCATCTTTCCATGCCTTTGACAGACTTCCATGCTGTTTTTTATAAGTTCATCCTTGGTGCTTCTTGCTGGTGTCTCCCTGGACTCTCTGTATCCTCTTTCTGCACACATTGCCTTAAATTAGTTCTTCCTACCTTCACGAAAAGACAAAAAATCCTCTCACGTTCCCAAGGTGCTTCAACACCCTGGAATCCCTGGTTCCTGCCACAAGGTTCCCTCTCCTTTCCCTTGCCTTGCCTCACCATTGCTCCTTGCACTGCCTCCACTTCTGATATGAAATCAGCATTCTCTGCTGGTAGGTAAGGTGAGCCCTGCAGAAGAGCAGCTGATGAAAACAAGCCTTTGTTAAAATAACATGTTAGCAGGTGAAGGGAGCAATCTGAGAGGGAGGAAACCTACCCCTTGTAGTGCCAGTACCAGCTGACTCCATCTGCAGCTCGTCCAAAGAAGAATATTCTGGTGTTCTAAAGGCCATAATTGGTAATTCTGACTATAATCCATGCAGACTTCAAAGTCATTGTCAATCTTCTCTCCCTTTCCCAGCCCATTTTCAGGTCAACATGCTCATTTTTAAGTTGCTACTAGGACTTCAACACTGGCATGGCATTTTAAAATAAATTCAGTAGCAGAGGTTGAAAAACACTAACAGATTACTAATTTATGTAGCTTTTATCAAAGTGAAGCACAAAGATGATTTTAAATCATAGAATCAAAGAATGGTTTGGATTGGAAGGGACCTTAAAGATCCTGTAAACTCACAGCTAAATGTAAATTTGTGTGTTTGATAGTACTGTATAATAACAGTAATGATGGTATTAATAAAATACTATTTTTAGTCTTTTCTTGTAGGTCAAGGGAGGAGATTCTGCCCCTCTGCTTCACTCTCAGGAGACCCTACCTGGAGTGCTGCATCCAGCTCTGGGGTCCTCAGCACAAGTAGGACGTGGATCAGTTGGACTGAGTCCAGAGGAAGGCCATGAAGGTGATTAGAGCAGGAGCACCTCTTCTAAGAAGACAGGCTGAGAGTGGGGGCTGTTCAGCCTGGAGAAGAGAAGGCTTCAGGAAGACTCTAGAACACCTTCCAGTACCTGAAGGGGCTACAGGAGAGCTTGAAAGGAACACTGAACAAGGGCATGGAATGTGAGGAGAAGAGTTAATGGCTTTAAAATTAAAGGGGGTAGATTTGGATTGGATATTAGGAAGAAATTTTTTACTGAGAAGGTGGTGAGGCACTGAAACAGGTTGTCCAGAGAAGCTGTGAATGCCTCATCCCTGGAAGTGTTCAAGACCAGGTTGGATGGGGTCTAGAGCAACTGGAGAGTCTAGTGGAAGGTGTCCCTGCCCACAGCAGGGGGGTTGGAACTAGATGATATAAAACGTTCTGACCAACCCAGACCCATTTCATGATTCTATGAAGTCAAAGGACTACTTAGCCCTCATGTCTCCCATGCCAGGCTCTGTATAAGTGAATTTTCTCTGCCTATTTTTCTTCCTCAACTACAAATGGAGTTAGAGGTGATTGGCAAGGACTAAAACCGAAAGTTTTTGATGCTTGAGTCATGGCAGGTGAGTGTTACCCACTGCTAAATAAAGCCACACACAGCTTCTTAAACGCCCATCTCCCCAGAAGCCTTGGACAGCAGAAAAAGGACTTGAAAGCCGTTCTTCCACCTTATGACTGGGAAGATTGCAGGTACTTTCCCCTTTGCCTGGAGATATTGTTAGAAGGCAGCAGAGGCCCATTTTAATGCCATAAAAAGTTAATTAACTCCATTTTCCCCCCAACTTAGCTGAGCAAAGGTTTTGTGTAAGCCACATGCACTATACTGAGAAACAGGGCTTTTCTCCCGTGTTCTTGCTGTGCCCGCAGTGATACGGCTAGCAAAAGCTGTTGTCTTCTCAAAAGGAAAATCATACATCTGAATTGTTTCCAATGGCCTGGGTTGCTCTTTTGGTTTCTAGCTAAACACACTGCATTAGAAGAAATTCCTGTCACGAATTGCCTGCTTCCCCCACCAAGCCCTTGTGAATCATCCACAAGGGAACAACACGGCACCGCTACCGTGCTGAGCGTAGCAGCTGCCAGGCTGCTCTCCTCGTCTGCTGCAAGACGATGCCCAACATGAGCATTCAACAGCTCTTGTGGGTCGATAATATGAAATCACATTCAAAATTTTTGACCTATTTTTCACCCCCGTTGATTCAAACAAGATATGCCACCATGGTGTTGCAGAAGAGGTTTCCAGAAACTTTCTCACAGCAGGGCTGCCTATGACAAGAAGTGTAAAAAGTCTCTGCAAATCAGGGAACTTATTCCGTGGTGCAATCTGTGTAGGAAAAAGTTCACTCGCCACTTTTCGCTTGGCTCTGCCAGTGCAGATTCAACATCTCGCAGCTTCGATTCCCGCAAAGCACTCTCAAAATATTTGTCACAGTCTGCTTTTGCTTGAAACCTACAGAGCAGAGCAAGCTGTGCAGCACAGCGTGCCAGCATGCTTGTGAAAAATCCCTTCTGGATGCCTGTCACTGCTCTGCTTAGCACTTTGCACTCTGTCTCTAGCCATTTTCTTGACCTTGTGTTTACCTCCATGGCACTTACCCACTTCCTTGCTCAGCTGCAGATCTCGTTGGCTGGCTCAGACACTGCTGCACACGCAGCAATCTGTCAGCTGGGCCGTAACCCCGCTGAGGAAGAGATGCACTGATTTCAGCTGACATTGGCACACGAATTGGATTAAAATATCAAAGAAAGGATCTAGTGGTGTACGTGTTTTTGTAGACCCGTTTGCTTGACTTCACAGATGTTGCTCAAATAGATGTTTTTTTCTGACCACTGTAAGAAAACCTTGTCCGTGGAGGAGGAGTACTACCCATGGTGTAACAGTGGTGTGTGGGATGAGGAGTTGTGTAACTGAGGTGCTGGTGATCCCCAGCTCATGTTTTGCAAACCGCCCATCTGGCCACTGAGCTACTCTGGCTGCTGATTTCACAGCACCAGCAGCCACTGTCTCCTTTCTCACCTGCAGCTGGATCAAGCTGAAGACAAAGAGGGGATGAAAATTACCTGGGTGACTCCTTCTGCAGAGGCTTTCTTCTGGGCTATGTTCGGCCACAGAATACTGTCTTGTCCCTGGAGAAAAAAGAATTGAAATGGAAGGTTATAATGCAAATCTGTAATGCTGCAAAATTCCGGGAGGACAAAGACACATTCCTGAAGACCTGTCAGAAAAGCAAATAAAACTAAGAGCTGTTCTGGCGAGTCAGAAATATTTGGTCATCACTGTTGTCAAACTACAACCCTTGCTAACCAGTCGGCTGCAGAGATATTCAGTGTACTCAGTGGTGAGTTTTACAATCTCCCTGCTCAGCTAGCAGATTTTGGTAGCTTTTTAGGAACATGATGACATTGTTTTGGGCTTCTTTGCCATTGTCCTTTCTTGTCTTCTCCTTTTCTTGTCCTTGCCACCCTTCACAGAGACTTCTACAAGATGACAGGAAACCACCGTCTTCACTCTTTCTCCAGCTCTTCAAGCTGCCAGCTCACTGGTTGAAGTTGGTGCCCTGGAGGGATCTGAATGATGTACCATAATAGAAGAGGTGTAAAACACAGTTAATGTCCATCAGTCAGTCTCTAGGATGAAAAACCTGGAGACTGTTGGTGACAATCCAAGTCATTTCCCAGCCTTGGGCTTCTGCCTCTGCAGCTTCCTTCTCCAGAGCTTTGGGGCTCTAGGCAGGGTAAGTCCTTTCCTTTCCTCTGTGCTTTTCAGCAGGCTGAGGCTTGGAGTCCTGCTGGTTTGGGGAACTGACTTTGAGTGGGTTACACACTTCTGGGTGGGATTTTGGGTGTTTCTCTGGAGGAGGCTGGACATCTGCTTCGTGCTCTGGGTGCCCCTCTGCTAACAGGGGCTTGGGGAGGAAGGGTCTAGACACAGTCAGACTGGTGCCTGTGTTTGCACTCCTGTTTTAGTTCTAATGTCAAAAAACCCCCACTCATTAGATTCACATGATGGAGCAGCAAAGAAAGTGTCTATTTATGGAGGCTGAGGAAAATCCACAGAGATGTGGGTTGCAGTTATTTGTCTGAATGGCGCCTCCTGACATCACGAGTGGCTGGAAAGGCTTGCTCAGGAACAACGGAGAAGGCAGCTCTGCCTGGCTCTGTTAAAGTCTAAACACTTTCAGCATCTAGAATTGCATTTCTTGATTTTCGTTATAGAAGTCTGATTTTGCAGGAAATTTGATGTGTAGAGAGGGTAATCTTTTTGAGGCTTGTGAGAAAAGTGTCCTTCTTGCTTGTTTGCAAAGTGACTGCACCACAGACATTTTACAGAGAGTAAGATGAGGTGTGCAAGTAGAAAAAATTGAAAAGGTTTCACTTAAAAAAAATTCATAGGAAGATATTAGCTGAAAGGAAAACACATCTGACAGGTCTGGGAAGTAAAAAAATAGTCCTGCTTTTCTGCACTCAATTTCCTATAATGCAAAAAATACAGTTGTACAACAAAACTATGAAAGGCTCAAGTTCTTAACAAACCCATATATGTTAAGGAATTCTTTAAAATTTAGTTTAATCCCTTGTCTATTTTATTTTTGACTCTTGAGTTCTTGTTAAAGTGTGTATCCACATTCAGTGGCCATCTCTGGTAGGTCCTTCTGGGTGAGATGGCTTGCAAGAATTGTTGAGGGTGCCTTGGCATTTATTCAGATGGGCCAGGGAGGGAGCAGCTGGCTGCCTGACACAACACTTCATCAAGAGCTGTCAGTCCCTGAGCCCCCCTGGTTGATGAGCCGTGCCCTTTGCCCAGGATGGAGCATCTCTGGGCAAGGGCTCCTTTGTCAGCTCCAGATCTTGCCTCTTCTTGCAGCACCGCCGGACTTTGCTGGAACACCACAGGGAATCATAGCCTGGGGGTGCTTACTCCAGACCTGTGAGTGCTGGGGCGACGCAGCCATGCCCCAGGATTAAACGGACAGGAAATGCTGACTGGTTCCTGCATGGCAGAAAGGGAGGCAGGACCAGCTTCCCAGCACGTACTCCACCATGTGAACTTCACTGCAAAGTAGACTTTGGAAAAGCAAAATTACTTCTGACTGCACCAAGGGCAGAGGCTCTGGTTCCATTTGCCCACTAAATCACAATGCACACTGTGGTGGGGACGTGAATGTGGCCTGGGTGAGCCCTCTGTGGGACACCCATGCAGACCTGCCCTGGACACCTGGAGAGGTTGCCTGTTGTCCCTTGGAGTTCTGGAGTGACAGCCCTTCAGTGTCTTTTAAGTACTTTTGTGGGTTTTTTGTTTTGCAAAAGTTTCAATTTGTGGTGGTCTGATACACATCCTCTTTCTTCATACAATGGACATTTCTCTCCTTGTTCTGTGCTCATTTTCCTCCTTTCTATTTTTTTCCCTTTTATTTTTTGATAGTTTTTCCCTCATTGTGACTTATTTTTCTGATTTTCTTATCTTCCCCCACCCTTCCCTTCTTCCCTTTTTTCTCTGTTCTCACTCTTTCCCTTTATTATATTTCCAATTCTCCAGCAGCTCTGGTACCCATTGGAGATGAATGTGTATCCCCTGTAAATGCTTCAATGAAGAGATCCCCAGCCCAGCAAAGTGATACTACAGAATCCAGTTTCTGTCTTAGACTCATTTTTTGTTTGCTTATGCCTTTTTTTTTTTTTTTTGAGGTTTTGGATGGATTTTTTGTTGCAAGATGCTTCATCAGCCAGCAAGGTTCATAGCCACAATGGGAGCTAAGAGTGAAAGTGGGTGGCTCTCAGGGAGCCACTGCAGAGTTCTGTGCAGCTGGAGCACCATTTCTGTAATGTGTGGGTGGATGGATCTGAATAGCCTCACCAATCCCTCCTTTGCCCCCCATGCCTTTTTCCGTCTCAATCCTCCTCCTAAATCTCATTGGAGATCCCTGTCTCCTTTAGGGATAAAAAGAGAAGCCACCAAACTGCTGCCCAGAATGTGCCTTCTCATTACTGATCTTCTGGCAGGAACTGATCTGGTCGTGGTTGAGGTTCGCTCTTTGGGGCTTGGCAGATGTACCTGTAAAATTGAAACTACTGGTTGCTGTACTTATCTGTTTGCAGGCCAGTGCGTGGTGTGGCTCTGCCTCTAGGCAGAACCTGCTGCTGGTTTCAGTTTCATTAGTATATTCTCCTCCCTCACAGGCCAGGCACAAGCAAGGGTTGCATTTGCAGCACCAGGTCTCAAAGCATCCACACAGTTAACCATCAGGGTTGCAATGGGTAGACATTTTTCATACCCGGTGTATGGAGAGGTGGAAGAGTGAAGCTGCCTGGGTTGTCGTCCATGGGCTGTGGGCATTTACCCTGTGGACAGGATTTGATCACTACAGACCTTACCCACTGAGTGTCCTGCCCAAGATTTGCCTTCTGTGGTGTGCTAGTCACCAGCAGCGTAGGAACATATGCATACGTGTCAAAATACTGTCTTACTATTATTGTCTAGGCAAGTTTGCATCTATGTGAATCTAGCATAAAATGCATATAATGTTATCATGCATATGTATTTGTGTAGCATATACATAATCACCTCTTTGTATGCAAATACAGTTTTATCCATAAGCAAATATGCTTTTCAAGCATGAATTCAACAATGGAAAAAATATTTGCTTTTAAAAGTAAGCCTTTATTATGCCTTCATGCTGATTCTGCCTGTAAATTATTGTTCTTGTTGATAACAGGTAGCTATCAGTTTTCCAGGGAAACAAAGGAAAAGAAGATGAAATAATTGTCAAGCATTGCATTGTACCATGCCATGAATTTCCCTTCCTACAGGCTGAAAAGAAACCACTGAATTATATCATAACTGTCAAGTGTCCTGTTTTTAGTTTGTTGCTCAAACACAATGAAATTATTTAATATACAAAAGCTATCAGGTGGAGCCAGTCTGTATTTCCTTCAGCAATATATAGAGGAAAACAAGGAATGAGAAATGCACCTGAAAATGGTGAAATATTGACAGTAGAATGTTGGAGAATATTGTAAAATATTGTATTTATGACAAAACAGAAACTCAACACCCTGGAAAACACACAGAGCACTTGAACTGTGTTTACTTCCAGGCACATTGGCCTTTGCATAGGGGTGGGCCGGGTGATTCAGCTGAATCTGAAACCTGATAAACCCTTGCCTTCTGTTTTTACATCACAGCCAGTGATTGCACATGACACATTAGGAACAGATACCGCTATGCAGACGCTACCTTTGGTATTTTTTGTATCGATCCTGGTAAGGATCGTTCCTTGGTCATGCTGCACTTCAGTCTTTCACTTACGGGTGTGTGTATGTGGGTGCCAGAGGATATACGTTTAAATGGGAGGTCTTGTGCCTGGATTGTGACTTGAGAGAAGAGCTTGTGTGAAATATTTTCTTCTGTTTTGCTTCTGTTTACAAACTGTGACAGCAGACTCTGGTTCCCAGTAACTTATGCCTCATTTGAGCTCATTCAGTGAATATGCTTTTGTCCAAATATTAAGAATCATGCTTAGTAGGAATTTGAGCTGCATTAATTGCACCAACCAGTAAAGTTGTCTTATTATTTCTTTTCTTTGACTGGGAAAACATGCAAGTACTTCTGACATAAGTGCTGGCACAAGAGAATTTAAAATTAAATTCTGATTCCTTAAAAAATTGCCACTTAGAAATGGTTCCATGAAACCTCGCCCTCAAGTCTTTTTTGTTTACATTTTTGCAGATATTGAGAACAAATGAGGTATGAACAACACCAAAGGAAACTGTTCAGAGACACATAGTAAATACTTTTGCTATCTATTTTTAGGAAAAAGTATTTTTAATAGTAAATTATTTTTTAAGTTTCTGTAACTAAGTATTTATTGTGGCACTTCTTTGAGCCAGGGTTGTCCAACGTCAGCAACCTTTAGGTCTGCACCAAGATTTTGGTTGCCCAATACTCAGCAGCTCCACTTCCTAGCCTGGGAAGCACAACCCCACCTTTGTCCCACTTGACAAGTCCTTTTCACCCTTCCTGCTGGCAGCAGTGCCTGGCAAGCCCTCCGGCCACTCTATGCCACCAAAGCTGCTACAGAGAAGTTGGCTAGGAGGAAGAAGTTGGCTGCAGGTTGTTGCTGTCTGGTTTGGAGACTCACTGTCAATTGCTGGTGATGAAGAAGAGGAAGAGGAGGAGGAGAAGAAGGAGGGTGAGGAGAAGAAGGAGTAGGAGGATGTGGCCATGGCTGTGTGAACCCCAGTCTCAGCAGCCCAGCTCCCTGCAGCAGTCTGTGGGGAGATGAAGGGGGAGGCATTTGGCTCTTTGGGCAGCTCTGCCATCACCAACCACAGTTCCCCATCTCCTCTGAAAAGAAGGGGTGAGCTGCCTGAAGGCTTTCTGGAGGCTGGAGTTGCACCACATTGTGTGAAGATCTGTCAGTTCTCAACTCTGAAATGTGTCCAGTGAGGTGGGCAACCGGTGCAGTCAGCACGTGGCCCCAGTTCCAGCCATATGGATGTAAATCCTGAAGGGCCTTGCTGCTTCTATGGGAGCATTCCGGATTTTTCCGTGTGTAGAAGGAGACAGACCTAAACCAAGATAACTTCAAACCCCTCACCAGCAAGTACCCTGACAACTCTGTGGTGACATGAATTTTTTTATTTTAAGGACCTGGACCAAAGTTGGTCCCCACCCTAGGCATCCTCTGTGAGGTCCTCTGCACATCATGTGAATTCACAGTGGGCAGCTTTCCCCCCTGCAAAGCAGGACAAGTCATTTTGCCTTTGTTTTGCAGTCTCTCTGCAGCACCCTGTTAGCCTGTAAGCCATTGTGTGCACAGCCTTTTTCTCACTGTTGATGCAATGGCAGAGAGGTCAGAGATCGTGTATTTTCCATGCACTATAAAGTGGGACAAGTGGGATTTGCTGGCCTAAAGTCAGCTGGCTGAAAGTGACTGTGAAGCACCTGCAGTAAGAGCCTGGCACCTCAATGTCTGATCAGCTCCACCATTGGGGGTGGTGAATTGCCCACAGGAAGAACACATTTCTCTCCACTGACCACGGAGTGACCCTAAATGTGACACCCACCTCTCCCAGGGCCAGACAGACCCTGACCTGCCTGTGGGTGCTGCTGTCTGAGGTGGGAGGCAAAGGGCAGGTGTAAAGGCTCACCAAGTTGTGGTGAGGGACCAGCAGATCTTTAAATTCCATCTGAGATTTGTGTGGTTGGTGGGGAAAGATGCGCAGCCCCAGGAAGTAACTCACAGCAGTGAAGCTCCTGCTCTGAAATGCCATGCAAGAGGGACTGCCTTTCTCCAGTGGCTCTGTAAGAAGCCTCAGATGGGTTGGGAGAGCACCAGACCCTTTCAACTCCCTTGGCAGGGCAGTGTAAATGCCTTGTTCAGCCAGGACATGTCCAAACTCTCCTGTGTGGGGCAGCCCTTAGCTACCCTGGGCTGGGAGGAGATGTGACTGAGGCGCTGTGCCAGCCTTCCGGTAACTGAGGCTGCTCAGAAACATGCACTGCAAATCATGTCCCCTCTGAGGTTCAGGGGAGGAAACTGGGGGTGCTGAACTTCCTCATACTTCCTCAGAAAATAGGATTTCTCCCAGCTCTGATGATACCAGACACAACTCGGTATTTCATTGTTGCTTTTTATGCTGTTAAAATATTTGTTCTCTCTCACTATGCACATACGTGTAGTAGAAAAAAAGAGCTGTACATAGAGTTCGAGTGCTTTCAACTTCATGTAATCTCCTGCTGAATTTGATCAAAACCTCAGAACGTGAATTATACAGACAGTAGTAAAAAGACAGCACAGATCCTTTATTTTGGCTGCTTCAAATCCAGAATATGAATAGAAGGCTCCGCTTTATTTCAGTGATGATAAAAGGCAATCTTCAGGTCTTAAATTTGAAAAAAAATACAAGTTGATGCTAAGGTTGATAGGAGATATTGTATTGTAGAGGAGTAGAAAATGGGAGCAGGAGTAGGAGTAGAGAAATGAAAAGGTGGAGTGTAGGAGGAGGAGGGTGGGAGTAGAAAATGAATTGTGGTGCATCCATCAGCATTTCAGCATTGTGGGAGATGAGATAAACCTAATGCTGTCATTTGTAGATGCAGTAAAATTTCTTGTACTGAGCCATCACTGTGCTGAGCTGTTTTAGGAGCAGGAAGCTTCCCTCAGCAGCTGAATGGGTGGGTTTGTTCACATGGCATTGCCTAAGGGTGGTCAGCAGTGTTGGAGTGCACTAGGAGAGCGGTGCAGACAGGGTTAGACACTTTTATTGTGCATGGCATGTGCTGCTTTGACTCTAAAATCTGTTGATTCAATCCTCAAATTCTTGACGGAGAGAAGAAATTCTAAAAACAAAAGTGGCAGATCACATGTGTGTGGACTGGGGCCCTACAGAAGAACTCATTCACCTGGGTGGTTCTGCCAAAGTCAGAGCAAACTACCAGGATTACTCATCCCAGGAAAGTGCACAGCATTGTCTCACTGGCCTTCATCCTTCCTCCAACCCTCAGCAGACCTGGTCCCAGCTGTTGGCATGAAACAGCCAAAACCTCTGCAGCTCAGCTCTGCCTGCTGCATTGTGAGTCACAGGGTCCCACTTGCTGAGCAAATGCAGCATTTGGAAGGTTCTGGTTTTATCTTCTCCACCTCCATGTCCCTCACATCTCGTTGCAAACTGCTATCTGCCCTCTCTGTATTCACTGCTAACTTTTGAGCTGCAAGAACATCAATGAGATGGGGCACAAAGGTGGCAGAGCCCTGCCAAGAAGATGAGGAGAGCGACAGCAATGTCATGTATGGCCAAGAAAGGAGAATACAACCTCTGTCCTGCAGAATGACCTGAGCTGAACTACAAATGCACCGGGGCTTCCTAAATTCCCCAACAGTAGCTTTCTTTCCAGTTTTCACAGTTGGCATCTGACAAAGAAAAGCTTTTTTTAACATCTGCATATACCAATAGAGTTCAGGGAATAGGATCTCTACTTTGGACAAAATAGAAGAGCAAGGACTGCAAGATTTAAAAAAACTCCTTAGAAGAAAGCCTGGGTAATAAATCCACTTCCTTTAGCAGGATGGGTGCCAGTCTGGCTCTTAGACCCCCCCCCCCCCCCCCCTTTTTTTTTTCCAGACACCAAGGAAAGAAAAAGAAAATGTTTCTGTGTTCTCAAGCACTTCTTTTGTTTTGGCTCCCATTTAAACACATCCATTCGCTGCGCGTCCCTGGCTGCTTCTCACCATTATATAACCTCTGCTTCTCCAAGGCAGGGTGCTCTCCCTTATTGCAGGGCAACTACTGCAGCCGAGTTGTGTAACACTGCCACATAAAGCTGTTCCAAGATGAAACGTGGCATGCAAGTTATTAGGTTGAACTGGGACTACTTTGCTTTTTTTCCTTTTTTTTTTTTCTTAAACTGAAAAAAATAACAACCCTGAAAAAAAAGGTGTTTTCTAAAATCCGTGGGCTAAACAATATAAATTTGCGGGTTGAATCCTTTACAGGATTTACAAAACATAGAAATGACTTAAAGGCAAAGCAACTCTGAAATCTGATGAACAGCCAATCTATAATAAGGTGTAATCACCTTTGGCATTTGGTAAAATAAACATGACAAAAACAGTGCTTTAAAATGTGATCAGTTACTATGCACTTAAGTATATTTTGCACAAACTATATAGTTAGGTGTCACCGCATATCTTAAAAAGTGTTTTCATAACAGACAGCATGAGTATCTAGATGTATGATCTGACACTGAATTACATGCTGTGGCCTAAATCCAGTCTTGTATTCTCTCCCCTTCAGTATTGTTACTCATTTTCAGAAAATATTTTTTTAGGAACAATGAACTGCATTTAAATAACATTAACACTTTCTGCCTTGATGCAGAGAGGAGGGCAGGGTAACAGGTTTTCTGGCTCAGCTTTGACAGTTACCCAGCTCCGGTGGTTCTTTGACAGGCAACGTCAAATGCCAAGGCTGGTTGTGAATTTTGTGACTTATGAAGCCATGTATGAAGTATGTTTTTTAAAAGCACTCCTCCTACTGAAAACAAAACAGATTTTTTAAAATGAAGGGTTTGCCAGTTTGAACAAGGTGTTGAGTCGTGTCTCATCCTTAGGATTATTTCCCTAGCTTAAGCAGATGTCTTCTTTTTAAGTTTAAACAGAATAACACTTCTCTGTTAAGTCGAACATATATATTTATATCTATATCTCGATATATCTTTATATCTTTGTATGTTGATGGGCAGGGGAGGCAGAGACAATGTGTCCTGTGACTGCTGCCTCACTGAAAGGGAAGAATACAAACCCTAATGAATTGAGTAGCCCTGGGGCTTGCCGGGAAAAATATAAAGTATGTTCAATAGTTGATTTAGGATGAAATTATCCCGTGCTCCGTGCCTGCTCACGGAATAAAACACCAGCTCACGGTATGAGAACATGCTCAGCCGAAAGGGAGATTTATCACTTCGGGAGGTGCAGACACTTTTTGGCGAGGAGCCGGCCAGGGAAGGAGGGGGAGGTGGAACGAGGCAGGGCAGCTGTCGCACTCCCGGTCCGGTTTGCGGGGCTGCCGAGGCCCCCGCGGGGCGGGCAGCCGGGCGGCAGCAGCGCTCCCCACGGGGCCAGCGCTGCCGGGATGCCGGTGGGAGCGGGGAGAAGCGCCCCGCGCTCCCGCGCACTCCCGCAGCCGCCCCGCTGCAGCCGAGGGATGCTCCGTGTCCCCGCTCATCCCCGGCGGCGAC
>VZSE01011883.1:1101138-1493498 GCA_013398275.1 Promerops cafer
CGGAGGCTGCCGCCTGCCGCTGCGGGGACTTCCCGGCGCCCGAGGCCGGCTGCCGCCTCCACCCGCCGGGACCGCCGCCGGTGCCACCGGTGCCGCCGCCCGTGGCCGGTCTGTCACCGGGCCCCGTGACCGGGCAGCCTCGCAAGAGCAGCTCGTCGCGGCGCAACGCGTGGGGCAACCTGTCCTACGCAGACCTCATCACCAAGGCCATCGAGAGCTCCCCCGAGAAGCGGCTCACCCTCTCTCAGATCTACGAGTGGATGGTCAAGAGCGTCCCTTACTTCAAAGATAAAGGCGACAGCAACAGCTCGGCCGGCTGGAAGGTAAGAGGCGGGTGGTGGGGGACGCCCCGTCGGAGGGGGGTCCCGGGAGGCTCCGCCGCCCCCGGGCAGGAGCCGCGGCGCTGCAGGCGGCAGGGCACGCTGCCCTCCACGGCTGCATGATGCCCGCTGCGCAGCCCGCAGTGCTGCGGCTCCGCGCTTTCAGTTTGACCTCACATTTCTACTTTTTTTTACCTTCCCAAAGGGAGAACTCCTAAGGTAGAAAAGCGTTCTAGCCCTCCCGCCGCTGGGGCGCTGGAGGGACTGGGCCCCCCTCCGTTTTCCGCCCCCCCGCCCCCAGCCCTGCCCCGCCGNCGGTCCGTGCCGCCGGCCGCCCCGGCGCTGCAGGGCTTTGCCGTCGGGCGGTGGAGCGGGGACAGAGGCAAACAGGGATGGGGAAAGAGCGGAGGCAGAACAAGGGTTGCAGGAGTACCGTGTGTTTAATGAGTAAGCCGCAGTATTTGACCTGATGGCTTTGTTAAACTTGAGTTGCGGGAGCCTCTTACGTTACGGGGTGGGACGGAGCTCCCCTACGGAGCTCCCTCGTTCCCTCTTTCCCGCAGCGCAGTCTCTCCCGTCTGAGCGGAGCGGTCGGAGCAACCTGTTGGCGGCCGGGATTTGTGCTCAGCCCCGCGCCGGCCGGAGCCGCAGCCGGTGCTGGCCGGAGCCCCGCGGTGGGGTCCCGGGGGACCCGCGGGCACCGGCTGCCCCCAGACAGCTGCGGGGCGAGCCATACGAAGCTGCGCTTGCGGCTGTGCGGCCCCGGTGGCAGCGCCGGGCCCATGGTACCCTCCGGCTTTGCATCCCCGTGGGTGATAACGCCTTAGCGCTGCTGCCAAGGTATCCTCTCTCTCCGAGACCTCTGTGGACAGAGTGTCACCCAGCCGTGTCCCCGTGCGCGGCGGAGGCAGCGCCGAGTTTTGTGACACTGTTGCGTGAGAGCATTGTCAGAACGAGCTTGTGCCGTCTGCGTACAGGCAGAGCCTGCTCCGCTCTGTGAGGAATTAAATGATAGCAGTAAATGCGTGAGGTGCGAGCACCTAGCACGGCATCGGCACACTCTGGCTTGTTCGGGACTTAGTTCCAGTTAGGGCCAGTCAAACACTTAGCTTCGCTTTCTAGTATTTGTATTATCTGTCTTTTTTTTTTTTTTAAGTGTCAACTCAAATCCTGCATTTATCTATTTTTAATTGCACTGCTAGGAATGTTTGTTATATCGGCTTTTTGTAAATTTCTGTTTTTTTTAGAGGTAAGCAACATCCTGCTAAGGAAATGCAGATTAATCTGTAACTCATTTTTAGCTGAAAGCTTTTAGGGCTTTTGAAAGTAGTTTGTTAGTTTCTATTGATGTGTTTGACTAAAGAATTTAAAGGATAATTGTCTGAAGACATCTGTAATGAAAAACTTTAATAGAAGTGAAGTGATTGATAGCTGACAGCTTTTAAATAAGGTAACTTGTCACTTGAAAGTGCTGCTTTTTTTCCAGTGGTATTTTAGTCTCCTTAAGTGCCTTTTCAGAATGAGTATGAGAGAACTAAAAGCCAAACAAACCAAAATAAAATCAAATAGCTCCCAAATTCAGGCAAGTAAGAAACACTGATAGCTGTGTAAGTTATTTGGCGCTTCCTATTTTATTGCTGCTCGTCCCGTGGTGCTTTCAGCAAGGGAGAAGTCTCGCACGCCTCCCTCTAAGAGACTGAGCACGTCCTGTGCCCACATACCTCTGCTGTGACAGGGGAGCCGCTACTGGTATGTTTTTTGGCTGCAGTACCTCCTGGTAGAGTGCAGTACATACCCTGCCACTGCTGGGTACATGTGGACTCTCCTTCCATAATGAAATAGTCACTGTGTTGTGCATCGGACACGTGTTGCCCCCATCCCTTTGCCTGCATAACTGCCAGGCTGCTCTGAGAGTTGCATGCTTGCAGGTTTTACCACTTAAGCCAAGCGAGTGCAGAGTTTCTTAATCACACTTTCAAGTTTAGTTACCAGCAGCCACTGGGTGTCAACGCTGTAACTGGCCTGGCTGAGGCGTGCAGCTCATTTGCTTTGTTTATCACCAATTCTCCCCAGCTCGGCTTGAGTGAGGATTACTGTTATTTTTTCCAGTTTGGGAGCCGTCGGTTTGCCCGTGGTCTGGGGACCTGCTGTAGGTGCAGGCGAAGGCTGGGAGCGAAGGCTGAGTCTTAAGTGTGCCCTGCAGAGGAGGAACATAGCTCTAGAGATGAGCACAGATTAGCGACTGACTTTTCTGCTGACAGAGGGAGCGCGGGTTCGCCTCAGAGCCTGGCACTGACTTAGGGCTGGGAGTACATTGTGCACTGCTGACGCAGGCTGGGAAACGGGGGGTATTTTTTTTTTTTTTCCCCTTAAGTAAAACTTCGAGACACTTTGTCTTGTTGGGGTTTGCATATTTACAAGTGCAATAAGACACCTTTCAAATTCTTCACAAAATGTATGAATCACACAAGAACTGGAAAAGAATGTGCACTTTCTGCATAGTGGCAAGGCAGAAGTTGAGGGCTGACTGCTCTAATGCTTGTGAATATATACTGCCCTGATTTAATACATGATGTCAAGCTTCTTTTGCATTTTTTACTGAAGAAAGTTCAGAGATGTCAACATTATCTGGTAGGAACTCAAAACAGCATCCAAGGTCTTCTGAATAAAAACATTAAAATAAAAATGGCTTTTTAAATAAAGGTATAGGCCAAAGGTATTAACATAAAATTATCAGTAACATAAAATTATTTAAGTAGGTAAATTGTTCTCAGCTATACATACACAGTAGTTTATTCTAGATTTTCTTGTAACAAACTCTGCTTTATGAACAAATCCCATGTTGAACTCCAAAGGAGCAAAGCCTCCTATGGCCCCCCATGGGGTGGCTGCCTTGAATAAAGCACTTGGGATGTGCTCTGCCAGCCTTGCTGCGTTGTTGGTTGTGAATGAGTGCTGACAGTGACCTGTGTTGCTCAGAGAAAGCCGAAGCAAGAACAAGATCTGCTGCAGCGATAACAAAGAAATTGTCGTGAAAGTTACACGGAAGAATGAGACTTTTCTTGTAGTATAGTAGTCAAGTAAAAGCAACATTTTGCCTTACTTGTGTGTCCTGGGGTGACTTCATGATGCTTGTATCCCTATTAGTCTGTTTAGCACAGAAATAAGTTTTGCACCTTTAAGACTGGTTCTGAGAGTGAAGGGAGGGGGAAGAAGAAGAGCAGAGTGGGAGACACAAGGCTTAAAACAGAAGAGGCAAGAACTCCACTGCAGCTGTAGATAACTATTTTTTGACACAAATATGATAGCTTTTTGGCTAATCATCATATATAAAATACAAAACATCTCTGTGATGTGCATATTTCATGATGTCTTTGCTTTATGGCAAGTGTTGAGATTTATTGTAAAGGAGCTGTCACAGTTAAGCTTCCTTGAATGGTCTCATCCTTTCAGTCTGCTTTTGAAAATGGGTTCAAATAAAACCCTGTAATGCTTTTGAACAGGAAACATAGAGTTTTGGTGTCACTCATCTGGAGGTGGATGTGTTGTTGATTTTTCTTAGTGGCAGGAGTTAAGGTCCCATGGGCACATACACCTCCTCGACTTCCAGTCCCAAGGAAGCTTGTTCACCTAAATGCATTTGCTGCCATTGTTGAAGGAATGAGAATAGATATCTAGCTGCAGAGTGATGAATGGCTGCAAGCCTGAAAGCCTGAGGACAAAACAGGCATGGGACAGGTGCTTTGGGTGGCCTTATCATAAGAGCTCTCTATGGCCAGCACCATTCTGTAGTGAATTGGTCTCCGTGCAAAATGAATTCAGGGTTGTTCTGGTTCTGTTGTATTTGGTTTGAAAGTCATAACTAGTAAAAAATATTAGAAAGACTGAAAAATCAAGAATAATTTACATTGAATTTTTTCAAAGCTTTTGAATCTAGATCAGCAAACAGATTAAATTGTGGAAATTTAGATGATTTATTTAAATTGAAATGAGTACATAGAGAGTACACAGTCATGGAATAGTTTGGATTGAAGATCATTTTGGTGAGCTTTTTATTATCAATTTGTTTTTTTTTCGGTGGGGAAAATCACAATTGAAGATTGCCTTTAACTCAGCCTGTGTATTCCCTCAGTACTGGTTACATGCCTGTGGGCATTTATCTCTGTCCCTTAAGATGCTTCCCCAGGTGATTTGTGGGCCCCCCAGCATCATGAGTTGTATTATACATTCATACAGCACACCTAGGCATATGCAGGTAGAGGTGTGTATGTTTGGCTTCCTCTCTGTGGATTCTGTCAAGGTCAATGCTGTACAGTCACACCTTTTTACATCTGGCAAAGAGCCTCAAGAGCTGGCAGCTGCAGTTGAGTCTGCTCTGCCATGACACCTGGCCTCAGCCCACCCTGTTGTGAGAAAACTGTTTGGTGTCTTGCATACCTGCTCACTGCCACCAGAATGCCTCTTGTAGCAGCCTACGTTGTCTGTGAGTCACCAGCTTGCATTTTGCTTAGTTTCAGGTGTGAAAGTTCAGCTTAATCTTTGCAGGTGCAAGGTGCTCTCCTCACCTGTGTCTGAATAACTCACGGCTGAGCTGCATCAGTGGTTTTGCGCTTCTCATCAGGGCCTTGAATAGTGTTTTAATTTTCTCTTAATTTTCTTTGCCCATTTTCTATTTGCTGTGGTATCTGTTCAGTTCCTTGTATGATTATAGGTAAGACTAAACACCAAAATGAAATGTGTGAGTGGCTTTGTATACTGACATAATGAACTAAATTTTCCTGAAGTGCCTGACTTTAAAGAACTTCAATACAAAAACGAGGTAACTGCTCTCTGCCACCGTATTTTTTATGACACATTTAGCTGCTTCCTTATTACCATTATTTTCACATCACATGGTTTTACAAGCAGTCAGTGAAGTTGGTTGTTTGGGGAACTGGAGCCTTTTATGCCCGTGATGGAAAGGGGAAGCAGAGTGGTGCAAGGAGATAAAGATGTTTTGGTGAGGTATGTGAGGTTGTTTACTTTTTCTCTTTTTCCTTCTTTCTTTTTAATACAATAAAATAGGCAATACTTTTGGTGGTTTGGGTTTTTCAGTAAGGCACCAGAAATTGTGTAGTCTTGAGATGTCTGCTCATATCTTTTCAGTTTCCAAAGCATGATGCTGCCTAAATACGCATGTCTCTGTTTACTCAACTGGTGAATCATTTTGTAAAATAAGTGCTTGGCTTCTGGAATAAAAATGCAGATATATTTTGCAGCCACAGATTTGTGAAACATATAGGGCTGTGGCTACAGAAATTCAACCCTCAGCCCCTTCTGTTTTGGGAAGAAGTTTGTATATGAAACAAGGATTTCTGACAGAGATGATTTTAAAACCTTGAGTAGGGAATAATAAACGAAGACATAGTGAAGATAACCTGAAATATAGTTTATTGTTTTCTTGTTTCAGAAATATGTAAAAGATGGATGTATTTACTTCATTGTCAACTCTTGTGAGAAAGGAACTTCAAATTCACTGATACTGGCTGCAGATAGTTATAGTTAAGCATATGGTAGTGCATACTAATATTTTAATGAATTTTGTAGCATTTTGTTTGTCAGTCTGGTTGCTGAAATGGGTTTTAAATATTGGGGAAACACTGCTCTTGGTAATGATAGGTTGTGCTTCAGAAATTAAGTGCATTGTAAAGAGTCATGTTTTGAAGAACAGCATCTCTGCTGCTCCATAGAGAGCTTCAGCATGAGTTGAATTGATCTGTGAAGATAAGTGCTATTCACATTTAAGTATTATTTCTAAATCTGCTTAGTAAACATTAATCATATGTGTTTATCAAACAAAGGTGCATCATTCCTGCACTGTTGTTTGTGATAAGCAGATGTCTTAAGTGAGCAGTACAGCATCATGAGGTTTCTTGGTAGGTCTCTATTCCTAATGGAGAAGGAATAAAAAGAATTAAGGTGCTTTTACAGGATTGGTTATTATCTTCTGAGATCTTCATTAAGCCTCATGCTTGTCCTGGATTTTGATAGTGGACACTGATCTTTACTAGATTGCTTAAAATGATACCTAAAGAGGCACATGTGTTAAGTTTTGAAGCACTTCTGTAATGAATGGTAAAGGCTTAGCATTGCTTTGGTTTGTGGTAGATGGGACCAGAAGTGGCTCTATCTTTAAAAATGTAGTCACTCAAACCCTCCTGGGACTCTGACAGCTGCTGCATCAGACAGAGATTAAGAATTGCTGGAGGAGAGGAGGGCAGCACTCAGTTTGCTCAGACGACTTACTGAGGTGTTAAAGGCATCTTGCATCACTGCACAGTATCAATGATGTTATAGTTGTTTGAAAATACATCTTATTCTAGAGTTAATTAAACTTAAAGGTACACGTCTTCTCTTGTTCTCGTCTTAGAAACCTAGTTTTTGGGATTGCTAGGAATCCATGCAGCTGGAAGTGCGTTCAGTCCTGTTGCTGCTTCAAGATAGCATGCCAGGGATGGCTGTGATTGCATTTCTAAGTAGCCCATGTTTCTCCAAGTGCTTTATGTATGTGTGCAATGTAGGCTCGTGTTGGTGTGAGCATGTGGGACTCCTTTTTAGCTTTGTCAGGGCTATTGCTATGTAGGTCCATGGGGTGTTGGTTCTGGGGCCTGGCATACGTGTACTTGAGAGAATGTACTGGGGACATGGTCTCTGAAATAGTATAAATTCCGATTTAAATTTGGACTGATTGCCAGAAAAGTGCTTGCAAGCAGAGGTGCCCTTAACCATAATATTTGCTGACTAAATTATACCTTCTAGCTCTGCTCTGTAATCTTACTTTATTAGCATCTTAATTTTTTTTGCTATCTCTTTCTCAGAGGCCACTTAGTGCCAGGCCTCCACGGTGCTTCTGCACCAGGATGTGAAATGATGAAGTGGACTGGGCTCTGCTTCTCTTGCATGTTGGTGTCTCTCTTAGAAAATGTTAGAAATGCCCTTCCTTTAATTGAGTTGCTACCAGAATGAAATTTTCATCACACGCAGAGATAAGGAAATGAAAACCTTTTTTTAATGAAATGAGCGGTGTGTATACTTGTAGGAGTGATATGTGTGAGCAGCCTTTGTGCTGTCCATGGAAACTGTGGTTTTGGAGAAAGTTGAAAGTGCGTGAGGCAGGAGATGCAGAGGCAGCCGCTTGCTGGTGAGGCTGACCTGCAACTCCATAGCCAAGCAGTACTGGCACCTCTCTCATTCCACTGTTGATGCTGCAGAGGAGGAGGGTGACAGGTGAGCAAAAGTGCTGTATCTGGCAGATCTCTGCACCACTCCTGGCCACTTGGAGCTGGTTGTAAATTTCCGTGCCAGGAGCTGGCCCTGTGTGGATGGGCAGCGGCCCCTGGGCAGCCCCACTTGGCCATTCTGCCGGCAGAACCCTCCCTGCTGATGGTCTCTGCTTTAGTGCTGCAGTGCTTTGTGCCTCCCAGCATAGACAAGACTTGTTTATATGTGACCTGTTCAAATTTATATGGCAGAGAAGGTCTTTGCACTCCTTTTTTTTTTTTTTTGAAGGGGAGCTCTGGAGCATTGGAGTATGCCCATTAATTTTTGTAGGAGAAACTCAGAAGTGCGAAGTGCATGCTTTTTTCCCTTCCTGAATAAGGGATATACACATAATACAGAATGTGGACTCTAAGTGTCAATTTACTGTTGGCAGTCTCACTTGCAATGGCAAGGTAGCAACTTCTTCAGTTTTCTTGTGCTTAACTCCAGAAACTGTGACGTGGGTGGGGTTTCACTTAGCCATCACTGACTTTTCAAACTGTGCAGTTAGATAAGACTGAAGCAACTTGCTATAAATGTGGTGACTTGTTAAACCGCACTTATTGTGCAAATGAACTTACATCCTGCAAGATCAGCAGAAATGCTTGGTGTTTGCCTGGATGGAAATTAATTAAAATTTGGCGACTGAAATTAAAGGAATGGATTTGTTGCCCATTGTGTTATATGAATCTGTCTTTCAGTTCCCACAGTGGGAATTAGCGTGGTTGCAAATGTTTTTTTGGCATATGTGAGTTTTAAGTCAGTGCTAAGTTCTGGCATCCGTAGCCTTCTTAGATTTTTACTGCCCTTTAATATGTGTTAAATATATGTAGTCGCTAATGGAAGTAAGGCTCTAACAATCCAAAAATATACTGTTGTGGTGGTGGTGGTGTAGGCTCATTTGCTTGTAGCTTGCATTTGCTTAAAACTGATATGAGTTAATCTGCTAATTTGACTGTAATTGTTAGAATTAAAAAAAGAAAGGTACTGGTGCCATACATATCTTGGATATATATCCAGATTTGAATTTTGATTGCCAAAAGCATACTTACAGACTGAGATCTTTAGTGTTTGCCAACTAAATTATATCTTATAGCAATGGTTTGCAATATATAGAAAGTCCTAATTAGATATTCAAAAAATGAAGATGCTGTTATTCAGACATGCTTCATAGCAGGCCTCCGCAGTTCTGCCCTGTCAGGATGTGAAAGGATTATGTGCTCTGTGCTACTGCTCACTGTTAAATGTGTTGATTTCTCTTTCCAAAAATATGCTCCTCAAATCTGAACCTTCAAATTAAATGTAATTATTTGCCAGCCCCCAACCCCTTTTCCCAGAAAACCTGGCTCTCTGAAGGCATGCTGGTGGTGCTCTGAGGCGAGAGAGATTATATGTGCTGTTGTTGCCCACACCTGGGAAAGTGCAGTAAGCAGGTGTAATTCGTAACTGTTTGGTTGGGCTCTCTCTCCTTTCCTCGCCCCTTTGCGCCGTTCCCGTGCGAGGCTCCAGCATCCGAGCGCTGTGGGGCTGAGGGCTGCTCCCAGTGCCCTTGGCCGCGGGTACCGGTGTTGGAAGGTGTGGGGGTGTGTGAGCACGAGGCTGCGTGGGGAAGCCTGGAGCCTGGCTTCTGCCCCAATGCTGCCAGGGTGCTGCTGTGCAGATTTCAGGGAGTATTGGAGCCGTGACCTGGCAGCTGCCTGGCGCAGGAGCAGAGCCCGCCAGCGGAGTCCTGCCGAAATGCTTCTGTCTGCCAGGCCCCTTTGTGGGTACTCTGCCGCTTACTGCTCAGGTGTGGAGAGGAGGTCAGGGAAAGTATTTCCTCTTTGCCCTTACCAGAGAAGTTTGTAGTGATTCACTGAATAGATTTCTCACTAAGATCAGTTAAGGTATATCCCTTGGTCTCTCCAGAGGATACCATGCTGCCATACCATTACTGAGGAGCCTTTGCTCCTCGGTAAGATCTTTCAGTGTCTCTGGAGGTTCAGCTGAGGAAAGCAATGCTTGTGCTAACTTGGAAGATTTAAACTGAAAGAGAGTACATTTAGATCAGACATTGGGAAGAAATTTTTTACTGTGAGGGTGGTGAGGCACTGGCACAGTTTGGCAGGAGAAACTGTGGATGCCCCATCCCTGGAAGTGTTCAAGGCCAGGGACTTTGAGCAACCTGCAAAGTGGAAAATGTCCCTGCCTGTGGTGATGGGGTTGGAACATGGTAATTTTTAAGGTCCCTTCCAATCCAAACCATTTTATGATTCTGTGAGATGTTATTTCAAGGTGAATAATGTTTATTGATTAGATGCGTTGTTACTACTACTAATTTTTTTAAATTATGTGGTGTTAAGGAAGGGTAAGTTGCCAGAGCCAGGTCAGGCTTAGATATTTGCAGTTGCTGCTATGCTTGTCCTGCTTCACTCCTGCTTCTTTGAGATAAGCTGATGGGTCTGCAGCTCAAACCAGAAGCTATTTGAAATTCAGGATGAGGATGCAGCCTCATGTGTGATCTGATCAAACTGTAGTACATAAACATAAATAAAAATGCTTTACACACTTCTATCTAGCTAGATGTATTTAGATTTTGATTAATATCTAGAAATCTATAGTGGAGGAAGATATACCAAAAAAAACCCCACTTTTTTTTTTGTTTTTAGATGTGAAAACCTAGAGTGTGGCTGCATGTTTAACTTAGAGCAGCTTTAATTTTTCATAGTTTTTATAGTATCTTGGCCCTGCCATCATTGGGATGGTATTAAGGCAGACCTGGAAGGCAGTTCAGTGTTTTAAATGCTTGGGAAACCTCAGAGATGGATGGAGAGGGCTGAACCAGGAGCTTTTTCTTTTGGCTTAAATTGGGGGATTAATTTTACTGCCTTTTTCTCCTTTTTCCTTGATGAATGTGTGCAGCCTCCAAGTAAAACTATGCTGTCGGGTTTTTATGGCTAATGGTTTACCTTTGTGGCAAGAGCTGAGCATCTCTCCTGACATTGTGTGTGTGTATATTCTGGCTGGTGGGGTTTTAATGCTGATCTAAGGTCTGGTCCCCGGTACTGTTTGTGTTTTGTGTCCTCCTTACGCACAAGTGTAGTAAATCCACTAAATGCTGCCTTGAAATACAAACGAGGATGGGAGTTTAAAGCAGTGTTTTAAAGTGAAGCCTGTTGCAATTGATTCTGGAAAAAATCAAGAGATGCTATCTTAATGCAGACTTCTCCATGCTTGTTAGGAACTTGAGTCACTCTTGAATAATCCAGTTTGTACAGTCTATGAAAACCTAATACTGCACTGTTGCCTATTTCTTCTTTACAGTTCTGTGGCAATGACATAGTCATAGGCATTAAAAGGAGAAACCATAATCTTCTCTGCTCACAGCCCAAGCCAACACTAGTCATCCCCTGATGCTATGAAGTCATTCTTTGCTTTGAGGTTTCTAACTAAAACTCTGTTCCAAATGTCTGCTCTGGGTGAGCAGTAGAGGCATTAGGAATGGAGTCCTGGTGCCCTCCCCTCTGCCTTCAACCTCTCTTCAGACCATCCTCCTGTGGCCAAGGAGACCACTCCTGCAAAATCCATATTTTCCCTTGACAGCGATCCCTCCTTCCCACTTCTGGAGCTCTGGAACAGAAGATGTAAATGAATTTGCAGTGATTGCACAACCCAGTTATGCAACAAGGCTGACGTGGTAGCGTGTACATATGTAGAAAACGCCTTTTTGAAGAGATGACATTAAGCACAGTTTCACCACCTTCTCCCCAAAGATGAGGGCAACTGCATTACTGTCTTAACCTGGTTAACTTGCATATTAAAGCACACCAAATACTCAGCTTCTCTTGACTGAGGATTATTGTTGATGGAGCAGAAAAATTAATCAGTTTTTGTGGACCGTTTATTTGGATAGGAGTTTTTTAGCTTGGGACCCAGAGCCTAGGCAATTAGACTACTCAGTCCTGGGGCAGTGGGCTGCACTGTAGTGAGATTTTTACTGTCAGCATAATCTGAACTACCTAAGAGTGTGTTTTGTTTCTTATTTTCCAATGAGTGATGGCGCTTCAGTTGGAGGCATCCTGTGCTAGTCCAATAGGTCACTGAGCGAGTGCTCAGCGTTCCTTGCATCTGGCAACCCAATTCCTTGCTTCCTATACTTCTTAATTTCTCTGGAAGAAGACACGCAGCACTACTGGCTCCTGTCTTTTGCATGAAACAGGAGGACTCACGGCATGGTGTTTTTACTGCATTTTTGAGTCAGGCTGCTTGCTAAGGCTGCCCTAACACTGAATGTGAGGCAGGCTTTTGTTTTGTCATTTCCCTGGCAAGTTACTCCGTGTGCCATGTGGGCTGATGGGCGTAATTACTGATACCTTGGGGCAAGGACAGACTTCCTGAGGTCCCTCTTTCTGTGTTTTCCACTGAGCAGATATGCCTTCAGCTACTGGGTATGTGGAAAGTTGTTCTCCTAGCTAAGATGTGCAGTCTCTAGAAACTGAATCTCTCCCATCTCACATGAAATGGTTGAGGCCACTGTTAACATGATGTCCTGTCGCTCTTGGCCTGACTGTGGCTGGTACATTTTTACTTAGGTGTGGAAAAATAAACCTTTTTGTGCCCCAGTTGCTTCTCTTCTGCAATAATTCCTGGTAGGTAGAACAAGTAAGTGATGTTATCTTCATGTGTAGTGCTTGTTGCTGATTGAAAGGAAAATTCTGCAAACTAAGCAAGTATACTGACCTGACGACTCCTCGTGACAACTGCTTACTTTTAGTTAACATTCAGAATATTTTTATCCTAGTTTACTCCTTAGAGGCTAATAGAGTGCTGCTAGAGTAATTTTCAGATGAATCATGCCATCTGCCATGCATGCTTTGCTATTTCAGCAGTAGAGAAGGAGAGGGAATATATACATACAGTGGTTTGAAACAGTATGTTTGTATTCTCTGTAAAACTAATTTAATTTTCAGAGGTTTTTCTTGTTTTATTTCTTTTTTAAAATTATTTGTTTGGATTTGTTTTTTGTCTGTGTTTTGAGTTTTTTTTAATCCTACCAGGCATTTTATATTTCTTGCTTTGGCTATGAGTTTAACATGGGGCTCCAGTGCTGATACTGATCTGTTGAGTGGTCACTGCCAAACTTTGCAGAAGCACTCTGGACATGATCTGAATTGCTAGTGAGTTAATGTGGACCATTACAAAGTTCTTTCCTGAAAACAAAGTTCAGATGTTGAGCATTTGGGTTGCCAAACTGGACCAACTAGAATTTGCAGCCCCCTAAAAATAAAAGATAATAATATAAAATTTGTAGAGCAGTAGAACTGGAGGGTTTAGCCTTGGAATTTGGAAGGAAAGTTTGCTCGTGGAATGAGTTCTGTGTGGCTCATGTTCAAGATTTGTTCCTCTAGGAGCCATCCTGAACCCAGGGGAGGAGAGTCCCCAGCATGCAGCCGTCCTGCCTGTGAGAACTTACAAACTGGTGCTTGAAACTAAAAGTTCTTAACCACATTGGATGTGTCACATTCCATGTTGTGTTTTGTCCAGAAGCAATTATTTGGGACACTAGCCAAACTGTTAGTAAGGTTCATGAGTTTGGGTTTGGAGAGGGCTGGGATCATAATCTTGAGGAGTTTGTATGTCAACCCTGTTCCATCTTTGAGAACCAGGCTGTGATATTAGATTATGCTTTACCTATTACCAGGCAGAGTAAATTCTTCTGTTCTAATATATTAAAAATCTTGGTTGTCCCAAAGATCTTATTTTCTCATAAAATGATTTGGCTGATGAACCTTTTGCACTGAAAAGTACGAATAGATTGTGTGCTTTGTTTGTGTCTTTAAGCTTTTTCCAACAGTTTCAACTCATGTGCTTGGTATTAGTGCCCTGACAACTGTATTTAAAGAAACTCAGAGCAGAATATTGAAATGTGGAGCAATTAAACTGTTTTCTTCCCTTTTCAAGCATTTCACCCCCGCTCCTCAAGGGAATGATACGTCTGGTAAACTCCACTTAATTATGTGAGGTCGATTGAAGGCTTGAGCAATAGCATGCTCTCTTTTTCAGGCAAGAAAGACAATTTTTAAATGCCAGGAATCAAAAGCAAGGACTGCTTGCCAGTGGAGAGGAGTTGTTGCACCAGATATCGAGTTGACATGCAAGTAGATCTCTGCTACCCTTAGATGAGGATTAGTTTATGCCCTGAAGCTAACAGATTATTAACTCTTGTAATTTTATTTTAGCATGTTTAACAACAGATACTGTTGCTTATAAAACCCATTTAATCCTTTTTTAATCACTGCAAGTCACTTTTCCAGCAGTTATCCTGCAGGCATGGGTTCCAATGGTTAGTTATTTATTTGTTAAAGCATAGCAAATATCTCTCTGTATATTTAAGTAATATGTATATTTAAGCAATTCTTTAATGCCTTGGATTCAAGTTTAAAATAAAAAAGGAAAAGAAAAAGAAAAAAAGTTGGGCCTCTACTTCTGTTGCCTTTCTTTCATCTTTAATCCCTGACTTTTCAAATACCTGTAGCATCCCCTTTCTTTTGCTCTTTGCTCTTTGTATGCTCTCTGCCACATCCTTAATTCCTCTTTAGTTTTCCCTGGCCACCGCTGTTGCTGATGTGAAACACCAGCAGATAATCCCAGCAGATTTTTATTAGCTTGGGCTTTGCTCTGCACCTCAAGGCATTTATTGATAAATAGCAGCCTTGTATTATGGGATGTATAAACAGGAGCATGTGACTGCCCTCTGCGTTGGATTTGAGAACATAGGGAATAGCAGTGGTGGTGGTGGCAGGATGATGCTCTTAAAGGAGGCAGTGCCTTTTCCTAGAGCCAAGGGTGCGATGGGAAAAAGGCTGGCAAACTTTCAGGTGTGCAGGATATTCTTTGTGTGTGAAATAAAAGCTGTCAATATCAAAACCAGTACGGTTGAGAAGAAATATTTCTGTTTTCAAAGATGATGAGAGTATGAAGATCATTGGGAGGTGTAGAGAAAGGGCGCCAGGGGAGGTGGAAGCCTGAATGGCTCTCCTAAGTGAGAGGGATGAAAGCTGTTGGAGTTTAGAGAGGTTAGTAGGAGCAGAGGAAAAGAAAAACCTGCATAGTTACTGGTATCATTGCTTATCTTTTACCCATGTTTCCTGTCTACTCCTAGGACAAGAGCTGGTATTTCCTGTATTTTCCATTGCCAGCTAGCTGCCGTGCTGTGCCATGTAGGTGCTGCAGCCTTTACTTCAGTAACCAGGCTGGAGTGAAAGTGCACTAAACCTCTTAATTATCAAGTTCTCATCCAGGGTGAGACAGAGCTAAGAAATAACTGACACCAAAAATTGCTTACCAGGTTAGGCACCTTTAGCTAGGCATGATGTGTAAAAGTGCCAGCACATGATGTATGCATGGCATACAACTCCCCCAGAAAGAGGGGTGGAGAGCCTCAAGCCTTTTCAGGTTTGTTGCTCAGTACTGGGATCTTTCAGCATGTTGCAAAAATCTGTGCTCTCCATGCCAGCCACCGGGATGCAATGTAGCAGTGCTGCCTTGTGTGTGAGGGTAATTTCGTGTTCTGTCCAGCGCGTGTCTGAAATGAGGGTGTGTGTCATAGAAACACAGAATTGTTCAGGCTGGAAAAGACCTTTATGTATCTGTATAGAAGCCACTTCCCAGCGCAGCGTGAAAGGTTAGGAGTGAGAATGAGACAGTGGTAACATTTATGTGTTTCTGACTGTAGGAGCATTGTCTCTTGGCTCTGATTAAGCCAATGTTTAGCCTGTGAAAATATTTTTTCCTCTCACGTTGGGAGATCTGCTGTTACAAGTGATTTTGCCATCGGGGCCGGATGGCATAAAGTGAATACCTGACTGACTTGAAATAATTTGATTAGTCTGTCTTTTGCTGGGGGAATCCCTTGCTCAGGCCTATCCCAGGGATAAATGAATCATGCAGAGCAGAAGTTGAAATTGCCAATAAAGGCTTTCGGTTTGTTGCTGGTAAGTGACTGTTAAATGAGCTTTGCTGTAGGATATGTGCCTTTTCTTAGAAATGTCTTTAACATGGACTGAATTATACTGAAATACTAAACCTCCTTCCAAATTTAACGAAAAAACCCAGAGGCCAGAATGCTTTTGTGGTCCGAAGCTTCTGATCAGGTTTATTGCTAATGCTGCTGATTTGCTAGAGTACCACTTACACTACATTTTATTACATGAGGAATAGAAATAGAGTAGCAAAGAGCATCTCTACTGAATATTCCCTCCTCATTAACATCTGCGTTCCTCTGCCATATAAATCATGTGTTAATGTTCACATAGGCAACACCACTAAGAAAAATAGATCTTGCTCACTCTTTAAGGTTTGACTTCATCTCGTACTGGTAACCTAAAGGTCATGTGTAACTGCTGGTGCAAACCAGTTGTGGGAGAGTCCAGTAAGGTTCTGAGGTTCCTCTGCAGCAGCAAAGCTGCCCTGGCTGATTTGCTGGTGTGGACTGCACAGTCCTCTTCTGAACAATGTATGAGGTTTCCTGCAGGTTCCTTCCTACCTCAAAGGAACCTTTATTCAAGCCTAGTGGTTCCTATCCATTTGTTGACTTTTGTGATTCAAAGTACCTGTTGGTGTTGCAGGGAAAGCCCTTGGGTAGCTGTAGAAGGGAAAGAAGATAGATAGATGTGAAGAGGGTTATGTAGTCTGCTTTTAGCTTAGAAGGCTGGTCTATGTGGGATTGGTAGTTGGTGGAGGGGAATAGGTTCCTGTTCTAAATGTTCCCAAGGAGGAACTTCATCAGGCACAGTAATTCCTGAGAAAGGAGGCAGCCCTTGTGACCTTCCATAGAGGTCTTTTTAGACTCAAATTATGAGACACCATTAGTTTAGCGGAGATGCCATGGGACAGCTTCAAGTGTTGACAAAATAACCTCATCAAATTCAGACGTGTAGCTCCATGTGCATGGAACTAAGATGGTAATCTTGGACCGTGCTGTGTCCCCCTCATGTGAAGACTTTGCATTTTGACTCCACAGAAGACTGGCCCAATTGGCCACGTTGTCCAGACACTGAGACTTCAGGAACCTCTGGGGTTTTTTCTGTACAGGCTATAGTTTGGCAAACTGATTTGGAAACCAAGATCTGAGTATCTTCTTGCCCATACCATAGTGGCCACTAAAGGACTGGAAAAAAGATTCTGTAAGAAGGAGTAAAAAAAGCAAGTATCTTCTAGTCTGTAGAGAAATCACAGGTTTCACTTGTGATAGTAACAGTCTGCTCTTCCAAGGACGTAGAAAGGTGACAG
This sequence comes from Promerops cafer, assembly GCA_013398275.1. Taxonomy (NCBI): domain Eukaryota; kingdom Metazoa; phylum Chordata; class Aves; order Passeriformes; family Nectariniidae; genus Promerops; species Promerops cafer. Next base: position 1,118,028 of record VZSE01011883.1, read on the forward strand.
CCATACCATGGGCTTTAACCCACAGCAAACTCCCTGCTTGCCAGCACTGGGAAGTGTTAACTCTGGTCTCCTTAATACTGAGCACAACCACAGAATTTACGCACAGCAGAGGTAGTCTTTTTTTTCAGATAAACAGCATAACTTCAATGCATACGCAGTGCAAGAGGGCTATCACCCTTCTCCCTTTTGAAAGCAGGGGTACACAGCAGTGTGATGTGTCCCGGTTGCAGATGATGAGATACGTTCTTTGAGCCAGAGATGGCCACGACATCCCTCAGTGTTGGGCTCACCCCCTCCCAGGACAGATGTAGGGCATATCTGAACCACGTGTTGTTCTGTGCTTTCTAGAAAGGCTGCAAAGGCCGGATGGTCTTCATATAGGAACAAAAGCTGTAATATGCTGGTAACCTCAGTGGGTTGCAGAGAAATTTTCTCGTCTTTGGAAACAGTAGAGTTTTGAAAATCAAAGCAAACAAATGTGTTTTGGTTGTGGTGTTTGTAAGAAAAGGCAAGAGAGGAAATGAGAAAGACTTTGAAATGTGAGTTAAATTGTGAGTGCCATGAGTTGTTGTGTTTTTCTGTTTTTTTTTTCTTTGTAAAATCCCGCTTTCTGTCACTGAGGCTTAGTTAGGAAAGTTTTACTTTCTAAAGAGAAGACAATATGTGTCACAAAGAAAAGGAATATCTTAAAGGTATGTGATCTGCAACGTAATGGAAAGGTTTGTTATGGAGAAAAACTGCAACCGTAAGACCTTATAGGATTTCCTATCAGTTAAAAAAAATAATCTTTACCTGGAAGCATGAACTCTTCAATAACATTGTAAATGCAGATGAGAATAAAAGAAAAAGATACAAAATTGAGTGTCAAAAAGAAGCTGCAATTAATAAGGAAGATACTGTGCTACGAGTTGTATTTGAGGAAATAAATATACCCATTTAGAAAATGAATAAAAAGAGTTAAAGGAGAAAACTTATGTAAAACAAAGCTTGTGTGCTTTGTCCAACTTCGTCGTTCAGTACAAGGTATGACAACTGTCTGCAAATCTTGTCTTTAGACAAATATATTATTTTCTGTGATCTTTGGGTCAGAAGGAGGAAATGTTTTCTCTTACTGGTGTAGGATAGAAAAGAGCAGACTTTTGCTTTCCGAAGCAGTGCTATGTAATGTCACTGAACAGATCTGCTCACATCACAAGCCAAAACGGAAATGAAATTTAAAAAAAAAAATCCAGAAGCTTAAAATTAACCATTCTTCCTGCATTTTAAAGGATTGAAGTCCAAAGTGTGAAAGGGATTAAAAATTCTAAATTTATCTGGGGGATATTTATAAATCCCAATTTCTTGCCATTCCAAATGCTGAGTGTTTTGTTCTTCTTTGTAGTGTTGTCATCAAAGTTGTTTTGATTTGTAACACTTCCTTGAAGTGTAGCTCTGATGTGAGATGTGGCCCAAAAAATATGGAAACTTTCCTCAGTTTAGAAAAAAACCCTTAATGAGTCACAAGGCAGTAATGAATCCAGCTTCTGTGCTCATCACTGGAATATTCATTATTATGGATGTCATAAAACATCACTTAGAAAAAAGGTTTAGTTCGAGAGTTGAGTAACATGCTTGGGATTGCCTGTTTTCTTCCTGGTGGGTAGCAGCTTGCTGGCCCTTCCAAGCTCTTCTATGGACCTGATGGATGCTCCAAGGAACGCTGTTTAGGAGGAGCTGAAGGATGCTGTGGAGTTTGGAGGCCTTTCACTTGGGGCTTGCAGTATTTGGGGGCTGCTAATGGTAAAGGAGTGAAAGTAGCAAAGCTGGAGAGGGGGTGCAGATTGTGGGATCAAGGTTGTACCCACGGGAAGCTGTGGGATATGTGGTGTGGGGGGGTTGATGGTGTGGGTTAATCTGCAGGAAAGCATGGCACCGTTCGTTGTGCTTGCACAGCTTCAGCGTGTCCACCTTTCACATGCCAATATTTTCACTTACTTTGGCAGGCATTTCTGTTGAGGGCAGTGGAGAGGAGAGGGTGCAGGGGGGACAACCGTGACTGTATCAGAAGCTTGTCACAAAATCATGTGGATTTTGAGACAGGCCCAGGAGGAGAGGGGTTCCGATGTCCTCGCTGGCGGTGGTGGGGCAGCTGAGGGGGAGCACAGGCCTGGAGCACTGCGGGGGCTGGTGGTGGAACCTGGAGCTGGAGCTGGGACCATGACTCAAAGTCCCATGACTCCACTGCAAGATCATTAGCCCTTTTAAGTAGCTGCCAAGAATTAGGGCTGATGGATAGCACCAGAACAGAACTCAAATTATTCGGGGTTTTCAGCTAGAAAACAGCAGGGGGTGGAAACCAGCGCTGCAGTGTCTCACAGGCAAACTCTGGCGTGGCAAAACGTGCACAGGATGAAAATGCCTGCCCTGCTGCAGTTGTAGCTCTGAGTCCTGGCCACTGCTACCCACAGGATGTTGATGTTTTAAAGGTCATAATAAAATTGAGTTACCAAAGTGTGCATAAGAAGGATATGTAAGAAATGGAAATAGTTAATTTGTACATTTAAACTGTACATTTAAAAAAATTTCAGTTGAGAGATCCTACTCTAACATTAATTTTGTACTTTAATCTTCATTTTTGGTGTAGTATTGAACATAAATAACTTAGTTATTGATTACCAGTTTATTAGCAGTGGTACTCTGGGAATTAACGTTTTTTTCCCCTACTCCAGTCTAAATTACTAATTTATAATTTGTTATTCTATAATTTGTTATTCTATAATGCAGAAAATGTGAGGATGTTTTTTCCCTACAATAAAATATTGGATAAATCTTATTTTCTTAGTGCATGTTAATTTAATTCAAAAAACTTTGTATTCTTTCTAAGTCTAATGTCAATTATTGTGTCTTTCAAATATGCAGAGTCACAGAACTTGCAATCCTTTCGGACAGATATTTCTCTGAAAACAGGGCTGTCTTTGTGATATTCACTCACTTTTTTTTTCTTAATAATTTCTGAAAATGCGCTCTGTTTGTATTTTCTACTATTTTAGGTACTTTCATTTCTTTTTTGAGAATGGGTGTTACGTAAAAATTTAAGAATTTGCTTATAGATCTTTCTATATTGTTCTGGGTTTTATATATTAATCTGTTTTTTAAGTATTCTACATATGTAGGCCACTCTGTGTGTGTCTATAAAAATACATGTGCTCCAGATTTGAGCTTGAAATAATTGTCTTAATATATCTGTACTTTTTGTCCAAGTCCATAAAATAATGATGCTTATTTTCTTCCACTTGTTACTGTTCTTTCAGTTTGCAAAAAGTGTAAAGGATTGATTGCACCTTGCTTACAATACTGCTGCTGTTATACATATATCTGTACTAAGTAAAGGATGAGTTTTTATGAGTTGCTGGGATTTTATGGGTCTCTTAAAGAGCTTTCAAGGGGGACATTTCGTGTGGTTTATGTGTAGTATTGGGGCAGACCTGACGGAAGTAGGGCACTGTTTGCTTGCCAACAATGTGTGAAGCAAGAGATGGCACCTTTCTTCTGGAGTTCACAGCTAGAGGTCCTGAGCGTGCAAGCACACCACTTGAGTTGCCATTGTGTTGTGAACATGGGGACCTTACTAAAGACAGCTTTTTGGGAGAAGAAGTGCCTCAAGGTTACAGCCTAGACCTTTACCTCAGTTCAGGCAACCTGTTGTTTACAGGAGCCAGGTGTTGGAATCACTTTGGCAAAGAGACTATTTGTCACAAATTCTGTGTTCTTCAGCTGTTTGTGCAGTATTTTTCTTTAGTATTTTTTCCTAAGGTATTGTTTTTGCAGGCCATATTGAAAACACACTGTTTTTTCTTTTCTAATTTGATTGTAATAAGGGCCTTGTTAATCAAAAATAAGTGCAATAAGGCAGAATGAGTTGGTTATTTTTACATTTTCCTGTTTGAAAAAAAAAGCCTCAGTAAGTGAGCCACAATGAGCCGTGATGTATTTCCTCCATCAGGATGGAGAATAAGCCATTTATTATTTCAGCTCTGACTCACAATGAACCTGCTGACACCGAGACATTTTATAATCATAAGGAACAGGTTAGGGCAGTAACTTGGACGCCAGGCTGGGGATTACCTACTTATTACACTGTTTTACAACCTGGATACTTTAGGTTTTCTGGCAGAATGTCCTAAACCTCACACTAAACATCACGTTGTTATTGTACAATTACTGCTTGCAGGTCTTGCTGTAGGTGGTGCCAGCTAGACAGATGCCTTCATTATAATTATCCTTTTTGCTATATATAAAGATTTCATCCCTTTAATCCATGTAAAATTTACTGCTCTTGAAAGTGACACTAATAGTTATACTTCTCACCCTTCCTCCCTGTCCTACGTTGTTCCCAAACTGGCTAGGGCTGGGCTTGCTCAATCCAGCAATGGGATCTTTCCAAGGAGAACCTGGGTTCTGCGGGAAGCAGCGTTGATGGCAATAGACGGTGCCGGTGGTCACTGCATAGTCCGCCGACACAGTCTTTGAGAACAACAGTGCTAACTCCAGTGTCCTGGCCAAACTCCAGCTGAATAACTGCTTTCTGGCTGCCTTGAATTCCTCTACAGCTTCAGCTGGAGAACTTGAACTTCGTTTCCCTTCTTGTAAACAATCCTGTGGCGTTGAAGCAAAGTCGCTGCTTCATCGCACCTTACAGGTAACTCTATTCTGCCATTGGGTGAGTGGCTTAGACCTTGCACTCAGCTTAAACCTTGTGCATAGCCTGAGAAATGCTTGGATTCATTTTTGGATGGTAAGTCCTGGCTTTCATTCTTTGCATTTGTAAAGTGCATCTATCCCATCATCTTTGATGCTTGTGTATGTCCTGGGAATAAAAAAAAAACAGAATTTGGGTGTTTGATTGGCCAAGCCAACTCCTAAAATGCTCCTTTTACTATGATGTGTGATATCATCTTGTACTCTACTTTTTCAGTAAGAGCCTATTTATTGCATTTACTGATAAATGAGGGCATCTGTGAAATTCAGAGCCATGTGAGACAGCTAGGTGTTGAAACATGACTGGGAAGGGAATATTGAGATCCTCTTTAGTGGATGAGCTAAGACTCCTCCCATGTAGTTATTTAAGCACAGTGGTCTGTTGCTCTTTGATAAGCAACACAGGAGGCAACCCATGGCTGGATGTCTCTGGTCTGCTCAAATCCACAGACATACAGAGTAAATCAGAGAAGCAGGAAGCTAAGTCAGAAAATCATGTCTGCTTTGACAGTCTTCAAAAATAAGAGTGTAGCTGGTGCCTTGCTCCCTGGGCATTGGTGTTCAGACAGCCTCATCTCCCCAAGCTGGGGGAAATGCTGGCTTACTCAGTGAGAGGGACCAGTCCTGCTTGCAGCTCCTTCCACACACAGGAGCTCTGCCAATATTTCGTTGCTCTTTTCCTCCAACAGCAGAGACCTGAGGTCTTGTGCTCCTGAGAGTGGAGGTCACTGGTGATTCTGAAGGCTGGTTTGTGCTGGTGATTTGGTTTAATCTGAAATCTGGCTAAATGTTCCCTGAGCTGCACAGCTGATAGACCCTCATGTTGACTTGATTTTTGTCAGAGGGTGACAATGGAGTGTGATTCAGATGTGCCCTTCCACATTTAACACATGCAAAAGTTACTTGCAAGGGACAAACTGCAGGCAGAATGGCTGAAGATCTTGGCCTCTTGATTTTGTGTTGGGTGCATAAGAGTTGAATTGCTTTTTTATGAGGATGAAGGAGAAGTTAACCTCAGAGTTAAGCTTATGCTGAGGTTTGCTGTTGTGTTAATCTTTTGTATAATATGTATAATCTTTTTGTTGCTAGATACCGAGTACATGTTTAAGTACAAATACTAAGTCAAGATTCCATGACTCTTCCTGTACATATAAGAGATGACTTTCTGTCACTTATTATACCAGAAAAGTTAGGCTTTGCATAATCCACCTTAAACTGCCCTTTAAATTCATATACCCACCTCTTCTTGCTAAGGGGACTACTCATCATTGTCTTCTTGAAGCCTGCTCCTCTATTCAACACATATTTTGTTTTGTCTCTTCCCTCCCTGGTTGCTCAGAAAGTACTCCAGTGTTGTGGCATTTCTGTCTTGCAATATTGCATCTGTTCAAAATCTGACACTTGATGAGAGTTGGAATAATTGGTTTCTTCACCAGTGCAGGTTGCCCACTTAGCTGTGCAGTGATCTGAGCAAGGGATCACAAAACCTGCTTCTAAAAACTGTTTGCATAGCAAATTTTGCTTGGTATTTTGTTTTTAGATCACCTTTAGGGAGTCTGTATTACTTAATGTGTTGTCATAATCAGGATGCCAGAAAGCAAATGGTTTAAAACGTAGTAAAGAGGGTCTCATCACTTCAGGTTCCTTGGAAATGCCAAAATCTGGCTTACAAGCAGTTCATTGTAGGAGCCCAGGAATTTCACTAGCTGTGCTGAAGCTCCAGGGTGTGTAAAGAATGTATGATAGCTGAAGGCATAGACCTTCTGGGAAAAAAACCTGATAGTGAACATGCAGTTTTCTTTATAAGTAAATGTTAATGCCAGGCTTCATAACTTGCTGTCTGTATTTTAAGCTGCATCTTCATAAATCTTTGCATATTTGCATTTAGAAAAAACTGAAGCGTTCAACCAGTGTAGTTCACCTTAAATCATCCAAGGATTCAAAGCTGTACCTGGTTTTCTGTAGGCTTGTCAGCTCTCATGGGTCTGCACAGATCTTCCAAGATGCAAAGGAAATACAAGATTCTGGGCTAAAATACAGACATATGTAATCTGAAAAGTAACAGTAGGTAAGATGCGCAAAATACAGAAGTTGAAAGATAATGTGAGTCCAAGGGTAAATTTTTATTATGAAGCCGTTATTTATCGTATAGACCGTGTTCCTTTAATGACTGGTTTTTGTTTTGTTTTTGTTTTTCTTTTCAATCTGGCCTGAACTGGTGCTCAAAGGAGAACTGGAAGGCACAGGTTTTAAACAGACTTTGACTGTGTTGTTTGCAGAACCAGAGAGCTTCTCCCAGAACAGGCTTAACATGGAAATGGCCCTGGAGCTCCTGTGGAGAGATGGGTAGCAGGTTTGGAGATAGCATTGTAGTCGATCGGTGCTTTCACTGGGGCCATGTGACTGGGTAGGTAGGAAGAGCTGCCTGATAATTTGAAGTAGAAATTACCTTTGTATGTCTATGAACAGAGAAGGTATAAGTAGCTGTTCCTTGGGAGTTATGAGGTGGCTTTTTAAGTGAGATTTTTGTGTTGTCAAAGTACTGTATGTGTTTTCTCTGCTGTTGTTACTTGGTCAGGTAGTAGCACTGCATTAGGTGTTAGTTAACACAAGCCTTTTTCTAGGCAAGCCAGGTCTCCACTGAGAGAGTTTCCTGCTTCATACTTTCCTTTAAACTTAAAAAGACTCAGGCAAATAATTATTTATGAAATAGAAAAGATGTAACTGCACGTGGGAGAAAAAGTCATGAAATAAAAACAAGAGTTGCAGGACTAAGTCTGCGTACTTACATCCAAGTTAGTAAAGAAACAGTTGTTGCATGTCCCATTAGATGCACAATGCTGGATAATGAGCATCTTTGTAATCATAAACCAGGAATGTACAGGTGATTAACTCTACACATGCCAAGCATCTTTCTCTTACAGTTATTTAGTATTATTAGCTTCACACTTATTATCAAAGACTGGTTTAAGGCTAAGAATTAAATCCTACTAACCCCATATTTCCAGCAGTTTATCGAGCTGGATTTGCATTAAGCTCAAGTATGTGTGTTTCCTTCGTCAGTTGCTTTACAGTAAGAATTTCTGTTGAAAAACTCCAGCTGGATATAAGTGTATATTTTATTCTAAATTTCTGAGAAAAACTTGAGAACATGCACTAGTAAAAATTCAAATTTTTCCTTGAAGAGCAAGTACTTATAATTGGATGATTTCTAAATTTGCTCTACATACATAGATACTAAAAAACTTCTGTGAGAAGTATTCTGCTAGAGCCTATTTGTGGTCGTTATCCCAAATATTTAATATCAAGGGTCTTTCTAAGAAGTATTTTATTTCATTTAAAAGATGATAATAAGCTCACAGGTTAGAGAAAACCCATTCTATAGCATGTCAGAAACCATGGTGTGGTCCTTACTGCCTTTGGGTCTCCGCTCATCTAATTCCTTTGAGCCATTGCTTCCTTTGTGAACCTACCACTAAGTATCTGGCCAAGAAGCCCCTGTGTCCCAAGGTAGTAACCATGGAAAATCAGAGAAGACAACAAAGAAGTTTTAAGCTGTTGCACTGTCAGAAGTATTTAGGTGTGATTTTGAGTCTTTTTCGTTTCTGAGAGATGGAAACGATCCTTTTTTTACTGCATTACCTGCACACACAGTTTTTCTTGCTCTCCATTGCTTTGTACAACTGGGTCCCATCCCTTTTGTTTTTTAAATTTTAAAATGGTTTATTCTTCCTTTTTACAGTTCCCTCTGTTACAAAATAGCTGCTCCCAGAAGGGCTTTCTGCATGGCATCTAGAGGCTTGTTCTTTTTACACCTCTGGGGAATGGACCTTCTAATGATGGTTTCTGCAGAGCTGGGGCAAAGACACCTCCCTGCATCCTTGAACCCCAGCCCTTGTGCACGTCATGTGAGGGTGTCAGGCAATGTTACAGTGTGTGTGAAGCTGGCAGGGTGACGGCTGCCAGTGCTGCTTGGAGCAGAGGCTGCGAGGACTGATGCGTACATGACTTTTTATTTCCCCTTCACACAGCTCTCTGCTGCACTGGGAGGAGCAGTCCACATTTTTGTGGGAGGGAAGCCCTCTTCAGCAGCATCAGTCATCACTCTAGCCTTGTAGGACTGTGGTGAAAGAAGAAAGCCCAACCCTCAGTCTGTGTCCTTTTGCCCCATTCCACTGCCTCCTTTCCCCAAGGCAAAAAAGACCCCTGCCTGGTTTCTTCCCTTTTGCAGCAGCCTGAAATTTGCCTGACTGTGATTAAGGATTGAAGCACAACAAGGTGGAGGATTAATAGGTTTTGTAGAAGGAATGAGGCTTGGATGGATCTGATTAGTTGAGTCTGGGTTTGAGAAGATAGAGGATGGGTGTGCTGCAGTGGGAGTGTGCATGAAGTAGATGGATGGAGGAGGTCATGCTGCAGGGAGTGGGAAACACCTTTTTGGGGCTGTTCTCAGCTTCCCACTTACGAACCTGGTAATGCCACCAGATTGAGTTTTGCCTACGCTGTTGAGAAATCTTGAGCTGGTCCTAGGCAAGTATCAGTCACACGTATTTTGTCTGGGTGAGGATTTGGTGCCAGAATTGCTAATCGGATCAGGACGTCTGGGTATGCTTTTTTCCACAGCAGTGTGTGGGCAGAGTGCTGTGCCTCATGCTCCCGTGGGTGATTGAACTTGCCGGGTTTTATAGCTTTGAGACTTTGGCCTCTATCACATGCATCAGCATGAAATTGGTGCCAGGCTACAGCTTCTAAAAGAGGCATTTATGTGGGGAGGCTGAGTTCAAAAAACAGCCTTGGAGTCACTGGCTGCAGTAACACACCTAGTGGGGCTGTGAAATATAAGGGAAGCTGTATGAGAATATGCACAGCCAAAGCCCAGTGTTCTTCTGTGAACGGCCAAATGGGAATTTTGACTGAAATTGGGTAGAGAAACGCAAGTGAAAGTTGTATTTTTATTCAGTATATATCTAGGTAAACAAATTAGAAAATCTGCTATTGCCAGAACAGGCAGCTTTTAGGGGATCTTAAACTTATGTTTATATTGAAATTTCAAAACATAAATAAATGGCATGAAGTTACAAACATGGAAAACAGGATAGACACATGACCGAGTGTTTATGAACATCTATCCTGTCCCAGACCTGCAACGCAGCATGTGATGTTGTTGTTTTTCCTCCAGCAGAAGGTGAGGAGAGAGTCACTAGAAAGAAGGGAGTATAACTTTCTTTAGTGTAATCTGAAATCCTTTTGCAGGGAGTTTTTTAACTTAGAGCACACAGTACTCTGAATCATCTAAAATAAACATATTTATTTTTCAAAGGCACTTGTTAGTTCCTTAGTGCATGATTTCTGTTGTAGTCAGTGTTTAATGGTGTTGGAAGCTGCAGCAGCTCTCAAATGCACCCGAGTCCCTTGGAAGCCGCAAGTCTGTTTTGGTTTGGCAGATACTTTTTTCCAATGGACTAACTTGTTGCCACTGTTGGAAGGCATCTTGGGATCCAGAGAAGTCCTTCTTCTCTGGGAGGAGATGCTGAAATTTTTTGCAGCTGGGGTGAGAGTGATGCTTGAATTCCTTGCGTGGTGCTCAAATGCTGCAGACTGTGCTGCGAGCTGCGCTGCAGTGCAGAGGCACACACAGTGGGCTTCCCTAAGTGCAAATCCTTGAGATCTTCTGTAAATGCAAACATCCTGCAGCCTGTACTGTACAGTGGCTCTTTAAAATGGTAAAGAGCAAAATACATTTCCTTCTCCCAAACCCTGTAGCCCTGAGAGGCCTGTTGCCAGCCGGGACATGGTCCTGGTCTTGGCATCGTTTCCTGCATGAACCTTTGCCCTCCCATCTCGGGGCACCATAACTCTGCGGCCAGGCTGTCACAAACTCTCTTCCTGTGATTGTTATCCCGACATCTCCCTTCCAGTTTGTTTTACAGCACAATGATAGTGAAGGCAGGGAGGAAGGAGTGGGGAGGAGCTCCAGTTGTAAAAATATTTCTCCCCCCTTAGTACTGCTGTCTGTCCAGGGAAAGCTGTGTGTTCTTACCCTCTGGGGAAGGAGGATGCACTGGGAGGAGGCAGGCAGTACCCATGGCAGCGGATCCATGAGACGTAGCTGGCGAGAACAGGGGATATTTGACCTGTCAGGCCTAATGTCAGGATTAAAACCAGTTAATATAAATGTGCTTAGCATTGCCTGCAGGCTCTTTTCATTACCTGACCGCAGTCAAATGATGTTTTAAAAGTGAATTTCAGAATATAAAAGTGGCCTTTTGGGAATAAGGCCCTAAGATCCTTCTGCTCTTGTCTTTTCTCTGCCTGGGATCTATTCTGATTAAAGTTCAAGATGAAGGCATCCAGCTGAAGCAAGGGTTTTGAATTGTATCTTCATAAATACTACAAATTTAAATTTGTCATGTTAAATTAAATTAATAAGAAATAATGCTGTTGCTGTCACATCCGGCTCCTAAAATATGCTGTAGTATTACTGTTATTTGTGTGCATAAAATACTTGTTAAATTTTGCAAGCTAGGAATCGTCATCAAGAAGGTACTTGCTGCTGTTGAAGTTTTCGGTCATATTTCTTGCTGAGAGGCAGAAACAAAAAAGTTATTAAATAAAAAAGTTGAATCCTGTTGACTACCCTAAAAAAATGTAGTAAGGCTCTCTGGTCTTTTAGATCAACTTTGACTAAAATCATTGCAAGCCTTCTTGGAAATGATGTCTTTTGCATGCTATCCCAAATCCTAGAAGTAAGAAGGCAGAGTGAGGCTACTCTGCATGTGCAGACATGTGTGCAAATAGCAGTATGGACAGAGTTCACTGTCAGCTGTGAATGGGGCTTGTAAAGGCACATTAAAATGCTAGGGGTTATGTAAGTTAAATCTCTGGTTAAATATGAAGTCGGGGCAAATGTGATACACAAAAAGCAATTGAAAACACATGCCAGGCAAAAATACTCAAGAATTTGTGTGTTGGTATGAGCCTTGGATGAAAGTAAGTTATGTGAGCCTGCCTCTGTTTATTCCTTTGGGAGTGGAGCTGTGGAAAAGGAGGTGTTACCAGCTGTTGTGCAATGTAAGACTGCCTCACCTTACATTACATTAACATGAGGGTTGCCTCATCTTAACATGTAAGGATTATAAATATACTAATATATATATCATAAATACCTATAAAATTAAATATTTAAAAAGTAGTGCTTCTGTTGCTAATTTGTGTATGACGTGTCTATGTTTATAAAACCAGAATAATGTAAAATGGCCAAAGCACAAATAATGGTGCTGTTGCAAAGGCAGATGCACTGATCTGCTCAAATCCTATTTCTGCAGCAGTTATTTTCGTGAGGTGGTTTTAAAGCTGAAGCAAATGTGTTGTGCCATTGTCCAAAGATTAGGTGAATCGGATGCAAGATATTTCTGCTCAAAATGAGGTCTTCCATTGTTGTAGTCTTACTGCTTAGTTTCTATATATACAGTTTCTTTTTAAACAGAAACTTCTGTTTCTCTCATTTTCTCTGTTCCATGGGTCCTAGTTATTTTGATTTTCCCAGCCCATGGTTTAATAAAGCCCATTTATTATAGGAAGTAACTGAGTAGGAAATATTGGTTGAAGGATAAGATTTAGACAGCTGTGGCATACAGGGGATTGTTTCCTGCTTTTATGGGGCTGCCAGTAGGTTTAATGTGCACCCTGGGGAAACTTCTGGTAATGTCTACGTAACTATCTCAGCTTTAGCAGTGTGAATGGAGTGAAGGTACCCCAAGACCTGATTTTGTGCATAATCTGTTTCCACTATTCACTTTTCAATGGGTTGTTAAGGATAGAAGATATTCGGAAAACAACAAAAAAAGCATTCATGGAATTGTAGGTAGGAAGAGGGACTTTCGCTGGATCACAGGTAAGAGTAAGTTATAAATTTTGCAGATGGAATGATCTGCAATGGGAGAGCAATGTTAACATGCAGCTCTTCAAAGGAAACTATATGGGGAGCAAAACTTCAATATGCAGTGCTGTTAATGAAGCCTTTAGCTCTTATGTCCAGAAAACTAATGCACACTTGGATTTTGCCTCAAAATCCTGGTTTTCAGAGATAAACAAGTCGTCTCCCCCATGAATGTCACTGTGGTTTCTCAGCGTGGTGGGAAGTTGCTGCAGAGTAGATCCTTCCAATTTGAGGAGGATCAATTATGACTTGTAGAAGCCTGAACAGATAGGTGTAGGTGAATTTGAGAGGAAGACTGTTTCCAGTGTAGTACATGAGGTGCATACTCTGCACGGTCTTTTTTTGTAGCCTGGTTGTCCTGGGTTGTCAGCTCTGTGGGTCACTGACTCGGTTACCCTCTACTCCTGGCACAATGAGGCCCTTTCTGCTCAAGGTCTCCGGGTGCTACTGCAGTACAAATATTTAATGATAAAACATGCTTATCTCCCGCCAAAAATCTGGCAGCATCCTTATCAAGATATTATTAAATTGTCAGTTCAACCATATGCCGAGCGTTTTAGGCGAACAAATGTTCACACTGGCTCTCGCACGGTACGTGAAGGCTCTAGAGAGAGACAGGTGGCCGTGTTTACACCATCGAGTACTGCCCGGTTCCTTACAAACAGAAACTTGAATTAAGTGCCTCTTGCTTTATAGCAGATTCAAAATTTATGGACCTGATATGCTTGAGACCATGTTAATTTGATTACACTTAAAAACGTTTAGTATAGGTTGGTGGAACCTATGTAGTTTGCATATTAAAGATGTCTCTGCATTGACCATGGGAAAAAAACAATACGGGAGAAGTAAATTTATGAGACCTTCCCCACAAGAAAAAAAGTGCTTGGCAATGCAACAATGGTTTAAAGTTTATCAGTACTTTTTCTCTCTGAGTAATTTACAGAAAAATGCCTTTACCAATAAATTTGACTACTTCTAGTATTTGCCACTGATAAACACTCAGGAAAATCCTGGTGCTTTATTAGGCACTCTTTTTCGTCTTTTCATCCCCTTTCTCCAGATGGCATCACTAATTATCGCACCTTGGTTCTTGGAGTACTTGAGCTTTAAGATCCACCAAGTAGTTGTCAACCTTTTCATTTCATCTTCAGATTGTCTCTTTTTTAGGAGTGAGAAGTAAGTATGTTGTTCTGTCACTGTACTAGCATTTTTTCCCACACTTTTATTCTTGGAAGGTAGCCTGTTTGGCAAAAAATCAAAATAGTCTGATTTTTGTGTACATGCTTGGAATTTTATTTCAGAAATCTATAAAAATACTGCACAGTCTTAGCTGTGGTTCATCAAAATGATACATAGATTCATTTCACTGCTGAATTTTTTTTCCTCTCCTATCCTCTTGTTTTAAAAATAAATTAATAAATCAGTCCATTGTGAAAACTGTCTACTAGGACAGCTATTTGCATTCTTTTCATTAAGAATTGTATTATAGGGGACTGCTACCGTTTGTGGTGTTTGATTACCCTTCCCTTTTTCTTCCCTTCTCCTTTTTTTTTTTTTTTCTTTTTTCTGTAAGGACAGACTTTGTACCAAACTTCCACAATGATAAATGAGAGAAGAGGGAGATGATATTTCTTCTCTTGTGTCTTTATTTGTCGATGGCATTTGAATGCATCAGAAAGTAATGAGCTGAAAATGAATTAGAATTTATACTGAAAATTTTCCTCAGAAAAATAAATGCTTTTGGAATGCTTAATGCAAATTAATTTCAAGGAAACTGCTTAGCTGTCTTTATTGATGGATATTGCTTTGTAATAATTGTGTTTGTTCTGCTTGTGTAATTTCTTCAGGAGACAGAATTTCACAGGCCAATAGAAGTTTAAAAGTATAGATATCAAGAACATTAATACTTGCAATCTTTGATACAGTTTTAGGTGACCTTCCCTTACTCAAAGCATTAGCTGCTTTGCCAGTGACTTAATTCTCTTTTTGACCTGTGTATTCCTTTCTCTTCAGTCTTTTTTGTTTGCCAGAATGAGAGCCTCTGTCCATAAAGCTGTCCTGCAGCTCCAGAGTACCACGAACATTGTCACCCAGCCTCCAGATGCCTGCCGACACTGTCCCTGCAGGTTGAAGCTGGAAAAGTTGGATGCCACAGATCCTTTCAGAGTAGCCTTATGGCTGATGGCTGTCCCTAGGGGCACAGAGGGAGCGAGGAGAGGCTTGCTGCTGTTTTGAGCAGAGCTCCTCGGATGCATGCTCTGGGCCTGTTAAGGGTGATTTAAACATACAGTAGCTGAAATACAGCTTGCAGCCACTGCATCTGAACTTTGTTTTCCAAAGCAGAGAAACAGTAATATCTCCTTAACACATCTCTTCTTCAATTCATCCTCCTCTCTAGATAGACATCATTATTTCTATACTATATTCTACAGGGAAATTCCTGTCTCACCAAAACCTACCCCAGAGCAGTGTAAACCAAAGTTGTGCTGTGCCAGCTCTGTTTCAAGGGGTGGATAGAGTGCATTGGAGCAGCAGTGACACAGTTTTGGAAAGCTCCAACAGGGATGAGTCAGTGTCCAAGGTGGTTTGGGAACATGAGGCCGCTAGTAATCTTCCATTTAATATTTGAAAATACTTTACGCTTTTCATAAAATACAGAGAGTGCAATTTCTTTGGAATTGCTGTGGACTAAGTTGTCAAAACAGCAGAAAGGCGGTGTGGATCAAAGTGATGTTTAAGACAGGGTAAATGGCCATCCCTTCCGTGGCAGTGTGGGGCCTCCAGGCTGTATAAGATGACCAGCAGTGGAGACAGGCTGAGAGAGACACCACAGAATTAAAGGGTAATGGAGGCAGGAAGGTACCTCTGGGAGATTGTCTAGTTCAGGCCATTGCCCACAGCTGGATCTGCTAAGGCTGTGCTTAGGACCAGATCCAGCTGGGTTATGAATATCTCCAAGGGTGGAGGCTCCACAACCTCTCTGAGCAACTTTTGCCACTGCTTGACCACCATCACTGTAAAGGTGTTTCATTTCTTAAATTATAGAAATGGTGATCCCTTAGGGAGAAGTGGAGATAGTGCCAGAGACTTGGTGAGGAGCTGTTATGAAAGCAGATGACTGCTTTCTATTTTGCTAAAGGCTGTGAAGCACATTTGAAACAAATTGGAGATCACTGTTGAGAAGTAAGAAGCTGCTTTGTGTTTGAACTGTGCCTCTAACCATGAGAAAAGCACCATGCTTGTATCCATTCACAGTGTGGTTGCAGAGTTAACACCGCATATCCCTAACTGGGCCATGCCGCATCCTTCCTAACCACCTCCTCCACCCTCCCCTGTCTGTCACATCTGATCTGAATGGCTCATATTCACTTTCAGGGCCTCATTAAACCTGCTGTTGTTTCCCCTTCCACTTTTACTCACTCCTGTGATGTTCATACCAGCTTCTAGTGTGCCTGCAGTATCTGTTTCCATTGCCTACTTGGCGCACCTGTACAAAACCTATTTCAGTGGTCTCCTGTTGGAGAGAAACCTTCTACAAAACTGCTTCATTATCCTCATTCAAAAGCCTCTTTCAGCTCTTCGTAGTGTTTTAAAGACCTTGGTGACAGGTTGGGCTGCTTGTGTGCTCATGCTACTCCCTTGCAGATGGATATTCCCTCATTGGTTCAGTGTTACACTGGTTGTCTGTTCCTGTGTTCTGCTATGTCAGATTGTAGCATCTTGACTGAGAGGCTGCTGCTTTTCCTCCTCTGCAGAAGGCCTGCAAAAATGGGATGCAATGCCTGGGTTGACAGGATAATCCACAACACAAGGAAATCATGGTGGATCTGTGATGTTGAGATCTGATTTGTTACGTAGGTGAACTTGGATGAACACCTCCCTAGTACAGCCCCGTGGTCCAAAGGGTGCAATCAGGTTTAAGTACTAAAGTGAAAACATATAAAAGGAGACAACAGAAAAATCTTAAATAGTCTTGTAAGCTGAGCTTTGTTAGATGAAAAGGTCTGATCTCTTAAATAGCCTGGGCTTGGTTTGTGTGTGGTGATAACAGGTGTGGGCTGATTTGTTTTTTGCAAAGCTGCTCTGCATCAGTTTAGGCAGGGTTACTGAGAAAGATCAGTAAGATGAAGCCCACAGAAAATAAACTGGAACAAGTGTGATTACTGGGAATTTTGGCATAACTCCCTGTGTCTCTACTCCAGTGTGTTCCACCCTTGGGTTTTGGGCAATACACTGCCCAAATAATCCTAGTGCTTGTGGAGGCAAGAAGCTGCTGGTGGTTGGGTTGGAGGCAGGAGAAGTGATGTAGTTGCTGATGGGTTGGTGTGGTCCTGTTGGCTTTGGTGATGTGACCAGCGTAATCTGGGCACCACTGGTGTTACCCTGTCCTGTTTGTGGTTGTGTTTGTAATACAAAGCAGCCACCAGTTGGCAAGATTAGGTAGCTGTGAGTCCAGTGACTGCTGTTATAAAGTTCCTAGAACATGCTTTTTCCCCCTTTCGAGAGGTGTTGTATAGGTAACGCCACTATGTAGAAAAGAAGTGAGAAGTCTTGATGCATTAATACAGAAAATTATTTTTCATTCTTATAATGTGACATCTGTCTGTGGCCTAAAGCAGAAGCATGTTCTTGCCATGATTGAGATAGTACAGAAGTAAATGACACTGAAGTTAAATGAATCCATTTAAAAATAAGATTATCTTTATAATTGGATGCAGAAAATTGTCTCATCACAGCTGTGCCTGGTTTTTACTACCAGTAAATCAAACTTTGGGATACATTAGCAGTCGTAGGGACACAGCAACAGTTAAATGCTGGCTTTTAATATCTGAGACTTTTTTTAAGGGGTGCTCTCCATTATGGAATAACTGAATTGAGGATTAGTAGTGTTTCATCACTGACATTACTGTTACACTGATGGCTCTGAAATTCTAGTTTTAATATACTTAGTATTTTTTAAATGCTGGAATTTCTAAGAATTGTGTTTGTTTCTGTTCTTTTTTATTCTAATTGCAATGCCCAGGGTGCCCTGTGATTTGGCCTACTCAAAACAAAAACACTTTGGATGAGCATTAATTCAAGCCCCTTTTTGTGTGTGTCTTTTTTTAAGATATATTTGCACCGTGGCTTAAAAAGTCTTAAATGTGTTGAAGCAACAAAAATGGCACGACTGTCCAACACAAGTAAACATATTTGGTTGAAGTAAGACGAATATGGTGGAGAGCCAGTTAAATACTGGAAAGTTGTTGAATTTCTAAAGTCATCAGCTTGATGACTTACTTTCTGAACCCCAAAAAGCAAACAAGTTTTGGTGTAATTGCCATTTGAACTAATTATACGTTGAGAATAGTGTATACTCTACATGGCTGCTTTGGTGACACCAGTGTGATCGTGGTAATCACGCTTTGATTTTTCTGGAAAGCTCAAGATTGTAAGTTGGAAGTTTATCCTGTGTCAAAGAATGAACGAACTTCAGTGTGTGGCTTTGTAATTTTTATAACCAAAAATATATATGTGTACTGTATCTGTTGATGTTATGAGGTTCTGAGTTTGTTTTCTATTCCTCTTACCATATTCCTTTGGACTATTGTGTACGACTGAGCTTTAAGTTCAAGCCTTGATTTTTATGCTTAGAAAAAGTTTTGTTAATTTCATATATAGAGAGAGAAATGTGGAAGGGAAGAAAGGAAAGGAAGGACACTGTTTTCTTATATGCACCAGACTGTAATGCTCTCTGTTATCATGAAATGTCATTATCCTGTTCTTGTTTCACTTCTCCTTCTCCCATATCCATATTACATTTTTTAAGTCTTTTATGCAAATTACTTCAAACCAGTTGTTTAGTCATCTTAACAGAAAAGTTTGGTCTCAGATGGGTGCCAAATTTAAAAAAAAATTTATTAGCTTTTTCGTTTCAGGCTAGAACTGTTAATGTGTCCTTGTCTCCTGCCAAACACCACTAGTTTTGCATAGACTTTATGAACAGTATTTATCTCTGTGAAGCTGGCCATTGCTAAGGGAGACAAGCTATGGTGAAAAGTTTGTTAAAGGCCCTAGATTGCAGGGATTAGAAATATATTGACTAAATATGTCTTTTAAATCAATGATCTGTTTTCTTCCTTTTAGTGCAGAATATCCTGGGATTCCCTATCAAATCAGTATGTATTGACCGTAAAAAACAACAGAAAAATACAGATAATGTAGATGTCTGGCTGAGTAAGATTATCAAAACCAAAAAAAGCAGTGTGGAAGCAGTGTGTCTCAAAGCCCAGGAATCACTTAAAAAAGGCCACTACTGTCCAATGAACTTTGCTTTTGATTCCCCTAATAAAAGGCGAGGTGGAGCAATAACGTGCAGGTTTTAGGTTTCTCCATCCCTGTTTATGAGAGCACTCTCAGACATCTGTTTCTGCTGTGGTGTGGTCATGCTCCGGTGCCCCCCGCTGAAGCATGACGCGTCTCTGTGCCTCCGCACACATGGGCTCCCCTGGTGCTTCGGGGAGGGTCACGTCTGAGCTGTGTCTTGGCAGGCTGAGAGACCCGACCAGCATGCCCACATTCCAGCTGCAGTCAGAGGTGTTCCTGGCCCTGCACGATAGTATGATCCCTCTCCTGCCGCAGCTCAGAGCCCTACAGATGGTGGCCATGGATTTCGGGGCTGCCCCGATACTAAAGTCAAAGTCCACTGGCAGTGGGGTGGCTGACCGTGTAATTTCTGGGTTATGCATCCAGGACGTTGGCCTTGGTTGCATTTCCCCAGCCTCGTGAGTTTAGCTGAAGCTTAGACTTCAGAGGCTTGTGGTTAGCAAGTGTCTTGTGTGTGGCAAGGGTGGGACCCTGGAGAGGGCCTGCAGTACCCTGCAAAGTGAACATCCAGTTTTTGTTTGAATTTAACTCTTATTTTTGGAACCATGGGTGACTTTTTCTTGGAACCCCATTTTTCAGAAACCCATCTGCATGCAACGTTGCCAGGATTTCTGGTACAAATATTTTGTCATTTGCTCTTGAGACAATCTGTTGTTTCAGTCCTGGATGAAGTTTTGTAATATGTTGCCTGAGATATCATGGAAAAATATCTAGAGTGGTGGTGTAATCTTCTAGGTGAAAACACAAGGTTAAGAATTTTTTTCCCTTTATTTAAGGAAAAAAATTGCTTATTCAGGTTTATCAATTAATAAAGTCTATGAACTAACAAAACAAAACACAATCCAAGAGATAAGTGCATATATTTTTTTCTGCCTATGAAGCAATTGCGTTAGAAGTGAGCTACCTTTACATTTCTGAGAAATATTTGGAGTTCTCACATTTGGTGCTTATTTTGCTCCATCCCTTCTCACCTATTTCACATGCTCAGAGCATTCATTGTGCTTGGATGCCTGTGTGTTTTCATTTGATTTTTTTTCCTCTAGCAACAGAGCTCGTTCCCATCACTAATACCTCCCTTAGTGTGTGTACAAAATCCTGCTTTTGCTAGACCCTGAGGTAGCAGAACAGTTGCTGAGAACTTCTAGAAGCTGGACATTTAAAAACAGAGTTTGATCTTTACTTTTGAATGGCAATTCTTGTTGTTTATCAGATTTGTGTGATGCTGCACAGATCTCTTGATGCATACAGAGATAGATGGTACTTTGGTGTGCTGTGTCAATAACAAATGGCAGTATGCTACAAATACATTTCTTAGGGTACCCATTCAGAATCATAGAATGGTTTGGGTTGGAAGGGACCAGAAAGATCATCTAGTTCCAAAGCCCCTGCCATGGTCAGGGACACTTTCCATTAGACCAGGCTGCTCAGAGCCCCATCCAACGTGGCCTTGAACACTGTCAGGGATGTGACATCCACAGCTTCTCTCTGAGCAACCTGTTCCAGTGCCACACCACCCTCACAGTGAAGCATTTCTTCCTAGTATCTAATCTAAACCTACTTTCAGTCAGTTTGAAGCTGTTCCCCTTTGTCCTGTCACTACATAGCCTTGTAAATCATCTGTCCCTATCTTTCTTGTAGGCTCGCATGAATACTGAGTCTTACAGTCAAGTGTTTGTTGTTAGTGTTTGCCCCTTCTGGTGTTGCCAGCACAGTGGTCTCCCCTTGGGTGATGATACAGGGGGCACAGGAGGATGTTGTAGGCTGGTTGCTCTTGCTACCATCATGAGTAACTACATCAAAGAGGTAACTGCTGTAATTCTGTTTACTGGAATTACTTGTTTTCTTACTTTTCAGTCTTTGGTGAATTTCATGAACCCTGCTGACAGATCCAAAAACTTAGGAAGCAGCTCCAAGATGCTACAGAAGAAAACTCTAATTGAGTTAGGCCAGCTCTGTGCATCTGGGAAAGCTGTTGCAGATGAGGTTTCTAACTGTAAAGAGAGAATGATCTCCTCTCACTCCAAAACTGGAGCATGAGTCGTGTGGTTGCCAGGTTTATTTTGGCAAAATAAGCATTGTAGGTGGTGGCTGATGCTAAAGGTGTGCTAAGAAAAGCTCTTTTCTGTGATGAGCAACTTTGAGTTTGAGAAGGCTTTGCATAACGAAAAAAATTCACATAGAGACATTATGACTACTGCTCCTTTTGGCACTTGCCCCTCGTCTTATTCCTGTAGCTGTGCCTAGGAGCAGCCAAGTGGTGCTCCTTGCTCAGTCACTGGCAAGAAATTCATTCTCCTAGTGCTTTGCTTCCTCTTGTTTTTCTCTCTGGATACCTTGCTCCTGGCAAGCTTTGTAGCTCCTTTGTGCAGGAGGGGTGGGCAGGTCTGACCGCACGTAGCTGTGCTGGTGCACTTAACTTTCACTTGTCTTCTCCCTGCAAAATAAATAAATAATTGACGAGTGAACGGGAAAAGCGTGGGAGGAAAAATGTCAGGAAATTCAAAGGTGAAGCTATTTCCTCCCTCAGTAATATTTTTCTTCTACGTGTTGTTTCTTCTCTTCAAACAATGGGGTGAGTTAAGAATGGATTCAAACTATCAGCCTTGCCATTGTTTATTTAAATCCTTTCATGTGTGTGACGGACCTCAGGAAAAGCCCACACTTCCACTGTGAGCCCTCTGGGCAGCCTCTCTGTAGTGCAGTGCCAGTACAACAGGGCTCCACTGTTCTTTGGGTCCCCAAGTGCCAATGAGTTAAAATAAATGGTGAAACATATAAGGTGTGTGATTTAAAGGTGTTGGCTGTGAAATCTGATAGCTCTGGCAAAGCCTAATTTTTTTTTAAAAAGCAATTACATAGCCCACACACTCAGAACAAGGATTTCAGATGTTAATTACTTAAGCATAAGGTGTTTGTGAACTTTTTGTGTGTGTTCGTGTGTGTGTGTGTGCACACTTCCATTTGGGGGAAGGGGTGTTTTGCTGAAACAGGTGAAAGTCAGTTCTGTAGTGTAAAACAGGAAGCAGATGGGTACTAATTAAAGCCCTGTTGATAAAAGTGTGACTGAGCTTTTGAAGCAGCTGCTTTCCTTATTTTATATATAGCCAGTGTGTGCTTCGTATGAGAGCCAGGCTCCCCACACTTCATTGTTTTCGCGAAGCCGCAGGAAATGCGTGTGCATGTGCGTGCATGCTGCCATGGCTGAGGGATGGCGCTGGCTGTTTGCTTCCTTCTCTGCCCGAGAGAAAACGGGGTTTTCTGAACCTCGAACAAAGGTGCCAGGCACCTCTTTGTCTCCCTCCTCCTCTCCTTCCAGTTTCCCTCCCTTAAGCAGGCACCAGGCTGTTGGTAATGCCTGTTTCTGTGCTGTAGATAAGGGAGGGCAGCTTACTTTGTTTCACAGGTTTCTGTGTCTCAGCTCATGGTGGAGAGCTGCATCTGGGAGGGAAACCAAAACACCAGTGAGGGTGTCAGCCTCCTCTGTGTGTGTGACTTCCCATTGTCATTATGGCCTTTAATCTTCACAGGTACTCTTTACATGGCTTTTACTGCCTTTTCTCTTACCTTGGGGCTTGTAGAATGGATACTAAAGTAATCTTCAGGACAAAAAAACGGGGAACAAGATTTAAACATAATGTAGGCAAAGGAAGAATTGCACCAAAGCAGAGCAGATCTTTGTACGGAAGAGCAATAATAGAATCATAGAAGGGTTGGCAGGGACCTTAATGATCCTGTAGTTCCAGCCACACCTGCCATCAGCAGGGATGCTTCTCACTAGATCAGGTTGCCCAGGGCACCATCCAGTCTGGCCTTGAACACTTCAGGGATGGGCATCCACAATTTTCCTGAGCAACCTGTTCTAAACCCTTACCACCCTCTGGGTAAAGAATTTCTTCCTAAGATCTAATCTAAATCTCTCCTCTTAGCTTAAAACTGTTCCCCCTTGTTTTACCACTATCTGTTTATGTAAAATGTCACTCTCCACCTTTTTTAAAAGCTCCCTTTAAGTACTGAAGGGCTGCAGTGAGGCCTCCCTGGAGCCTTTCCTAACTAGCAGTGTTAGTTTTAGTATTTTAATGCCATCAGTAGAAAAATGTGTGTTGAACATAGAGAAATGTCAAGTTTCTGTTGACTTGAGTCAGGTAAGTTTTGTCTGTATATTGAGTCATTGAAACCTGTTTACTAGTAGCTTTTTGGTGTGGGGAAATTTGTTCTTCCACTGAGGAAAGTGCCAGCGTTCAGTCTTCATTGTTGGGGGTGTCATCATTCCAGTAGAAATAAGCTAAATTTGGTGTGGGCAGAAGGAGAAGGAGGAGGAAAATTTTGGTCAGTGATGGGCTTGAGTCCAGTAGCTTGCAGATTTAGGGGATGACCCCTGAGGTGTGGAGCAGTATCTCCTGTATGGGGAAACTGTCCTTGCATTGGCTGAGTTTCTTATGGGTGGTGCTTGGGACTTGGGATTGTGTTGGGCTGAAGCTCTCATGGGGTACTCTCTGGTCATCTGTTTGAAGCTGCAGCTTTCCTATTTTCAAGTGGCTGCTGGCATTGCAAGTTCCTGATTTCATCTGAAGCAGAAACAGCTTAGCTTGAGTGTCAGACCCCCTTCCAGGGGCAGGTGCTCCTACCGCCCTGTAAGCCTATGACTGCCTCAGAGGAGCTGGACGACCCAGAGTGCTCAGGGAAGCGTTTCCTTGTTTGGCAGTCAATACTTCTTCCCACCAAGAGTGACTGGGATCTACTGTGGCTTGTCAAGCAGCTGTGATGAAACTGCTGTACAGTACAAGCCACAGTCTTAAAAGCCATGGTCTTCTCTGTTGACGGTGTTAACGGGGATTATTTTCATAATGTCTTTTCACTCTCTTGGGAGGCCAACCACAAACTGGTGGAGCTTCTTGACCTGTGACCTGTTTGGTCTCTCAGTATGAAGAGCTGATAGGTTTTCTATAGAAGTAATTCCAAAAGCCTTTTGCCCCTCATAGCAGGAGTGAGAGGAGGCAGCATCCTCTGTTCCTGTCTCTTTCCCTGTACCTTGCTAACCTTGCTGGTGGATGAACTGTGCACTTCTTCGCTACCGCATCTCTCCCTGACTGCTGTCAGATGAAAGGAAAACTGGCTGCTCCCATAGTGCATGGAAGAATGGCAGTGTCACCTTCTCCACTGGACAGTGTGTCTCTTGGAGGATTTTTTTACTCGGAAGTCATCTGGGTTGTCTGCATTTCTGGTTATGGGCTCAGTGAGCTGTGCTGCATCATTACAATCAGAACCATTTGTTGGAGTTTACCAGGTGCCAGAACCTGCGCTGGGAGAGCTTTCCTTGAGGCTCAAGACTGCAGGGTTATGAATCCTCCTCTTAAATATTCTGGTTTTTACAACCCTTCAGTGTTTGTCAAGAAGCTGTTGCTGTTTGAGTGTACTTTGACATCGTACTTGAGTTAATCTTCTTTGGCCTTATCCCTTAAGTCAGCCTTTTAACAAAGTCTGAGGGCCAGGTTTAATCTTAGGTTGTTCTTGCTCTTTTTCTAGAGTCAGCAACTTAAAATTGTCTGTTTTCTTCCTGTGATGCACGTGTGTTTAAGCCAGGATTACAGGAAAGCCCAGTGCAAACAGACAGAGGACATTTGACTGCCACTACCTCCCCTGGCTGCCTTCTGAGGGATTTTAGAAGTATTTTGGAGCCTCAAGGAGTATGTGGGCTACAAGCTGAGAACAGATACAATAGAAAGGATGTGAGTTTGTCAACAGACTTGATTTAAAAAATAAGAAATCCACATAGTTAGGGCTATTTGAGTTGTGGGCAGCCTCTGTGGCAGCGTAGAAGAGTCAAGCAAGCTGATGCAAAAGTTGTGGTGTGCCTTTAGCTGTGCCAGGAGGCGTCTTGTCACTGCTGCTCTCTGGCAAGTTCTTTCTTAAGGTTAAAAGGCCTTTAAATCTACTTTTAACAGGTTTCTGTGGTGTTTGTTAGCCAACTACACTGCACAGAAATCACTGCAGCCAGGGGATTTGTACAAATCACGTGTCCCTTCAATTCTCCTTAGAGGTGAATATGTATCTTAGTATTTTTGTTGATTGTGCTTTTTCTTGAGTGTTTTCATGTTTAAAAACTTAACGCAAAAATAGACAGAAATAGGTGAGAATTAGAAAAAAACCCCAGTCTTCCAAGTTTAAAATATTACTTCATTTTTTAAAAGAGCTGTAGAACACAGAGATTTGTACTTTTTCTTGTCAAAATTAGCTACTACTCTCCTTGGAAGATCAGTCAAACATGTTGAATATATACACGCGCGTGTGTGTGTGTGTGTGGGATGGCTGCTGTTGTTACAAAAACTTTGAGCAAGATAATGCTGCACTTCCTTATCAGATGCCCCAGAAATGCTTGGCATTGAAGGAAGTAGACAGCAGTGGATGAGTGAATGTGGGGTCCTTGAATAATTGACAGAGGAGGAAAAAGGAGGATTAAGCCCATGGCTGCTTTGCCAGTTTCCTTTATTTGAGGAATATGTTTTAAAGTGGTAGGTCCTAAACTTCTCTGATGCCTTGAGAATTTTATGAAAAAGAGTGTCTAAGAGCTACTAAACTTCCTTAAAATTGCAGTTGGTATGTAGATATCTTGAAGGTACTAGGTCCAGATTCTTCACTCACTGCTCCAAAACTGCGTTTCGGAAGTACTTTTTACAAAGCAAGTCTTGGAAGAAATGTTCTTCTTTCTTCATCTCCCTCTTCTTCTTAGGTAAACGACAAATTTCTTAAGACTTTGCTAACAGACGAGAGATGGAAATCCATGTCCGTGATAACTGAATGCTTGAAATACAATGCTCAACTTAAACCTGGAGAAAAAAAACCCTTGAGAAATTTTTGAGATGTAGTTCTGTGATTTCTGCTTTGTCACAGAGACTGTTTTGTGTGAATTGTGTGGTGTTTGGAATGATGCCTCTCTTTTTTTCTAATCCATAGGGCATTTTCGAGGGGTCACGATAGATTTGGTAATCACATCCACTGCAGACTGTGATCCTGCTGAGCAGCAGTGATGGCACGTAGTTCAAAGTCTCTTTCCTAACTCTCTGCTGTGGTGTCAGGGTGAGTGTAGGCAAACAGTGCCTGTTGGGGCTCTGCCTCATCCAGCTGTGTCACCTGCAGTGCCTGGGTGCATGTGAGCTGACTTCAGAGGAGCTTTGTTGGCTTTCCTATGATTTCAAAACCAGCCTTCAGCAAATATGTTTACTTTATATTCTGCCCCCCCCCTTTTTTCTACGTCCTATTTCTTGCTCCTTTTTGTGTTTTGTTCTGAGCATGCTTGTGAGCTTGCGTTTTACAGGTTGCAAAACTGTAAAATTGTGAATTATCTTGCTGTTGTAAGCCAGCAGTGGACAGGAAGAAAGTGGAAAATACTGAATAGGCAGCATATTGCTGCGTAGGCATTTAGTGTTTTTACAGTGTGATATAAGTTAAAATATTGCTTATTTCCTCTTTGCTGTTCAAAACAACCTGGAGCATGTTGTGACCAGGATCTAAACAATAACTGAAAAAGTAAAAACAAATGTTTTAACAGAGAAAGGCATGGCCTGCCAAATACTCTGTGTAATTTATGATTACATGAATAATCAACAAACAAAATACTTGAAAACACCTGACTTTCCGGGGCAAGACTTTAATTTCTTTTTAAAACCGAATGAAAATGTGCCAAAATTCCCTGCAAAACTGAAAAGAATCCAAAAAGGATTAAGCATGAGCAGCAAAGGCTTCAGTGTTTCCTGCAGTGGCCAGCAGTTTAACAGATCTGTGGACATAAACCGAAATATATATCAATGACAAATTATTATAAAATTTCATAAACAAAATTGACTAGATAATATTGGAAAACAGGCTTCAGTAAACATGCTTTCATTTTTTCTTGTTTCATCCTTGTTTTTAAAGAGGGCTTTATGTGACCCACAGAATAAATAACTTCCTGTGTCTTGATAGCTATTGCAAATGACAGCTCCTACTGCTGACATTCCTGCTATTTTTAATCTGACGTAAGTTAATGTCCTGTAAATTTTTTTTTTTTTTTTTTTGAAACGAGTGCCCCATTCTAACCAGCTCAATTAAAGAGTTTGCACATCTTTGGATCTGCACAGGGGCCTGCGTTGTTTCTCTCTCTGACTGTCTGCAAGACACAGAACTAAACTGCAGTACTTGAAAGAAGCAGAAGCTGTCTGGAGACAAATACTGAGCAAGTCCCTGTAGAGTAACTTAAGACTTCCTTCTTGCACCCCTTTGAATTGATTTATGGCGTTTTAGCTCCCAGTGTCAGCTATGCTTTTGCCTTAATATGCTTTAATGTGTATCTGGGGAAAGCTGGAGGGAAGCTCCACTGCCTTCTTCATCTTTGGGCAAAAGGAAGGGAGGCCCCTGGTGGGCTTGGTGATTGGGAATCTGACTGTTGCGGTCCTGAAATCTGAATATCGAGGCTGGCAGGCTCGGGCTGCCCAGATACACGTGGGCTTCTCTTTGAGGGGGATGGGGGCGACGATGGTGGAGCTTGCACCATGTGAAGACTGTGACCTCTAGGAGGAGGAAGCCTAATCTGGAAGTTGGTAAGAGCTTTTTGGGTTTGAGGGATTAACACAGAGGAGGGGAGGCTTTTCAAAAACAGTGTTTTCTTTTCTGAACTGGTAAGAGTGATACCATGTCCTCCCTGGGACACCTCCTATTCCACCTGGTAAAAGGCACCTTGTTGCCAGAGCTTCCCTGTGTCAGGCTCTGTCCAGGGGAATGGGTGACTGAATGAGGTCTGATCTGTGAGCAGCTGTGGTAAGGCCAGTTTCCTTGTGTATATCAAATGGAAAGAAATTGTAGTGAGGGGTAATTTATTAGACCTTATTAGTTGGTAGGAGAAATCTAGCACCCAAAATGTCTAACAAAGCTCATTTTTGCACAAGTGTCCTACTCTGGAAGCTGTCTTATTTTGTGTCCAGTGGGGTCCTGCACCTCTAGCAGCAGGTGTGTATGTAAAAGATATCAAGCCTCAATGCTGCTGCTAATCTTCCTTTTCATTGTCCTTATTGTAATATTTTACTGCTTAAAAAAAAAGGATATTTGGGTATTGCCCAAATGAGGATGAGTGCTGGTGCATCAGGGTTCTTGGGCTTTACTCTGTTAATTCCATCCTTGTCATTAAAAACATGGCTTTTTCTTGTCCTTTTTACTTTTCTTGTTTGTGAAAGAGGAAAGCAAATAAATACAGAGCTGATGATTTAAGTCACTGTTGCCAGATGACATTCTATGGGAATGTGGACTTGCCAGTATGTAGATTGTAAATAGTTCTTTGATTTAATAAGGGTCTCTTAAGTACAGAGCACAGCCTTCAGTAGTGAGGGACTAGGAATGCTTCCAAAATGGGTGTGAGGGAAGAAACTGGCCTTTATATTTCCCTCCTCTGGGTGCCCATCTTGCTCTGAGAAATACTGCTCTGCTTCCCATAGCCTGCTGAAAATTGTGAGTCTGTCTGGGGGTAACTGTTCAGAGTTGGTGCTACATGTTTTGCAAGACTGGATGACTCTGGCTTTGTAATATTGAGCAGATGTCATAAAACCCAGTGATGAGTGCCAGCGATCCTTGAACTGCAGCCTGAAGAACATCACAGAAAGCAGCATCTGAGAGGAAGATGCTGGCATGAACAGTGCAGCCACCCAACAGGAGTCCTCCGAGTCCCAAGGAAATAAACTAAAATCCCTTTTAATTATTAACCTCACTTTTTGAAAGAGGGTGGCTGCAAGTGGCCGGACAGTGGAGAGGGGCAGTGCACTCTGGAATATAGCCAAAGGCTGTATTGAAGTTTGGATGAAGGTTTTTTACTGGCTTTGGAGTAGTAAATTGTGTTACATAAAATCTTCTAGGCTGTGGGAGCAAACTTGAATTGGAAAGAGCTCTCCTGAAGAGAGTGTGCTGGTGGTCTGGCCTGCTTCTGTGGTGGGGGAAAATAACTACCAAGGGCAAACTGTGTTCTAAGAAGCTGGGGAGAAACATAATACCTAGTTTATGTGGTGCCTCTTTGGGATGTGCAAAGAGGAGTAATTGAAAATATATAATTGCTTCTTGTGGATTTGGGGAATAAAAACACAAAGAGAAATGAATAAATATTGACTGCATAAAGCAATATCCTTTACATATTTGCAGATATGCAGGAGTTTAAAGAGAACTTAAATATGATCCTATTTAAGCTATTTTAATAAAAACATAAGAAATCAATTCTTTTCTGCAACTGCTTTGTTAACAGGAAAATGATATTTTCTTTTCATGTATGAGACAGATAAAGGGTAAATTGGCTAGCGGAAACATAAATAGTAAAACAGTGACCATGTACTGGACTGCATTCAGATGCAAAAGAAACTAAATGAAAGAGAAATGTCCCTTCTTTCCTCAGTTTCTCTTGTTTACTACATCAACATCAGATATTTGCAACACTAGGTGAAATTCATGGGGTGATTATTATTTTTAAGCTGACTCTGTCCCCTTACAAATATGAAACCTTCAGCATCTTAACCATTAGATGCACTTAATAGTTTAAGATGGCCTAAACCAAACAAAAAATTCCACTTAACTTTGTTTTAATTTTCTTTTTGTAGTCTTGGGGGCTATACTAAAATTTTGCTAGTATATCCTTGCACTTGCTGTAGTCAAAATAAAGATCAAATGAATAGTGAGATGTAGCCTAAGATATCGTTCAACCTGTGAATAAAAGGCTTTGCCCTTCTTTTCACAAGCCTTGCAGCTTCCTCAAGCCAGGGATTTCCTGTGGGGCACAGCTAACCCTGCTGCAGAGGAAGCTTGCTGCTTTCATTGACTCTTTGTTTCTGAAAAACTGGTATTCAGTGACATCCATGACCACAGAATGCGAGTCCTATAGTCCTTTGCTTGCTAAATGAAAAGACTGCCTCTGCTATGCTAATACAAGTGTAATAAGGAGATATTTTTACCTTTTTTTATATTCTATGCAAAGGCTCAGTCAACAGAACTTTTTATACTGTTGGATCTGTACATCCCCTTTGGTATGCTGCTTCTCAAGGTAGGAAATACAGACAGCCCTTGAGCTTCTCCAGGCATGGCCAGCCCGTGGGCAGCACAGTGGATGGGGCAAGTGTCATGAACTTAGCCTGTGTCTCCAGTACATCCTGCTTTGCTTTACCTGCCTCAGTTTTAACTCATTTTCAACTGTTGTGGGCAGCACGTTGCTTGTAAATCCATCAGGTCCTGACAATCATTACAGTGCTTTAGGTTACCAGTGAGTGGTTTTGTGGAAGCAAATAGCCTTAATTCTTGGAAATGAAGATTTGCGGCTCCCTTGCAAAGTATCTAGCTGAAACTAAACATAGCGATCTAGGTTTGCTTGTGCCTTTACCTAGACAAGTGGCAGAGGTCTGCTTAGGTCATTATGCAAGGATTTTAGTCTGTAAAACTTAATGTGGCTTCTCAGGCAGGAATCCTTACAGTCGTTTCACTTAACCAGTTAAAGCTTCTTGAGTAATCATATCTGGGGTTTTTGATTGTGTTTTTTTTCTTGGAAGTTCTCAGTGTGCTCTCAAAGGCCAATGCAAAAAATCAACTCTATTTTCTACTACAATGTGTTTTCACCTCTGTAATTTGCACTTAAGACCTTGGCCTACTTCTGACCTTATTGCTTCTAATTGGTAGAAACATATTTCCAGTGTTCCTTTTAAGATGATCTGTTAGTCTAATTAGCATTGATATATTTAGCATGCATACATGTTTGTACCTCTTCATTAGAGCTAACGAATGTCAATAAAAGGCAGCTTAGTTTTAGAAAGAAAGAGCTGGGGGGAAAGATTTCTATAAACAGTGCTGTAGTCTTTGTGATGAATTGGGTGTAACAGTGGAGAGTGGCAGAGGTGAAGCAGGCTGTCTGTTAAACAGGAAATGAGTGATTAACATTTTTTGTCCTACTGATCATAATTATTCCCACTGGCTGAAAAAAAAAATAAACACCACTTAGTCTCTCTTTACTATAGCTGCAGAATAAAATTTTGAGCTATTAGTCATTCTGGCATTGTATGGATGAACTGCTACTTTATTACTTAAATTATTTTTTTTTTCNGTGGCAGAGGTGAAGCAGGCTGTCTGTTAAACAGGAAATGAGTGATTAACATTTTTTGTCCTACTGATCATAATTATTCCCACTGGCTGAAAAAAAAAATAAACACCACTTAGTCTCTCTTTACTATAGCTGCAGAATAAAATTTTGAGCTATTAGTCATTCTGGCATTGTATGGATGAACTGCTACTTTATTACTTAAATTATTTTTTTTTTCAGTTTAATGAACTTTGCCTATAATTGTGATTCATGTTTTCCTTGCAATAACCTGCTTCTGCTGTGCATTTGAGGACAACTTTTGGTCAGACCATTATGGCTGTGTGGTGCCTGTGTCCCTGCAGAGTTGCATTCCTGGTCACTGCATTAGGGCCCACAGTGAATAATTGTAAAAGGGCTATCTGCCTGCCACGAATCACAGCAGCCTTCCTCAGGGCTTGATGGACTACAGATGATTCCAATGCTCTTAACCCCTTTGATGGGCAACACCTTAGCAGTGGTGCACGGTGCTCGCCTCGGCTGCACTGTCATTCATTCGGTCTGGTGATGGCATAATGCAGGTGTTCCCTCACCTTTCCTGAACAAAAGATGCAGGCTTTTGTACGTGTAGTGGCAATATTTTGTGGGACTGGTTTGAAAGACCGATTATTCCCTGACCTCTGATATTTAATTAATTGAATCCTTTACCAGCTTTTCTGTGATAGCACCTGGTCTCTCAGGTTATTCAAAAGTCCTCCCGCTTTGTGGATTTTGTGTTACTGATGTAATTGCACTGGCTGCTTGTGAAGGACAGAGGTCTGAGAATTCTTAAGGAGAGCAGAGAAGAAGCCCTAGTTTGAAGGGCATCCTGACTTTGAAACATTCCTCTTCAGTGAGGTCTCCTTGTTGGCCTCCTGTGTCA
The DNA here is from genome assembly GCA_013398275.1 of Promerops cafer. Classification (NCBI taxonomy): domain Eukaryota; kingdom Metazoa; phylum Chordata; class Aves; order Passeriformes; family Nectariniidae; genus Promerops; species Promerops cafer. The sequence continues at coordinate 1,150,056 of VZSE01011883.1, forward strand.
CTGGTGAACTCGCTTCATCATGAGCTGAAGCATATCTATGTTTCATATTTGCAGAAGACAGAAATGTTTATTTACAAATATGGAACACTTATATTTGTCAAACACTTGTTTTCCATCTCTTTGAATAGAAAGCTTGCAGCATCAGTTTTGTAAAGGCAGTATCAGAATTTGTCTGGATCACCAAAAATAGTTTTCCCTGATAACTTTGAATTTTTTATCTGATATTTATTTCTTCCCTTTTTTTCTACACTTCACAGCTTTTAATGCTGTGATAAATGAAGTTGAAAATTGAAGCCATCATTTATCCTGATGGCGATTTGCTTTTTTTTTTTTAATGACACTGTGGTGCCTTCTTATTGTTGCCTTTCTTTCACCTTTGAAAATGGATAGATTTTAGACAAACCTGTTGGCTGTCTTGGTTCCCCAGATGATTTTACAAGAAGAATGAAAGTCCATTCAACAAACTTCATTTAAAAATCTCATGTTTTTCATGTGCATTTTTTGTCACTTGTTTTTCCTAGCCAGTGTTGCATAGTTTCCTTGGCTTTGAAATCCTAGCAAATATCTGTATATTTGGTGTACACTGTGTTGATGATACATCATGCCTGTATTGTGCTCACAGAAATAAATGTAGTTATAAAACACTGTATTGACACTGATGAAGGTGATGGTTAACCTGGCTGTGACCCAGTCTCTCTCTTGGAGGTACAGAAAACCTAAGAGTGGTTAAAAGTTTTGGTTGTGGTCATCATATGTGGAACAGTATTCAGGTGTGTGCTTGCCCTTGTGTGCAAGCTTAAGCTTGACATAGTGCGAACCTTGGTTTTGGTTTTTACTTTCATTCTTCCTAAATGCCTGTGTAGGGAGAGGAGGCAGTGTTACCATCTCCTTAGAAATGTCCAAACTGCCATTACAGAAAAGTGCTTTCAAGGAGTCTACCTAGGATGAGGAAGAGGATGTAGAATATAGCAATTGGGAAACACTCAAATCCATGTCAACAGAGTTTCCCGCTCTGGCATGTAGGCATGGACTGCCAAGTCTTAAACATCAATGTCTGAACCTGGGTATGCATTTTCTGTTTCTACATGTCACTGTGATCCAGAGAAGAAAACTCAAGTGGTTGAGAAATCCCCTCCAGTCCCTGGTGGCAGCAGGATGCAGCCTTGAGGATGGACAAGCACCTTCAGTGTTCAAAGTTTTTTAGTCTTTGACAGCTATGAGAGAGAATCACAGGATAGTATAAATCTGTGAACTTGAATGCAGAATGTTCAGGACTTAGATTAATGCCACTGGCACATGGCCACAGGAAGCCCCTCTGTGTTCAGGAGATATGTATAGCAACCATATAGCAATAACACACACTCCATCCTGTTCTTGTACATTCATGCATGGAAAAAGGGATGCCTTGCTGAATTCTTACCACATGGAACAGTTTATGGAAGTGTCTCCATGTTTGGAGGTTGTGTTTTATGGGTGGTGGTCTGGGAAAGATTCTCACTATGCCACCATCTGTAATGGAAAGCACAGAGAAACAGTGCAAGATCCCCCTAGGAAGAGAGAAGTATTTCTTCACTTTTTCCAGCTGATACTTCTTAACTGTTTACCAGTGCAGGAGAAAAAATGAAGTCAAACAAAAGCATCTCCCCAAGAACAAAGGACCCAAAAAAGCATGACCTGTTTGGGAGGAAATCCTGCCCTTCCACCTTCCTGCAGCTGCAAGTGGCAAGTGTCCAGCATCTTCTAAATATGACTCTTTGACCTGAGGCTAAGTGACATGCTTTCTGTCCATACTCTTATTGGACAGCAGAGAAGGTTTCTGAGCTGTAATAAAAAAATACCACAACTGGGTGGCAAAATTAGCTGTTTCATTAGTGTTTGGGGCCTCTGACACTGCAGTGTGGTTGTGTTGGTGAACACTGTTGTGTCAGAAAATGTGTGCTGTCTGTAGACCAAGTGCTTATGACTGTCCAGCACTAGCTCTGAAGCAAATCCAAACTCAATGTGCAGCATCGGCATCTGAACTTTTTGTATTTCATAGTCATTAGGTAAGTCATTAGGATTGCCTTACACCAGACTGTTGTACCAAAGCAAATTCTGGTAGATCTGGAGTTACCAATGTTTTCTTTCTTCCTCGGCCTCTTCATCCAAGCCCCATAAACTTGGCAGCACGATTGGAAACCACAGCAAAATGGGTGCAGGAGGTGTAGCTATTGCAAGCAAACCTGCCTGTTTTGCCAGGCATGATCTAACTTGGCCTTGGATAAGTTAGATCATGCCTGGCACCACACGGTGCCACTTGCCATGGATAGCCCCTGCTGCTGCTGTCCAGCTGTTGATGCTGAATGAGCTGTGAGCAAGTGTGCCGGAAAACTTCTGGGCACTGCACGCCTTCCTAGCAGTGTCAGTGACTTCTTTTTAGAGTGGTGCTTGCCATTGAAGCGCTAAGAGGAGGATGATGTGAACGTCTGGACCTGCTGTAGAGTCCCTATAGAGAGACAGGTTGAATGTCTTCTGTAAGTGCATATGGAAATCCTGGGGGGATGGGGTCTTCACTTTTCTGCCACAAAACTTTTGCTTTGGTGTTGTCACCACAAGGAGATTGTGCTGCTCAGAAACCTGCTGTAAGCTGTCAGTAACAGGATGTGCTACCACAGTTGGTGGTAGAACAAGCTGGCAGCTTGTGCAGGCCATCCCCTTGGAAGAGGTGTAGAAAGCAGTGGACTCCTGGGATGTCATCTGAATGAAAACTTAGTGGGCAGTCATTAGACTGTTAATTTTAATGAAAATCCTTGACCTGTGTGTTATGGAAGCAGTGTTGCTTCTATGGCCTCCCAGTTTGTTACGATTGCATTTGCTTCCAGAGGCCAGCTCCTTCCTGCCTTTGTTACTAGTTACTTGTGAATCTCCCTGAGATGCCATGGCATGCTTTATTGCAATGCTGTCAGCATATGCACCTTGATAGCAAATACACTTGTTTTTGTAAAGTGTATTGGCTCTCACATCCATTCCTCACTCTCTCTTTTGGTGGCTATCATGGCACTCCAGTGGGATAAGTGCTGCCTGTACCCATGGATGAAAGTATGAGGGTGGGAGAGACCATAAGCACTTGTAGGTGCTCTTACAAATTTGGGGTCTTGCAGCTCCCTGGATAATCACAAATCCACATCTAGGTCCTGCTTGGAGAGGTTTGCAGTTGGGTTAAAGATAAGCTCTTCTTCCCTCTGCTTTTGGTGCTCCAAGGTCTGGGGTGGAAGAAAGACGGCCAAGTGTCACTGTATGGTCTCACTTCAGTAAGCACAATGTTGTCAAGTTTAACAGAGCAACTGAGTTTTCAGATGTTTAGTAAAACACCAACCCAATTTACTAAAAAAATAATTAAATACCTCAACTTCAGTTGAGATAGGGATATGATTTTTCTCAGCAATTAGTCAAGTTTAACTTAAGTTGTGTGTTTTACTATTTATATCTTGGGTTTAAATGCAGTACTGGATATCGGTAGGGCTGTTGGAAATGGCAGAAGTACAGCTGAATGATATAAATATGTAGATTCAAGGGAATAATTATCTTGGCTTCATGAGTTTTATTAGCTGGGATGTGCTCTTTACATTGCATGTAGCTGATACCGCTTTTGCATATTTTGAGTGTTAAATCAGAAAGTAGCAATAAGTATATCCACAGTTCCTGGTCTGAATGCCGAAGAAAGTTTACTTTATCTCAGAGGCAAAAACTCAATCCCAGGAAGTACTCCACAGGTGGCAGCAGCCCTGCTGCCATCCTGACCCAGTTTTTGACAAAATTCCAGTGCAGTTATGCTCAGTGCGATCTGGCATGAACTGCTGCTGTGCGAAGACCCGCTTCAAAATGCAGACACTTGCTTTTGGAGTCATTCAGGTTTTGGGAGGCTTTGCTTCAGAGTCCAGGTGAAACCCGTGGCAAGGCATCTCCGCAGCGTGCTGGGGCTGGTGGTGCCGCCACACGCCCCAGCCGCTAACAGCTGCGCCATTCCTCCGGCTGCCAAGATCCACTGCTGAAACTATACTTTTTTATCAGGTCATGTTTGCATCTGGCAAGGATTTGTAGACACAACATCATTAACAGCAGTGCATATTTTCACAAGATTTACCTCTTCAACACTTTTTCCAAGTTAGTAAATCATAGCTTCTTTAATGTCCTGCTGGCTGCGTGAAAAACAGGAATTTATGTAACAAGCTCTGGGCCGCAAACCTTTTCCTGTTAGGAAAATTTTTTTTTTTTATTGCTGGCAGAGTTAGGAGACAGCTCTGTTACTCAAATAGCGACCTCAAATGTCCTCGGTACAATAATACCAGATTATAACATTTTTGATGACTAAGGGATAGCAGCGATTTCTTAAATATTTAACGCTTGTGTAGCAGAGAAGAGGGAGCTGAGCCTCATCACAGTGTTTTCCCTGACTGATGTTTTGTGTGTTTGATACGGCTATTTTGATAGTAAACAGTGATCCTGAGCCAACTGGGTATGTTTACAAAATACAGTAAAAAAATGAACTGGCGCAGGAGGTTTTTTAATCAACAGCCGCACAGAGCAACTTTCTTGCGACATTTGTAGAGCTGGACTTGTGTCAGCCACAGATTCATCTGTGGCCCTTGAGTGAAAACAATGGGCTGTGCCAGGCCGGCCTCACAAGGATTCTCGGCCAGCCCCTGGGGCTGTGGGCAAGTCCAAAGATGGATTTCCAGGCTTACCCTCCCTATGTGTTAGCTGCACCGGGTGCAAATAAAATTCCAAGGCCTTCCCTAGCACCCTGTTGCTAGAACAAAGATGGTATTTTGATTGTAAGGTTACCTGAAGAGATACAGTCCTACTTTACAGTTTATAGGAGAATGGCTTCCTTTTGAAATTGAGTAAGGAAACACTCAAATCATAAAGTCATCATAGAGTCATAGAATGCTTTGGGTTGAAAGAGACCTTAAAGATCACCTAGTTTCAGCCTCTCCTGCCATGGGCAGGGACACCTTCCACTAGACCAGGTGGCTCCAAGCCCCATCCAGCCTGGCCTTGAATACTGCCGGGATGGGGAATTTTTGATGGTGTCTTTTTAACTGGGATAACTTGTAAAGATGGTTCTTTGGAGGAGAGGTTGGAAAGGCTTCTGAGTTTAGGCACATGGTTTGACTCAGTGCTGTGCTGGTTGAACAGTCAGTGCCTTGAGGCCATGCTCTGCCATCTTCTGGTGTTAGGGAGTGGCTTGTGCCCCTGTTTGGGGTGAAGTTGCACTTCTGGGGGCACAGTCTCAAGTCAGTAGCACTTGTAAGTTGTTGCAGGACTGTAACACCTCCTTGCTGCCCTCATCTACTGAAGGTCTTCTCTTTGATCCCGGAGTAACCACTTCAGTTGAGCTCTGCAGATGGCCAGTCCTACTTTGTCTGTTTGGCTTTCCATGGTGCAAAACATATCATGGCTCTTGCAGGGAATTCGAGCCTGTTGTCTCTGGTTTAAGGCATGACTGTTTGCACCTGGAATGCATATTTAAGATTTTTAGACAAGTTGCTAAAAATGACTGTGAATGGAAGGCAGGTGGTGAATTACTGATTTCTCTGCCATTGAGGTCTGATATCTGGTTTTACACATTTATTTCATGTGTTGTTTTGTGGTTCCCTCCTCCTTGCTCTGCATGAATTGCAGTCCTAGCATAGACCATGGTACTGTCTCACCCTTCTATTAACATCTATGGCTGCCTGTTTCAGTGCTCTTTGAACTTGTGGCCTGTTGTTAGCAGTTGTGTCAAGATACAGGAAAACTTTTCTGTTGATACAATGTGTTTTTACATGTGCTCAGCAGAAAATTATATGAGCAAGAATAGGTTTATTTACAGCTTGGTAATGCAAAGATTAGTCTCTTGTTAACAGGTCAGCCTGTGGCCTTCCATTTTGGAATTTTTTTTTTATTCTTTATCTGTATTTAAAAACAAAAAATGAAACATTACTCATGGCTGAGGAGGTGAAAAAAAGCTCCAGTATGTCTGGTCATTCTTGGCACTAGATATCTGGTACCCTCAGGTATTTGAAGAATCAATTTTGCATACTAAAATGTTGATTTTGAAAGAGAAAGATGGTTTTAAGATTGAGGGTTTCATTACAAGCTTGTCTGTGTTCTTTACATTCCTTTATCTTCTATGATTTCTTATGCAATTTATGATGTTTACTTACAAAAATTAGAACTTAATCCTCAACTGGTTTTCTATATGTGTTTTCTCATATAACACAAGTGATACAAACCTCACTAATGCTCAGTGGCAATAGTGAGTTTGTGTGTCATATATCTGTGGGGTTTCGGGATGTGCAGGATGAGAATCCACTATAAGGACCATAGAGCAGGGTCTAGCATTCCTGAACTTTACATAAAATAGTAATTAAAAAGAATCCATAAATATAGTCAGGTTCACTCATTAGACGACTCACTTCAGTCGTCTTCTTGATCTTCTGGCTTATTTTGTCTCCTTTATGTGGAATTTTTATTTCAGAACAGTTCCTGGAGTTTTATTTAACTTTTTATAATGTCAGATATGATGGAGGCAGATGACAGACAAATTGACATGGTGACTCTTTGCAAGCTTGTTTCAGCCAGTTCAGAGCAGTGAGCAGATAAAAGATGTTTCCAGGCTGACATGTTTTCTTATTTAATGATTACCCCTGTGTTTTCTAACAAAATGAGAGTATGCTTACAAAAGCAGGTGTTAGTATGCCATAAAAGATGCATGTCTTCTCCGTTTCTTACATGCTATTCTGTTTTTCAGAATTCAATCCGTCACAACCTGTCTCTGCACAGCAAGTTCATCAGAGTGCAGAATGAAGGAACAGGGAAGAGTTCCTGGTGGATGCTGAATCCTGAAGGAGGGAAGAGTGGCAAGTCTCCTAGGAGGCGAGCAGCGTCCATGGATAACAACAGCAAGTTTGCCAAAAGCAGAGGCAGAGCTGCCAAGAAAAAAGCAGCCCTTCAGTCTGGTCAAGAGGGAAATGGTGACAGCCCCGGATCACAGTTCTCGAAGTGGCCTGCAAGTCCCAGCTCTCACAGTAACGATGACTTTGATAACTGGAGTACATTTCGACCTAGAACGAGCTCTAATGCTAGCACAATTAGTGGAAGACTTTCTCCTATTTTGCCAGAGCAAGATGACCTTGGAGATGGGGATGTGCACTCCATGGTATACCCATCATCAACCACCAAAATGACTTCTACTCTACCAAGCCTTTCAGAGATGAGTAATTCTGAGAACATGGAAAATCTTTTGGATAATCTCAATCTCTTGTCACCTAATACATCAATGACTGTGTCAACCCAGTCTTCATCTGCCACCCTGATGCAGCAGACACCAGGTTACTCATTTGCATCCTCGACCACAAGTATAGGTTCACCAAATCCTGACTACAGGAAATTCACTTATGCTCAAGCTAGCATGAACTCTTTGTCCCAGATTCCTATGCAGACTCTCCAAGACAGTAAATCAAGCTATGGATCGATGAGCCAATACAGCTGTCCTGTGGGACTCCTGAAGGAGTTACTGACTTCCGATTCTCCGCCGCACAATGATATCTTGGCATCAGTGGACACTGGTGTTTCCCAGGCTGGTGGCAGGGTGCTGGGCCAAAGTGTGCTGATGGTCACCAACTCGGTGGTGCCGAACTACGGCAGCCAGCCACCCCACAACAAAATGATGAACCCTAACGCCCGCCCTCACCAGGGACATAACCAACCAGCACCCGCAGTCAATGGCCGTGCCTTGTCACACACAGTGAACACCATGTCACACACTTCAGGGCTAAATCGCCTGTCGACAGTGAAGACTTCGTTACAAGTGCCTATGAGTCACCCAATGCAGATGAATGCCATGAATCCGTATGCCCCTGTTAACAGTTGCAATGGCTACGGGAGGGTGGGAATTGTTTCCCTCCACCAGGAGAAGCTTCCCAGTGACTTAGATGACATGTTAATTGAACGGTTGGACTGTGACATGGAGTCGATTATCCGTAATGACCTTATGGATGGAGAAACGTTAGATTTTAACTTTGACAGTGTATTGCCTAACCAAAGTTTTCAGCACAGCGTAAAGACAACCACACACAGTTGGGTGTCAGGCTAGGATGTAGTAGGAGGTAAGCTGTGCTTTTTATAATAAATCTGCAAAACAGCTAAAGGGAAAAGAAAGAAATGTCAAGATGCTTAAAATCTGGGAGTTCTTCTGTGTTGGCATGTGAACTCCCTCGGTAACAGTCAGTCACTTTCCAGTCCTTTGATAGTTTGAGAATCAGGTTTGCACTGGTGCATTAGGACTGTCAAGTACCAACTTCTCTTACTTCATGTGGAGCGCTAATGTTTTGTCATTGATGTTTTAAACAAAAAACTTGCCGGTTACTAGCCAGTAATGAATACTTTTTTTTTCCCCATTTAAAGTATCTTAAAGCTAGCTTGAGCATATTTTAATAGATTTATTCATCTGTTGTGAATGTTAATTTGTTCTTTTTGTTGTTTTTTCTTTCTTCCTAGGCTATGGTTAAATTCTCCAGACTTGTCTGACAGCAGGAACTGAGAAAAGCAGTACAAAGATGTCCTTCACCTTTCTTTTTAATTTTCTTGACAAAGCTGTGCACATGCACTAACTTTTTTGGGGGTCTTTTTTTTTTTTTTTTTAATCTTTTTTCTTCCTTTCGTCAGAGTTGGCAGCAGAGAGAGTATTTTCCTGTACAGGATGTTTGCCCAAGGTTTGCAGGTTATGTGCTGCTGTAGATAAGAACTGTGCCATTGGAAATTTCATTACTCTGAAGTGCCAAATTCACTACACCATATAATCACAGCAAAGACTCTTACTTACATCATGTTGTGCTTTCGGTTTTGTACAGTATGATCTGTAGAAGAAGAATTGTTTTTTAAGACTATCTGTTTTGGTCCAAGAAAAGTTTATAAACTTTTGTAAGAATACTGTGATGATCTCATGCCCTAAGTAAGTTTAACCTTCGTTGATGTTACCTGTGTTTTGATGAATTGAGATAACTGTGGACTTGCCTTGCAGCAGTATGAACTGCATTATTTTACTCAAAATTGCCACACATTTCATATGGGAATAGAATAGCCTGTTAAATATGATCCTGCTAAACTCACTGACTATTCAAAGCAAACAGTAGCTTAAATGCCATTTGATAAGTTACCTGTATTTGTGTAAATTTATGCAAGAATATATCTGGATTTCATTGTCAGATTAATCACTTTATTGTTGGGCTTAAGATAATTTTTGGAATACTTTCCAAGCTATTTTTCTTATAATTAAAATCTACTTTTGTTACATAGGCAACTTAAAAAAAAATAAATCTGAGATCTGGCAGCATTCATAACCTCTTCATTTTGTACAGTATTTTAACTGGATTAAGTACATGTTTTTATAAATTTCCCTAGCACTTGGGAGTGCTAATAAAGGAAAAGCTTAATAAGGATCTTGAATACAAAACATTTCTGTCCTTTTTTTTGTTGTGTGATGTATAAATATAGACAACTTTATGTTTAGAAATATTTAATCAGTTTTATATATGCATTTTTAGAAATGTCATCTGCTTCTATTATCATTTTAACTACCACAAAGTGTTAAGTATTCATTGTTAAGATGCTTGTACAATGCTTCACATTTATATTTATTTCATGGAGGTCTCATAATGTTTGTGCACTCAAGAGCAGGACCTTATGCGGAAAATTTGTAATTGTAGTAAAATTAACGACAAAATTGTCATTTGTCTTAATTAGCACTAGTTTTAGGGTTCATCAGTGTTCCTGTTGTAAAGCAGTAGATTTGAAGAGGCAAAAATGCTACTTTTGAGTGGGAGACTAAAACTTTGACCTCATTGCGGGACAAAACATTACTTTTTTTTCAAAAAGAAAGAGAAAGTAAGTGGCAAAGTTATACAAATGCATGAGGTTTAGGGTAGGGGAGAGCATTAACAGCAGAGATCTTGTTTCTCTGGAATAACCTGGTCTTGCTGGAGTAAGCACACTGACAGCTACCGGAGCATTTTCAGGAGTGGGTCTTGGAATAAATGATTTCTGATTTTTTGTAATTGCATGATGCAGTTTTCATGGATGTGTGAATAACAGGCCTCACTTGTCTTTTCACTGGTTGCTATACAACATTTGTGTTACAGAAATCCTTGGAGCTTTTTTTATGCACTGACAGAATTAACAGCTTTTTTTGCTAGGGCTGGCTGTTACGAAGAAGGGGAGAAACAAATTCTTTTACTCTGATTTTTCTTTTGTCTAAATAGCTCACCACCAGAAAACGTCCTAATTGAAACTCATCTTCCCTGTAGTGATGGTGTATGGTTGAGAAGGAAACAGGACGTACCAAGTAAATGAAGTTTAGTAACAAGCCATATATTTAATGATCCTTTTATGACTTTCCTAAGGCTCTGCAATGTATTTACTGATATGCTAGCATTTAGCTCCCTGTTGGGCTTAAATCACTACTAATTACAGCTGGTCCTACTTTTTTAGATATGCTGTTATGGTTGTCAGGCAGTTCCAGAGGCTGATGTGATACAGGATCTTCCCCAGCGTGAAACTGGTCTTTGAAATTGTTTCGAGCAAAATCAAATGTTCTTAGTGCCAAAGCCTCAATGAAGCCACCTACTTTTACAGGCAAATATCTCCATTAGCATCTTCACCATCAAATGCCGAGTCTCTGAAACATGGTAGTAAATCCTGGCAGTGGAGCAAGTGGAGGGCTCGTAGAGGAGTTTCTGAAGATCATCCTGTCTGCTGCATGTGCAAAAATGCTTGCTCCCAAACAGGCACTGATACACATAGGCCAAAGTAGTCATAAAATCCACCTCTGCATGCAAAGAAAGCAGTAATCAATGCTCTACTCCATGGGGATGCAGCTGAACATGCTACATTTAACAAAATACCTCCTGTTTATTATTTAGTGCTACTGTATAACTTCCTTCATTTCCTTTCATACCTATGAATAACATAAATGTAGCCTTTCCTTAATTACAACAGTCTATAGAAAGCCCTTCTAATTATTGTGAGAAAACGGTTGTAGGTAATCAGAGATTTGGGCTGCATGATCAATTTGGCATTTTTTGGGGTTTGAGGTTTTATTTTGAGGAGTTTTTTTGTTCATTTGTTTGCGCTGGTTTTGGTTCTGTGTTTGGGGGTTTTTTTTGTGGTGCCATTCTAATGTTTTGCAATTGTAATTCTGGAATACTGTGAAGTTGGTGAAGGAGCATGTTGTCTGCCTTGAAAACAAACATTGTGTGACCTCTAGTTATAAATCCTTTTTCAGTAAAAGTATCAAGTTTCTGGAGTAACTTAGTTTGTCAGAATTGTTGTAAATGATTGGTTTGTGAATTGTGCAGATGATCTTACCTATGCAGCCTTGTTTTTGACTTTTCTCTGGTTTGTACTGTTATTAAAAGTTTATTGTATTATAGAGCTGTTCAGATATTTTAAATATAAAGATGTATTGTTTCCATAATATAGCTATATGATATATGTTTAGGTAGTAGATGCATTAATTGGAAAGCTCTGCTTTGATAAACTGACAGTTTGCCTACACTTATAAGCAAAAATCATATTGCTTATTATTGGTGTAAGTCAACAGAGCATCCCTGAGAAGTTAAAATTGGACCAATTATAAAACAGTATAAAATTTGCACTTGTTAAACCACTGGATGTATGTTAGTACTTTTTTATTTTTTTACTGATTTGAAATTCCTATTTTCATTATGAAATTGCTAGGACTCTTAATTTATGACTGATTTTAAATAAGGTATTCTCATTATTATTATTATTTTGGTAATCATAATGTAAGATGCAGCATGGTTTATGCAAGCAAAAAGCAAATTATTCAACATGAAAACTGGCCTCTTTTTTGAAGGTGTTCCACAAACCAGCAATATCTGAGAGATTGGCATGTACATACTGCTAGTTCTATTTGTGAGTGGTGTGACAGCTCTTCAGCGCTTCGCTGCTCTTAGTCACATTGCAAAATTAAAATTCATACGTGGATATTTTCAGAAAAAGTGCCTGATGTACTTCTACAGACACATGAGAACAATCCCTGACAGTTTGTTGTATAAAGCCATAAATGTATATAAATTATGTTAAAAAGATTTTGTGTCCTTTCTTGTATACAGAGAATGAGATTTGTACCAGGATTCTACTTGTGATTGGTAATCCTTCTACTGACATGTTGTCGTAATCACTTTCCTCACCGTATAATCTTTTTAATGATGATGATCCCATTTGGACAATCCTGACGGAATTAGCAATTTTTTACAGAAAAATACCTCATGGTACCAAGTCTTGCCTGGCGAGATGATAACATATTAATGAGCAAACACTAACTGCAGAATAGTTAACAAATTTTCCATTACTTGGTATAAAGGAATTTTTCTCTTTTGGCATTGCTTCTGGATTTGGAACTGTAGCAGGTACAGGAACCTAATAGGGCTGTGTTACCAGTGCTTATTCACAACTTAGTGTGCTAAAAGTAACTTGTTTACAAGTCTTTGAGACTAAACGCAAGAAGAATCCATGCCTGACTCCCAGGGTTCACGAGACATCTTTGTGTAGAGATGTGTTGTTACTGGAAGATGCACGAAGCAGCATCAGACCGTGTTGCCAGTGCTTCAACAAGCGTAGTTCACAGAAAATGGCAAAAAGTCCTGAAATCGTTTCAGAATGGGTATTTGTAAGTATAAGCTCTTAATAAAATTGCTATGACATGAGATGGTAATTAGTGTATCAGAATGTTATGTAATACATTATTAAAGAATAATAAAAAAGGGGATGTTAACATCCATCAAACCACAGGAAAGAATTAGTCTTTTAGTCCAAATTACATGTTAGAACCTAATGCTATTAAATGTGGAAGAGAGCGGGCCCAAGCCCTCTTGGTCCTCTTTCCCCTGGGTTTTGCCTCTGCCCTTCCTGAAGTCTGTACCTTTTGTCAGAGTAAGTTTTTTTCCTTGCTGAACATTTGCCAGCCTTCCTGGTGCTGCTCCTTTTGCAGCCATGCTTTAGGCAGTGGTGATGGGAGCGCTGATGTGAGTGAGAAGGGAGAGCAGGAATGTCTAATTTTTTTTTTTTAAATTTTATTTTTTTAAATTTAGATTGTGTTTCAAAACAGAGCTGGAAGAAAGGATGAGAGGCTGCCAAAACAGACAGCCAATAACACCCACGCCACAGTTGTCTTGTGAGGCCCAGCTCTCTTGCTTGCCTGCAGGTGGGGAGGGAAGGGGTGGCAGAAAGCAGGCTCTAAGTGAATTGCTGGCAAAAAAAATTGCTGGCAGTTTGATCTTAAAATGAGCAGAGGTAGACCTAAAGAACATGAAAGAACTAATTGCATGTAAAAATAGAAATATTTGAAGATAGCTAAAAAATAATTTCTGCTTGTACCTTGCAGTTCCATCTTTATTTTAGTTTTACCTTCAGTGTACATTTTGGAAAGGTTTTTGCACGTTAGGGGAAGCTCAGGATACCTTCCCTGACATTTTCAAAAGCCTGACTTCTGGAATGAGAGGGTTGTAAGATCCAAAGATACTCTATTTGGGTGTTCATGACGCTGTTTTTGGAAAGGATGCACATCTAATTGGTACATGACTAGTTACTGTTGTCAGGAGAGATAGTCAAAGCTTGTCTCCTGGGAAGGGACTGGCTAGCAATTTATGCCAATCTGGCAGCAAGGGATTTGAATCTGCTGATCGAGCAGGAAAACCTCAAAGCATCTTTGTGCTCTGAGTCAGTTCTACATCATTGTAATAAACATGTTTTTGTGCAGAAACGTCAACTACTATGTCACCTCAGTTGATAATCCAGTTAAAACTACAAATGACATTCAATCTTGCAGCCATCTATTGTGCAGCTGGTGTGCAGAGATGGGATTTGTGAAGATCCTTGGAAGGAATAATTTGCAGTGATCAGTGCCTGTGGTCATGCCCATTGCTGGAATTGCATGCAAATCCCTGTTCCTTACCCGATTATGTTTTGCCTGGGGTAATGTTCTGGCATGTGCCAAAATGATAGCTAAAATGAGGAGGCAGGGACAGCGCCCCATCTTATTTTATGTTCTTCTACTTGCTGTTGGACCCTGGGGCATGCAGAAATTTTGCATGTATTTTTTGCAAGTAAACTTCTTGTGGGAGTGTTGATCACTGAGATGATGGGAAAAGGGATGAGGGCTTTGTGCAGTACAACTGGAAGAGCATTGCAGGAAGCTTCTGATGGGTATAATAGGGCTGTGGAGAGAAGAATCAGACAAAGAGCTCATTCATAACTTGGAACCTCAACATTTTACGTTCTTCCGGTCTGCTCATCTGCAGTTGCTCATGCCATCCTTAAACGAAGGGGCTTTTCCAAGAAAGATGAGTTGAGTGTTGGTCTCTTCTCCTAAGTAACAAGAGAAAAGAGGAAATGGCCTCAAATTGCCCCAGGGGAGATTCAGTTTGGCTATTAGGAAAAAGTTTTTCACCACAAGGTTGTCAAGCATTGGAACAGGCTGTCCAGGGAAGTGGTTGAGTCACCATCCCTGGAGGTATTTAAAAAGCTGTGTAGATGAGTCACTTAGGGACATGGTTTAGTGGTGGACTTGGCAGTGCTGAGTTAATGGTTGGGCTTGATGATCTTAAAGCTCTTTTCCAACCTAAATGATTCTATGATTCTGTTTCTTTCTCAGTATCCTAGAGTGACACTACCTGAGCAGGCAACAGCCCAGACCTTCCACAAGAACCTTGCTGGCTTTCCAGGGAACTATCTTTGGCAAGAATGTCTAAATTGTTTCTGAAATATTCAGTCAACTTCAGTCAAGTCAGCAGAGTTCATGGAAAAGCCCATTATGAAATTGTATATGCATTGGAAAGAGGGGGGAAAGATGAGAGATTCTGGGATGAGGAACCATGTTAAGTGGTTGCTTTATAGGCCAAAGAAGACTAGATTTTCTCTAGGGGAAGGACTAATGTTACAAATAAAAAAGCTTTCTTTTTCTTGGATTTTGAAGTTGTGTCCAAGAGCAACCACAGAGAGCACAAAATCGTGGCCTGAATTGTTGCTTCAGTTTTTTTGACCAGGTGAAAACAAGTGGTGAGCTGTGAAACCCTGTGAGTACTGGAGTTTCGTTTCAGGAGTCGAAATAAGTTACCACTTCCTGCTCCTCCCTTTCTTCCTCCTTCCCCCCCCCACTGATTTACAGTAGTTGAGAGGAGTGTTCCTGTTTGGTTGGGGTTTTTTAATTCACCCCACTCAGAGAAGCTGGACTAGGCAAAACTCTGTGTCCTTCTTTCATTCCCCACAGATTGATGGCTGAGCTGTGCTAAGGAAGTTCTTTTCCTCCTCCTTTCTCAGCCCATAAAACAGATCTCTCGATGTAATGCCTGAATGACCCCCGAAGCCAAAGTTTGTTCCCAGGAGCCTTCATCTATTCCTGGAAGACTCCAGGAGCCCTTTGAGGTGGCAAGTTTTGTCTGCTTGTGGCTGTCCTGCTGGGGCGTTTCTAAATTGAAAATAGCCTGGAGATACAACAGCGGAGTCCCTAGGAAGGGGGCTTGTCTTGGAGCCATGCATCTGTTCCACTGCTGGCCCTGTCTCACCCAGCCTCAGTGTCCTGCAACCCTCTCACTGACCCTTGCTGGTCTGCAAGCCAAGGCTTTCACAGGAGAGCTTTCTGAGTAGCATTTCCACATCTTGTGCTGCAAACCCTTCTGGTATAAGCACATCTGTCTGGAAATTTATTTTCAGCATGAAATAAGAAATACAGCACTCTTTCTGACAGACTCGTTGAGCAGCTGACTGTCTCCATCTCCATGGTCCTGGTGTGGCAGGTACAGAATGGCAAGAGCCTGCTGATGACTGAGAAGAATGCCAGGCAGATAGGGATAGTAGTGACTAATTATATTGAATATGCTGGACTCCAACTGCTGGAGTCCTGTTGCTTAAACAGGTCTAGGTATATTAAGTTAAAAAAATGATGATGCTGGTCTTTCCAAGTTGTTTCAGCATATTTTGTGACTAGCTGATAAACCAGCAGATATGATTGTTCATAAATGTGGAATAATGCACAGGGAGAAGGGAAAAGTGAGTCTAGTACGTACGGATACATAATAAACTGTGGATAAGGTATTACCACCATGAGAAGCATCTTACAGTCGTTCAAAGGATTTCTTGCAAGCCTCAGCTCACAATTAGCTGAGGACAAAAAAACCCACAGGATAAATAATAGTAGGACTGGCAGAGTTCTTAGCAGAGATTAAATAGCAGAAAGGACGAGTGAGGGTGGGTATAGTTGAGCGAGGTGATAGGGGTTTGTAAAACTGAGTGTTGTGGAGAAGGTGAATAGGAAGTTATTAATATTTCTTGTGACACAGTTGGAGGCACCCAATGAAATGATCAGGCAGCAGGTTTAAAACAAGAGGAAGTACTTCTTCACACACTATGTTAGTAAAATTTGTAACTCCTTGCCATGGGATGTGGTGGAGGCCAAAAGAATAAATGGATTCAAAAAAAGATTATACAAATTAATAGAAGATAATGTCCATCAGTGGCTACTAAATACAATGGTGCGGATGTGGCCTTTAGCTCAGGAAGTCTCTAAATGGTCAGTGCTGGAAGCTTGGAGCATGTACCAGGGAAGGGATTACTCAGTCTGTGGCCCATCCCTTATGCTGTTTCTCCTCTGCATCTGCTGCTGGCCACTGCCACTGACTGGACATTGTTGTAAGTGGACCTTTTGATCTGACCTTAAAAGGGTTGTCTTCAGTGTCTTAGTTATGCTGGGAATAAGTACAGCCAGAAACAGATGCTTGACACCCTTGTGTGAGGAGGTTTCAAACCTCCACGAGTCCCTTTCCAGTTCTCTGTCAATGGTCATGGACATTGTGTTGGGTGTCTTGCTTGATACCTCTCACCGGGAAGCATCAACAGAAGAGATGATGCTCCCAACATAATAAGCTGTGATGTAACAAATGCAAAATACCTGGCTGGATTTTTAAGCTTTTAGGGCAGAAAAAAAATGCACAGATATTTGTCAAGAGGAAGACAGAGCAGAGAGAAACAAAATCTCTGCTCTTCCCAAGCAGCTCTGCCCTAGTAGATCTATGGAGGCTGTGCTAAGGGCAGGGATAAGACAGTGCTACAAATCCATCCTCCCCACACCCATGACTAAAGCACTACCTTTTTTTTTCACTTTGTTGGCCAGTAAGTAGTTAAAGGCATTTGTGTGGGCATTTGAAAGCCTTTCAAAGATACTCAGCAGTGGTGCTGGACAGTGAGCCTAGCAGTACTGGTCTAGAAGTAGTTGTGTGTCAGTAGCAGGAGCTTGTCCTGTGCGGATAGCCGAGGTCAGCCAGAAGAGAAATGTGTGTGAAATGTGCAGTTCTACTGCTTTTTAAAGGTCTTAATGGTGTAGAATGGAGTTCCAGAGGAGGACAGAATACCATTTTCTTGCTAGATCCATAGTTTGAGCTCTTTCCTTTGAATGTTAACAAAATGACACCAGGCTTGTTAATTCACAGGGAGTGATTAAGAAATGCTGACCTAAAGATGAAGGAAAGGTAAGTCTTACCCTGCCCGAAGCTAAACCAGCCCATTACAGGACTTCACGTGAAGAGACGCTGAGTAGACATCTCAACAGAGTCTTGAATGCCAGCAGCTATAAATACTGTGTGAGAGTGAATTTATGCTGTAGCTCACCAGTCAACAATTCAGGAAATCACAGACTTCACTCAAGAGCTGAAAATATAATGCTAATGGACTACCATATGCATTGCAAACGTAGCTTTCTTTCCTTAGATCTGTGTCCAAAGCTGCTTCCTCTGTGAAGCTTTGAAATGTGAAGTCTGATCAATGCTGACTGTTCTCAAAACATTCAAAAAGAATTTTTAAAAAAGCTGTCACCTCTGTATGTTCCTCTTCAAGACTGAGTGGTTGTTTTCTCTAAATTTCCACTTTTAAAAGAAAAGGGAGATACCTAAACCTCCATTAATGCAAACTCTAAGGTGTTTAAATTAACTTAACGTTTAGTGCCTCAACTGACTAAAATCTGGACTTTTAAAATGTATTTCAAATTGAATAACAGAGAACCATGCATTTTATAAAGCACTGTTAGACTATTATCAAGCAGATCCATTCTCTCTTCCCTGTCTTTTCTCCCCCACCTTCTCCTTGGTGATAGGTTTGGCAATGGTTTAGGGACACCCAAATCATGGGTGCAGTGTCAGCATTTGGGCATCCAGAATTCCTTCCCGTTTGTATTGGCATCAGCTGTTATTTAGCAGCTCTTCTTTTGTGTGCTTTGATTAGCAGTGTTTGCAAGGTGTGGAGCACTTTCCAAACAGGATGAAAATGTTCCTGAAGAAGCTTGCAACTGACAGTTTGTAGTAAGCAATAGTTTTGTATGACTGGTTCTGAAAGCTTCTATGTCTCTGCTAAAATTTTCCTAGTTTGTTCTGAACCCTGTTTTGACTGCATTAGCCATTAGCAACATTAAGATGTGTTGAGGTCATTATGAGAACTTCAGGAAGTTCTCTGCCACCCACTCTAGAAGCTGTGCAGATACTCTGAGGCTATTGCAAATGCAAAGTGAGACATGTGAGCCTACTCCCTCTGAATAAAGTTAATTTGGATGTGACGTGTATTAACTATTTTTTAAAATTTATTTTTATTTGCTTTTTTTCCCCTCATGTGCAATGTTCTGCTGGTATTTACTCAGTCAGTTACTGCAGCGATGTGGAGAAGTTATGACTCCTTGCACCTTTGGCAGAGTAAAGGGAAACCAGAACACAGCTGACCGTGACAGCTCCCTTATTCACTCTTACTGTGCATCCTCATAATTTGACTGAGGAAGGCCTCATAATTCCATAATTTAAGAGGCAACTGCATACCAACATCACAGTTGCCATTTGCGCATTAGTTAACTGAGTGATGATACAAAGCTGTTTCTGGCAGCCAAGGGGATGAAATCCAGCTGGCAGATCTGCTGGCGCAGGGTCTCAGCCAGCCAGCCCTGCACGCTCTGCGTTCCTGGGGCTGCTGTGCTAATTGCTGGAATGTGACTCCTACCCACGGTGCAAGGGGAGAGCATGAACCCTGGCCAGCCAAGGCTTGCCTGTCCCTTTGCCAAACCCATGGTGCCCTCACCTCCAAAGGCTGCTTTGCTTTAGGCAAGTCCCTGCTGCTTCACGAGCACCTGTGAGCTGCCCACGGAGAGCACTGAGTCCTCCCTGCTGATGGCTGCATGTGGGGCTCACAGAGGCACTGGTTTTATGGGTTTTTTTTAAGGGTTTGGTTTACCCAGATGGAAAATACTCATAAAAGGGAGGATGTAGGGAGGATGATCTCTGATTCTGTGTGTTCAGGTTCTTAGAGGCTTTAGTGGTGCAGACATAATAAATTGTACTCAGCAGCTGCAAGAGCAACCTCTATCTTCAGTGGCACTGAAAACCATAGTTAAACAGCATCTGTGTTTACTAGGGGTGTTCTTTATCTGTTGAAAAGATGATCCAGTTCTCTAGGGGACTGCCGTGTTTTTTACAGCAGTAGCGTTTTAAAAATTCGTAAGTGTGATTTCTTTTAAGTTCAAGATATATTTAACCATATTTGAAAATTATTTGCTTTTTTCTCACTTGAGAAAGGATTCTGATATACCAATACAAACATATTTAATGACTTATTTTGACTTCTTTTCCAAGGCAAGACAAAAATATGGCTCTGATCAGTGAATTTGAATTAAAAAAAAAAAAATATCTCTGTTCCTTCAGGCTCTTTTAGCTTATAGAAAATTCTGAAACACATTCTATCTATACATTTGAACAAGGCATGTCTTAGTTCCTAGGTTTGTGTGGAGAAATAATCTACTTGCTTTTAATATGGCACAGTCCTAAAGAAATCCAGTGTTGTGGAGCATAGATATAAACATATTCTTTGAAAGATGATGGAAATCAAGGAGGGTTGGGCTTCTGGGTACCTGTTTTTATTACATTCCTACAGTACTCCACTCTTTGAAGAGCTTTATACTCCTGCTTATCGGCATTGTACATGGCAGAATGGGGTCCCACCTGGCTGAGTGTTGGAAAAACCTCCAGGAAGTAATTTCTGCTTTGCAGTCTCTGGCCTTTGTTGTGAAAAGAGAAACAGGCTGGGAAAACGGGAAACAAATAAATGGACAGAATAGCACGCTGGCAATCAGTGATGCAATCCAAGTCTTTCATATTTGGTTTTGATGGGTTTAGGAAGAAAGAAGTTAGGAAGAAGGAAAACCAAAAAGACATGAGTTGCAGAAAGGAAGGAAGGTAAATGAAAGGATATCGGGAGAGGAGAGGTGAAGGCTGGGTGGAGAAAAAAATGGTAAAGGACAGACTCAGTTGCTGGTCAGTGCAGAACAGAGAGACAGGGAGAGTTATCAGTCATTTGAACCAGTGGCTGGGCCAGATGTACCTGGTCTGAGAGTCACTATAGTGCAGAGAGCCAGCCAAAATTGCTGGGACAGCATCTTCTCAGTCACACGTCCAGGCAAAGCAGCTTCTTGGCCTATTTGTGCAATGCAACAATGTGTGGTCTTTCTGACAAAGCTGATAAAGTAAGGCAAAGCAATGAGCTTGGTGGAGGTATTCATGGCTAAATGAATAGCTATGTCATATTACGGAGTGCATTTAAAGTCTTGTATAAAATGAATTGTCTGGACTACATATGGAGAGTATTTGGCCACCAGGCTGCTGGGAAACAGCTCCTTGAGAAGCCATTAATGGAATTTGTGTAGCTAATCAGATGTGAACTATAAATGTGAGCACATTTTCAGTCGCTGGGAGAGTCCGACATCAGATAGAGATGTTGTCAGTGCAAACTTGGAACCAGTGGAATCAAAACGAGGCAGATAGCAATGGAAATGGAGGTTTTTCAGAACGGAAGGCAGTCCTCAAAAGACAAAATGTTTCCTGAATCCCTAGGGCTATAAGCAGGGATATGCCCTGGGCTTTGTTTCCAAGACATGAAATCTGTTCTCAGTTTTTGCTAAATACATTTTTGCTTGCTATATCAGAAATTACATCTATCACCTATTTGCTCACAGGGTTGAGGTGAAGCAGATGAATTTGTGGTGTGTAGGTAGACAGTCTCAAGAAAATGGTGGGGGCATGTGCACCTCAAAGACCTGTTTTAAAGGCTGTTTTTTTTTAGGGAAACTGGAAATGGGATTCATCTAGCCAAGTGCTGTGTTTTGGGATGAGGCTGTTAGTTGTCTGCTAACCAGCAGTCACCTGCAAAAACAAACAGCTGGGACACACCTTTCAGCTCCAGCCAAACCCAGCATCGTCCGTGGCTCCACACGCTGGTGACTACAGAGCCTCAGAGACTCTGGCTACTTGTCCTGACCTTTTTGCTGACCATGTAGGGGAGCTGCTCAGGAACCGGCTCAGGGAGCTGATTCAGCCAAAACATAACATGCCAGAAAAGAGGTCTTGGAAATTATGGAGTTAGCAGCTGTGGCTAAGAGATGGAGCACTGCTAGGTCAGCGCTCCCTCCAAAGAAAGGCATAGGGAAACCCAGGCATTACTATCCAGCCTAAAAGGCAGGTGTAGAGACCTACACCACTGACTGTGCTTGTGAACCCAGGTGATAGTGAGCACTGGCCAAGCAAGAAAGCTTTCACTTTTGTGAAAGCCCCGAAGGATCATGCTTTAAATATTATTTCTTCCATGTCAGTTCAATTTTTTTTTTCTCTGTAAAGCCAGGTCAGTTTGATTTACAGAACTACAAACAGTGCTTCTGGCCTAGAAACTTTGGAATAATTTCATCTTTTTATCCTATTTCAGTTGAGAGTGACCTGGCTGCAACTAAGCAAGTGCTGAAGACAAAAACTTAAAACTGGAACATGGCTGTGGATTTAGCACCTTAAGTTTTTCAGCTGCAGTAAGGCATGTCTGATTTGGGGTCTGAACTTATTCCTGACATGGAAAGTCCCCAGTGCTTCTTTTTAAAATTCTGGTCTGAGAGGTGTAGCTCCATTTATGATACTAGCCACCACATTCCCATTTATTTGAGAGAGTTATGACAATTGACATATCCTCTCTATTCACTTTCCCACCCTCTGGTAGCTCTGCTCCGCAGTTTAGGCCCCTACAGAAACTTGCAGAAACACACATATGCCTTATTTGCATTATAGACAGATTTCTAGGAGGCCCTTTACTTGTAGGCATGGATGGATCTGTGCAAAGTGAGACTGTGTACCATAGTCTGATGCTCAAATTTACTCTTATCGCCTCATAATAATTTTGAAGAAAAAAGTCTGTTTGGAGGAGAAGGTTGAGACTTTTTCCTTCTCCCATTACTTTCCTTTGGTTTTGGTCTGTGCAGTGTTGTTTTAGAATTTTTTGAGCCTGTGGTTGGTGTAACTGGGGATTTCACTGTCAGAGAGTTGGGCTTCTCCCTGTAATGGACAAGTGCTCCACAACCAGGTGTAGCAAGCTGCTGTTTCCAGTCCAACATCCTGTCCAAACCTTGGCTTTCATGGCTTTGTGGTAAGACATGAGCATGCCCACAACACATGATACTTGAAATAGGTCACAGTTGAGATATTTCGCTGTGCTTTTATTAAACAGGCTGATGTCCCCAGTTTGAACTGTCTGGTTCTAGCAATAAAACTCAGCAGCTGCAAAGACTATCAGGTGCTGAGGGACCTTTAAGCATAAGTTAAGCCTGATGGTTTTAAGTCTGAGATGTTCAGCTTTGGAGACTTCATGCTATAAAACTGCATTTGTTGGAAAATTTAAGCTGCTAAATCTGGAAATGTGTTCCAGTTTTAAGGTCTCAGCTTCAGCATTTGTTTAGCTTCCAGCCATCTCACTTTTAACTGAAATGGGCTGGTAAAAAAAAAAAAAAAAAAAAAGAAAGAAAAAATTACTCCAGAGCTTCTATACCATGTCCCCAAACCTATAAGGCTACCTATGTATTTCACAGGAAATGTTGGGAGGTTAGTTAATGACAGTTTATAAATATTTTGAGTTCTTCAGATGAAAATACATAGGAATGCCTAAACGTTGTTCCTACAGAGGCTGTTTACTTAGCCTACAGCTTCCCTCTCACCTTTGTGCACACCATAAAGTGGAGGTCTGTATGTACAAAAGCCATGCACAGGAAAACTGGAGAAACCTCTGGGCCATCACCTGATATTTTTGAGGAACTGGGCTGGTAAACACAACAGGTGCTTAAGCTAATTTGCAGTTTTGGACTCAAAGCAAACACAGGATTTAAAACGTGACTAAAAAGCTCATGATATTGAAATCTTTTTTTTTTTTTTTAAATTTTGTTTTGTCACCTGGCACTACAGAAAGTGACCAGACGTCCCCTACCCTGAGCAGCTTTTCTTAGTAACACTATCCTCTCTCCATGTGTCAGCTCGATCATTTGTCAGTGGATTGGATTCTTGTTAGGCAGCTGTTCTTATTTGGTTTAACAGTGACCCAACAAATATGAGTTTTCTGCTGGACTGAAGAACAGATTTCACTTGATAGTCTGAAAATAGCCATGTCACTTTCTATTTCTTTACCCATTGCTCTATTATCTTTGTTCCTAGGGCTGCCAGGACAGTGAGAGTATCAGAACCAAACTAGCATGGACAGGTTAAGCTGACTGTCTGCTTCTTGGTCACATATAGGACTGTAATAGCCCTTGGCTGGATTTCAGAAACCAGAGGTGTGCAATTCAGTGGCAGCTCCACCCCAGACAGAGATGAGGGAATTATTCTCCCTAATTTACAATAGTGAGAGCAAGCATTCCCTTCCACAAAGTTGCAACACAAGATGTGAACTGGCCCAGGTAACTCCTGCCTTTCATTCAGCCTCTGCTTCTCACCAAGGCGGAACCTGAAGAGCACAAAAACAAGCAGCAGGTGTGAACGTTTTTGTTAGAGATGCTAGGCCAGCATTTGTAGGTATCTTCTTAAAAAAGCTCCTGTTTTTCCCGGAGCATGGACAAACCAAGAAGAACTGCTGGCAAGACCTTATGTCTAGTTACTGAGCAAAACAATTTAAATGGTCTTTTTGGATATGTTTCTGCAGTTGCTTCTGTCCCTCTGTCTTGAGGAAGATTGCCACTGCTTCACAGGGGATCAATAAACATATCAACTAACTTTGTTAGCTAGTATCAACTAACTTTGCCAATTTTTTTAATACTGTGTCAACAAACTGGTGACTCTTCACCACTCTAAGTGTCTAGATGTAAACTGCTGCTGTGCTAAAGCAAAGGTCTGCTTGGTGAATCACAGAATCGCCAAATTATGGAATGGTTTGGGTTGGAAAGGACCTTAAAGATAATCAGGTTCCAGCCCCTCTGACATGGGCAGGGATACCTTCCACTAGACCAGGTTACTCAGGGCCCCATCCAACATGACCTTGAACACTTCCAGGGATGGGGCATCCACAACTTCCCTGGGCAACCTCTGCCAGTGTCTCACCACCCTCACAAGAATTTCTTCCTAATATCTAATCCAAACCTACCCTCTTTCAGTTTAAATCCATTCTCCCTTGTTCTGTCACTGCATGCCTTTGTCAAAAATCCCACTCCAACCTTCTTCTAGCCCATCTATAAGATCTCCCTTGAGTTTTTTCCAGGCTGAACAGCCCAAAGTGTCCCAAAGATGGTTGACTTTTACCCAGTGCATAGCACCAACTCACACACCAAGACAAGCTATTTCTACTTTCTATTTTAGTTTGCATGAAGTGGGGAGCTGGGTGGTAAGCCACAAAGCATTGGCTCCCCAGTCATCAAAAATTTACACTATTTATACATATTAACAAATGCATCAGCATTCCTTGGCTACAGATTACATAACTTTTTTTAATAATTACTACTCACTTCCCCCATTTGTAGTTATATCCCTCACTTCTCAAGCTTATTAATCCAGATTTGTAGTTCTTCCCTTCATCCCTCTGACTGATCATCTTCATGGCCCTCTGGACTCACTCCAGCAGGCCCATAGTCTTTTGTTGATGCCCCCAGAGCTGGATGGAGCACTCCAGCTGGGATCTCACTAGAGCAGGGCAGTGGGGTAGAATCAATACCCTTGATCTCCTGGTCACCAAAGAAACTGTCAGAAAGTCACCAACAGCCTAGATCCAAGGACATTGTAGTGAACAGTGAACTGCTTGCTCGTTTCTGGATCAAGATCCAGTAATAAATGTAAAAATTCTGTATACATCCATGTGTTATATATTTACATATGTGTACACAAGCACACATGCAATGTTTATTTAAGCCTGCATAGTGTAGGCATTGTTACATGACAGTAGTAAGACTGATGGGTTTAAATAAGTGGGACTGCTCATGTGAAGAATTCAAGCCACCTTGCAAGAAATTTAGGCCATCGTAGATTGATCGTAGATTGGTCCAGGAGGAAGCACTGCAGCAGCACTGCCTGACTGCCTGCAGGATGCAAGCCATGGTACTTGTCACAACAGCAATGCACCTTCTACTCCTGATTTAGATGCCTTTGCTGAAGGAAATCTACTCTGACTCTTTATACGTTGTCCCAGTGCTGTCAAAAGTGATTCTGACCTCCAGTTAGGCTGGGTGGGCTATCTCCCTCCCAGCTTCAGATCTCTGCCTAAGGGGTGTTCAAGCTGGTTTCCCTCCACCCCAGATTCTCTCTCTGGTAAGCAAAGAGCCATGGGCAGTTTTGGGCTATGATTAATTTCCTCCCAAGTTAGATTTCTAAAATGGGTGTAGATGAACTGCATCCTGCAAGAACTTATTTTTGTCTGTGGGCTACCAAGGGAGTCCAAAGTAACCAACCCTGCTGAAGGTGCTGCATCAGTTGCCTCTGCCTTCAGCCTGTGAATCTTGTCCTCATGTTTTCTGATAGAGTGGATGAATCTCTGCTCCTTGGTAAAGTTTTCTTTCTTTATCTTTTTGAGGAAAAAAATTGAGTGATGGGTTATAATCTTCATAAGGTACATCTTTAAAACCCCTTGGCCATTCTTTGGAGTCCTGTCTGATTTCCAGTGTTCCCCTTGACATCAGAAGTAGGTGCACTGAAGCAGCATTAGTCCTATGATTCCCACAATGGATTTAGTATAGATCTGTTCAAAGAGCCAAAGTTTGCATTTGTATTTTGGCCAAAGTGCAGCACTGCAAGTTTGCTATCAAATCATGACCCATGACTGGTCAGAGCCATAGATGCCTGAGGGGATTCTCTGGCTATGGAGCATCCCTTAAGACTGTTTCTTGATGGCCATTGCCATTGACATTTTGACAATACGGTTTTGATTAAACTTACCACAGACTTTATTGATTTCTTCATCTTCTGTCTTTCTGGTACAAATGTTGTTGCCCATCAAAATCCTTTATTTGTATTTAAGCTGTTCTACCACCCCTATTACTGCTATAAAAATCTGTTGTGATAGGACATCAATTTATTTGATAGGAGTTATTTTCCATAAATATATGTTGATTATCATTATCTATATATAGTTCTACACAGTTCTCAATCCTCTTGTCAATCGTGTTGATATTTTACTAGGGTCAGTGTCAGACTGATAGAATGGGGTTGACCTATTTATTTATCCATTAGCCTGGGGTACTAATTTGACAATACAATTTGTCCATGCTCTTCCTCTTTTCCAATTTTCTTGCACCCTTGAGGGCTGAGGGTTTTTGAAGTCCTGATATGTGTCTGTCTTTAGCTTGCCTAGTATTTTGCCTAGCACAGCACTAATATTCTGAATGGAGTCACACAGAAGTTATGCTACAAATGAATCAGGAATATAAGCCTTTGGACTGTCTTGATTATCCTACTTGACAAACATTTGTGGTGTTAGAAGTTTTCTTCCTTTGGTAACCTGAAAATGTTAGCTGGGAAGCTTGGAAACGTGGCTTTAGAATGTGAGCAGTGATTGAGAGAAAAGTTGTTTGTTTGTAGATCCATAAAAATGAAAAGTTTAGACAAAAAAATTTAAGCCATATATGGACTGTCTGTATTATTAAAGCCTAAGCTGGTGATTCTTAAATTGCAGTTCGTGGATCTTAATGATCTCTGAGTCCACAGTAAGAACCCTTTGTATTTCATTGGCACATCAGGTTTGCCACTTGCAATGTGAGCTCTTCACTTCTGTGAACTGGGAGTAGTTCATTTTCTTCAGCCTCTGACCACAATCTCCCCTTGTGAACAGGATCACAGCATACTAATTTCTTCTCTGAAATACTTCTCAGACCACCAGATATGATGGACTCTGCTGCTACACTCCTCATGACTCTGAAACAGTCCATGGAAAAAAAGACATCCAGGGACCTAGGTTTGCTTGGTGGATGCCTTAGGACCTTTGGAAGAACGGGAATGAGTTGTGTCCTTAACTGTTTGCACCTCAGAGACTCCTGCAAAACAGGCTTAATTATTGCAGAACAGTCACTCAGAGGCACTGAAAGGCCTTGCTGTTTGCTGTAAAAAAGGGTGTGGACCAAGATGTGCTGCTAGATTTTTGTAGAGGTAATTAAGGGGCCATCTACAATGTAAACAGTCCAAATAAATTTGGCAGAGTCTCTGCAAGAAGCTAGATAGTGAAAACCAACCTAGCTTATGTTAGCCCACTGACTACATTAGTTTATTGTCTTGAATTTAAATCTTTTGCAAAGGATTTAATTATGTTGAGAATATTGCCTTTTTAGTTGTGCCTTTGGGTTATAAGGATGTATCCGGCTAAAAAAAAGTATCTAGAGAAAGGAATAGACCTATACACCTGTCTGACTGGTTGATCTTGGAGACAGCACAACTATCTAAATGAAAAATATCCTTCTAAGGATATTTTTGGATGGAAATGGAGTTGTTTAGTGGGAGGAAATGGATATTATCCAGTGGAAGCTATTGCCAAGGTCCTTCTATTATTCACACAATCAACATATTCCTAGCTCTAGGGAAAGGTGCTCCACGAAGCAGGGCTATAATCCAGGAGTTACTTCTCTGAGAACAATAGGAAATTCAAAAATGTCGAGAAACCTGTAGAGGGAATGGAACATTTGCTCTCCAGGATAGTTGTTTGTGAACAGCTTGGGTGCTCTCTGTGGGAGGATCCAGGCGTGTCTCTGCTGGCAGGAGCTAAAGCTCATGTCACCCTGAACACCTACGCAGCAGGATGTTCTTGCCAGCCAGGGACTCCAAGTCTGGAGTGAAGCCACTGACGTTGGACTTGTGTTGTGTATGTGAATCAGGTAGACTCTTCCCATGGTTTGGCAGAAAGACTGAGGGATCAGGGAGAGCCTTTGTGCTTAGAGTGAGAACTTGCACCACCTGGGTCTCTTCCAGCTCACAATGTAGAATGTTGATTGCCACATCAACACCCTAAAGCAGATTTTAGCTCTGGTGAAGAGGTGCTGGAAAAAGCAAACCAGGCAATGGAAAGGTCATACAGAGCCTCCAAGTATCTTCTTTGAAGTGTGTGTTGGTGTCTGGCAGATAATACTTTAAAAGTTTACCTTTGCCCAAAGAGGAGCATAAGACCACCTTGATGCTGATTTTCAAATAGAGTATCAGCCAATAGTGCAATGCTGGGAGAGGCAAAGTGAAAAAAATACAACCCTAAAACACAGGAACACTTTCGAAACTGAGAGCTTGCTGGTGCACATATTGCTCTGCTGTGAATTTTATGTCTGCCTGTAGATCAGAACAGGAAGCAAGGCTTTGAGAGCTTCTGTCAGAAAACCTCAAAGCTTTTGATGGTATTATAAATGTCAAGTATGTTTTAAAAAGGAGGAAAGTACCAGACTCTGTTCTGTTCAAGACAATAGGGAGCTTATAACATTACAGAAAGCTGCGTGTAAGAATTACAGAGAAGTTAAAGTCTGTGGTATTAATGCACTGTATTAATGGAGGTTTCCTAGCATTCAGTTTATCCCTCTTTCAATATATTCCCAGGCACAAGCAGTATCACACTGCTTGAACTGTGGAGCGTAGACTTGTCATTTTCAAAAGCACTTAAAGAGAATTTTCCCCCAGGTTCCGGTCCTCCTAAGTAAAGAAGTTGAAGCAAAGTAGTGAAAACCAATCTCTTATGCTTAGTTGTAAATCAGATAAGTTGGTCAGTAGAAAGCATTGTCTGTAGCATCTGATCTTGAAAAAAGGACAGAACCAGTGATATTAGAAGGACAGAGAGTGGGAAGGCAGGCTATATCTGGACCCTGCCCAAGTGGTGAGCTGGTAATTATTCACATCTCAAAGATGTTTGAATTAAGCAGGAAAGTAAAAACTTTTACCTCAACCTGGATATGTGCTGAACGTAAAAAGGTAGGATTACTTAGACACGCTGTAGCAAGGTTGGAATAAGAAGTGACCCTGAAAATAGTTCAGCAATCTTCTACTCCTTTGCTGCTGGCCTTGTACCAACCATCTATGATTCTGTCTTGGCTGAACTGAAGCAGAACCTATTATAATCCACCCAAGACTAAATTGTCTGTAGATAATTAGACAGTGGAGAAACTGAATTATAAAGCACAAATATATCCATGGGAGAATACATTAAGGAGTCCTGAACAACTGTTCTATCTTATTCAGCAGCCTTTTGTGTGTTTTTGTTCTTCATTTCTTACCATAGATTGTTGCTGGGGATTTCTGAGTTGATCATATACATGGACCAAAAACACTATATTTAACATTTCAGGGTTTTTGTTCCCTATTTTATACCAGTAGACCAATGCTGACTGTGTATAAAGATGGATATGTAAAATTTTAAAAACAATCAAGTTATCTTTTTAAGCTGAGAGAGCAATAAAAACAAGTGATATGGACTACCAGAGCCCACTGGGGCAATTTCTAGACTTTATTTTGTTGCTGCGAAATGTTTATCCAGTCTAATGAGTAGTAGGGGGAGAAGTTATCCTATAAACTTAAGTAAAATCTTGCCTTTCTAAAAACATTTATTTATGAGCCCAAGAAGAAAACCCCACTTTTCACCTTTTTCAAGCATTATCCCTTTCCTCTAGCTTTGTGAGAAAATGCCAGCTCTCCCACAGCAGTAAATATGAGAACAGTAGATGTGGTGAGTATAAAATTTCCTGAATTACTGGTGAGCAGTAGGCTAAGCTGTTGCTTACAGCTGTCTTGTGTTCTCACCACAGGAATAAGTACCAATCTGCATGGCAGGCTGCAGCAGGGCTCCAGATCCCCAGTGCTCCTTTTCCTTATATAAAGATGCTTCCTGATTCTTGACTTTTTCTGACCACATCCCTCTTTGTCATGGGAGATGTCTCCTTGGTGGGCTGAGTTACCCGTTTTGCATGGCTTCGTGGTCACTTTTCTGTCCTCCTTGCTACTCCCTAGTGGCCAAAATGATGCTCAGAAGGGGAGTTGCTGACAGCTCTCTCGAAGCTTGCTTGTTTCTGCCTGCACTCACAGTAATTAACAGTATCACAGAATCACAGAATATTCTGAGTTGAAAGGGACCCACAAGGATCATCAAATCCAGCTCCCAGCCCTGCACAGCACCATCCCCAAGAGTCACACCATGTGCCTGACAGAATTGTCCAAACACTCTTGAACTCAGTCAGGCTATTGCTGTGAGCACTTCCCTGCAGAGCCTGTTCCAGTGCCCAGCCAC
The DNA here is from genome assembly GCA_013398275.1 of Promerops cafer. Lineage (NCBI taxonomy): Eukaryota > Metazoa > Chordata > Aves > Passeriformes > Nectariniidae > Promerops > Promerops cafer. The sequence goes on from VZSE01011883.1 coordinate 1,180,644, forward strand.
CCCCAAGGTGAAGAGCCTTTTCCTGATATCCAACCTAAACCTCCACTGACACAACTTCAGGCCACTCCCTTGGGTCCTGTCACTGGTTGTGAGTGAAGAGATTGGTTCCTGCCCTTTCTCTTCCCCTCATGAGGAAGTTGCAGACTGGAATGAGCTCTCCCCTCAGTCTCCTTTTCTCCAGGCTGAACAGACCAAGTGACCTCAGCTGCTCCTCACACATCTTCCTCTCAAGGACCTTAACCATCCTTGTAGCCTTCCTTTGGACTCTCTCTAACAGTTTAATGTCTTTCTTACATTTTGGCACCCCAGACTGCACACAGCTCTTGAGGTGAGGCTGCCCCAGTGCAGAGCAGAGCAGGACAATCCCCTCCCTTGCCCGGCTGTCGAGGCTTTTCTCAGGTCTAAACCCAGCCGAAGGGGTAGTTTAGGGCAGTGTAAATTCAAATGCAGTTCTGAGCTGACATTAGTGGGACTTGACAGCGGGACTTGATGGTGTCTCGTTGTACATGTATGTGTAACTGCTTCTCTGAACTGTGTCTCTTGTTGGTAGGGAAGGAAGAACAGAGAGCAGAAAAAAGAGCATAATTTCCAAAAACTATTTTGAAGCCTTATAAAGCTAGCCTCCTTTTAAGTCTAAGAAATTGAACTTCACAGAAATATGATGATTTACACTTGTGAATTGAGATTTATCATGTCAGCAACTTGCACTTGCTTCGTATTGCTTTCCTAACTGTGCTGAATCTCTGTATCTTTAGTTTTTGTTAGATCAAAATCCTGGTGCCTGGAGTAGGATTTGTGTTGCCAAAGAGTAAGGAAGATTGAAGTCTGGATAATCATTATTATTTCAGCTCTGCTTTCACACCTTTAGAGGTCATAAAAATCATCCCTTGCCACAGATATTATTTTTCACATAATAAAAGGAAGCATTAAACTAGGGTTGTCTTGGGTTTTTTTTTTTTTTGTTTTTTTTGTTTTTTTGTTTTGTTTTGGGTTTTTTTTTGTCCTGGACTTAGCCAAAGATTTTCAGGAAGTATATTTCCCTTTCTTAAAACAAAAACATGGGGTGATTGAAATGCAGGGTATCATTTTCATATTTTTAATTTCCTACTGCAGCTCACACTGCAACAATCACACTTTGGAGCTCCTCAGATCATAGAGATTTTGATAATGTTAGAGATATGCTGAAGATCTAGTCACCCTTGAGTTAAAAGGATGCAAACTGTGTCTAGCAAACATGGCATTTCCATAGAAGATTTGAATTAGTTTGCTTTCATAGTGCTGTTGCAAAACAGGCACACAGAACCACCTCACAAGCAAAACAGGGGCATCAAAAAGACAATATACCTTCCTTCCTGAGGCAGATATTTCAGGAGTTGGGGAAACACAACTTCCTGTGTTCTCACATGGATTTAGATAATGAAACTCCTGACTGATTCAGAAAGAATAGAGCATTACACAGCTGCTTGAAAATATTACGATCTTACTGTACAATGTGTTGCAGCATTAAATGGCCAGATGTAGTGAAATCTTACTAGGACTAGTACACGTCCTAGTAAACAATCATAGCCCTCAGGTTGTGACTGGTCTTTTCACGTTGTATTCAGGCTGGGATGGGAGGAGCTGGAGATGAGTGGCAGGTGGGAAAAAAATAAAGGCGTAGTAATAATGAACATAAAGAGGTTATAAATGGCTAGTTGATTTCTGTTCTTTTAAAGGTGTGATTATAGGTGGAGCTGGTAGCTTTGGTTATCATTAAAGTCATGTGATACCTGGCAGCTCAATATTATGTTTTTAATTATTACTCACATTATCAAGGCTCAATCAGGCAGGCTGAAATTTTCAATGCAGTATGCTGCCATAAGGTAAGTGTAGCAGACAAATGACACCAGAAAGGCTTTCCCCCCCCCCCCCCCCAAAAAAAATACTTCAAGGTAGAATTAAAAACAAAATTTACTATCACTTCAGTGATTTTTATAATGCTCTCATTTCCATTCTTCCCTCTGATTTGTAAGAGAGATTCAAAATACTGTAGGAAATTGTTGCTTTTCTGTGAAAAATGGCTCTTTTCCATCCCTCTGAAAATCTCTCCAACTTTATTCAAGTTACAAGTCATGTGAAATATGCATTTTGCACAAATTTTCACAGTAGAAACTTGCAGGTCTTTTTAGAATCGAGATCTCCTGAAGACATCTTCCTGACTGGCCAACTTCCAGCCCTGGCAATGTCCTCGTGTGCAGACTCCATCTCTGCATAGCATCTCTGTTTGTGGTGGGCTGGAAAGCATCTCCTCTGATGGTGTCTTGAACTGCTCTGGACAGCTGCTGGAAGAGAGAACAGAATGGACAATGGCTCTCCTGTGCATGATCTTTTCCTGATGCCACAGTAGTATGGAGGAGAAAGCTGTCTTATCAAATATAGGGAGGTTTATATGGAGCTCAGCAGGTCAAGGTGGCAAGAGGGGAGAGAAACAGTGGCATGGAGGCTGAGAAATTCAGTTTGAGTGGATGAAGGATTTAGCGAAAAGGGAGGTGCATGGGAAGACAGCTAGAGTCAGCTCTGTGGCTGAAGAGAAGGAGAGGCTGGGACTGACTGAACAGGGAAAACTGTAATCAGTGAAGTCCATTGTCCAAGGCTGGGTATGTTCCTCTCCACGTGAAGGAGAAGACTGAGAGGCTTTTCTCTTCAGACAGGATCCTGACCTGGGAAATGTTTGCTCCTTCCCAGGGTCCTGATGAAAGATGCCCTAAGCAGGCATAGAGTGCCGCTTCTACTTCAGTGTAACTAATTTATTTTTCCCAAGCATGGTGGAACATGGGGAACCATAACCACCCATATTAATGTGCATTTGGCAGTATGGTCTCTGAACACCTGAGGGCTTCTCAGTGCAAGATGGCAGCATTACAGTACTTTGGGAAAAGAGCAGAAAAGGCAGTCTTTGACTGGAAATGAATTTCTAGACCTCTTGAAATATTTTCATTACTGCTGATGCATCTGTGTAAGAAAATTGGGAATTTTTGTCTTTCACTTGATTCACGTCAGAGTCTTGCTGGAAAGCAAAGCACAACACAGCTGTTATCAAGAGTCTCGAGTTCATATTCAGTTGGAACATTTGGTGTGCACGGGGGTGAGCAGTGCTGAGACAGCACTGCGTCAGTGGCACTGCCTGTCGGGCTCACACGTTGCCTCTCGGCATCAGGCCTGAGGCAGCTTTTGGATAAACAATGTGTCCTGTCTTTGAGGGCATTGCCATGTCATGTTTCTACCTGAACAGAAGCAAGAATTTGCTGAAAAACATCTACTGAACTTGGGTTAATGGCAAAATCACGGAACTTCAAAGCAATTGCAATCAAAAAATTGTCTCCAAACAAGGAGAAGGCGAAGTAAGGCTGCAGCACTTCTGATGGGAAAGTGAGTTTATTGAGAACAGGGTACCTCTAATTTTAATGGGTGGTCCCTGTTTAAATTTTCTTCTCCCATTTCCTTTTTCACATTTCAACAGAATTAGAACTGATGTGTAAAGTGCTTATATTACTAGGAACAACAGTAGGAAACCCTTTGTTAACCTTAATTTCCCATCTAATATTTCTCTGCAGCGTCAGCCAGTCTCCAAGGTGATAGGGTTGTTGACAATAACTCCAAATTGCTGGGTAACTGTTAGACTGTGCAGCTTCTAAAGAGCAATTTGTTTATTTTGCCCCATTTGTTGGTAGTTGGTGGGTATTTTTCCTTCGTTTCCCCAGAGTTTGTGGAATATACAGAACTTCTCACATTTCTCAAATGTTAAGTAAATGACAGACCTGAGTTTCCTACTTAAGAAAAAGGACATTTTTATCAAGGGGTAAATCCAGCAGATTGATGAGAATCTACTGTAAAGCACTGAGAATCCTGCACTTTTTAGGAAGACAAGAGAATGGGAGAGCACTCAGTACCACAGGAGTAACAGAGCTATTTGCAGAATCTAGACTTTGCAGAATCTAGATGAAATTATAAGATAAGTAGAAACCCCTGAAGATGTCCAGCATGCTACATGGATCCATTTCTGCACAGTGCGATGGTGGGTTTGAGGGCCCACAGGGCTCTACAGAATGTACCCAGAAGCAGCACAAGTATCTGCATCTGTACAACTCCCTTGGAAATTACAAGACTCCAAAATGTTTGTTCAACTTTGCTATTTTACACAGACATTTTGATGAAAGAACCACAACAGTTCATGATGGAAATGTTCAACTCAGTGAAATGTCAACTTTTCTAAATGTATCTGGTTCATCAATTGTAGTCTTCCAACAGAGCCTGTGTCATTTTCCTCACCACCTACCTATGGCACCTGCTCTCTTGGGCTGTTGGTGTGATTTTTATTCTCCTGGCAGCAGGAAGTGTCAACACTTTGAAACTTTCTTTTTTATTGTTTCCTTCAGAAATGGTAAGAAGGTGATCTGCTCGAGATGTTTCACCCATTGCTAAGGTATGAAAGCAAAGCAGAACCGGTCTTATCTCTGTGTCAGAAGAGCTCTTCCACCCCCTGGAAAAGTAGCAGGTGAAAGAGGAGTAAAGCATCTAAATTAAAGGTCTAAATTGTCATTCAAGCTCCTTCCAGCTCCATGAAAAGAGTGTAGCTCCCCAGGAGGGACATTTTTGGTGAAAGAAAACACAGCATTCTGGTTTTTACCTCTTCTTAGCCATTACATAGGTTTATGAAGGCTGGAAAATTCAAGTGTAGGTTTTGGAACAGCAACAAATTTTTGTCAAAGAGAAATAAAATAACCTTAAAAGAAAAAGATTCAAGGTAAGAAACATGACAAGGTTGAAATGTCCCTTTGCCTCCTGAAGGAAAAAAAAGTGAGACAATGTGTAGAAACAGTGACTCAGAGCAGTAACAATTAGTGAAAGAAGCTTATGATTAGCTTATGATTAGTCTTTTTTTCCTGTGTGTTCTCATGTTTAGGTAAAGTATATTGTTTTTACAAATGTTGGACGGACATTTATCACATCCTCTGCCATAATTACTAGTGACAAGTCAAGCCTGAATGAAAACAAATGGAAGAAGTAAGTGTTTATCTCACTGTGAATTCTTTCTGATAATGTCTCATGAAATTCTTTCCATCTCATACTTGCGGAAACTGGAGGAGCATTTTGACCCTGGGACATGCTGACTGTACTACCATCGTTAATTGGAAAGAACATCCCCTTTAATTCCCTCAACAGTACAAGAAAGGGGTCAGTTTCATTCCCAGGAACTTTGCACTTCTATTGTTTTCACACTTTTTTTTTTTAAACCTGAATTGCACTTAGTTGAATTGTACAAAGCACACAGTCAGTCCCTCTGATCTGTTCATAGAACACCCAAAATGTCATCAAGTTTTATACTGAGGGAATTAAGCTTGGATGAATTTCCTCTCAGTATGAACTGCGTTTTTATCAGAAGAGAAAAAAGTACTAGAGGAGGTCCAATTCCTTCTGATGGGCACTGACACTGAGAGATGCAGAACCATGTTTTGAGGATTACTCCAGTGCCTTAAAAGGTGAGAGGAGCTGAAACCTCTGGAACTCCTGCTCATTCACAGCCTTTCCTTCCCGTGGTGAATTGATGCTCTGGGTTGTATTGGACATCAGCAGAGGAAGGAAAAAAAACCTGTTTGGTAGAAAAAGGTATTAATGATATTTCCATGTGTTTGCTTCTAGAGACTAGACTGGATTAAGAAAAGGAGGTTTTAAAGGGGAGACCTTCAGAGGAGCCTTATAATGGTCAGTCCTTTTGACCCTTCCGAAAAAAATGCCTGTGGATTTCAGTTACAGGTTTATCCTAAAGATCCTGAATTGATCCTTCATTTCTGAAGCCAACTGGCCGTGTGGCAACCGGAATCTCAAAGAAAAGGACCCCAAAATTGCCTGAAACAATTTTCTCAATGATTAGGTGACATGCTTGAGGATTTTTTTTTTAATACTCCAAGAAATTTTACATTAAGTACGGGCTGAATCAACATTTCCCACATGTTTAAGAAACATGAGCAAAAGCACTAGGTAAGCGTGCCTACAAACAAGGCTGTTGCCTGAGAGCTGCTGGAGATCACTGAATGGAACACTGGGACTCTGTAGGTGTTTCACTGTGGGGAGATTGGGTACATTATGTGGATCCTGTGAGCCCTCCAGGGCTTTCATTAACTCTTCATTGCAGGGCTACTCTCCAGAACACACCTGTTGGACTGGGGGAGTGCAGAGGTGAGGCAGAAGAGGCAACTTCAGAGGAACAGCTGATGGTTTGGGAAAGGAGCCCCAGCAACTGGATGTTAAAGGTAGTCAGCTTTGAAATGGGAGGGACAGATTCACAGGCAGTCCCAAGAAAGCTGCTTTTCACCTACAAAATGTGCCAAAAAGGTGTCTTACTTCCATCTGCTTTGAAATCTACCAATCGACTTGAAAAATATCACCAAATTAATAGATGTCTGGCAGCTGATCCAAAGCCAAGTGCCTTAAACCCTCTGTAGTTTTACAAGTCCCAGGAGCTTGGTTTGGGCTCCTAAATGTTGAGTACATCAACGGTAAAAAAAGGTCTCTTTTCTCCTCAGCATGTTAAGAAACATGCTTGGTGTCCTTTTGCCATCTAGAAATGCTGACTTTTGATGCTTTGTTATTAGATGAGGTGGTTGATATAGGGATGAGAGAGGTGGAAGCCTGAGTGTAGTCTGAAACTTAAGGAAATCAAGCCAACAAGGCAAGCGTGATTTAGATGCCACTTTGAGCAGATTAGTTATAGATTATATTCCCATAGTATGAACATAAAATCTGAGTCATATCCAGCACAGTGGGCTATTGTGTAGCAGCAGGATCAGGTAGGTCAGACAGTCTGTGGGTGGTTGTGGTTGGACCCCATAATGTGACTGTAGTAGAAGGAACCACCTCTGGGACTCAGTTGCTTATCTTGCTGTTCAGGATCTCTGTATAACACTACCCTGTTTTGGTAGGATCACTGGTTTGCAGAAATTTTGTGCCATTAGTATAAAAAGGCAGTGTGAAATTTACTGGATCAGGTTCTAATATTTTTTCTTGCATGTTCTTTTTTTTCCTGCTTCTTCTTTCCTTTGCTTGAGAACAGCTCAGAGATTCCTCCCCTGGCATTAATTTGCTCTTGTATTGAGCATCTTGAAGGTGTATTTTATGCGACTGGTCGTGAAGCTTTGCCAAGTCAAGGCCTGCACCTGCTTCTGGCCCATACATAAACTTGGGGGGAAATGTATGGATGAATCCCTGGATGCTCGTGTGGAAAGGGGCCCTCAAGGCTGGTAGCCAGCAGCTAGAGAGAGGTTCCAACCAAACTCTGAAGCAGTCACATGCACTTGGGAACAAGCAAGGGCTGAGCATGAACCTTTCATGTTTAAAAGCCAGCTACTATTTTGTTTGCTTGCTTTTTGGAGAGGTTTCCTCAGCAGATGAGTTTCATTGGAAAAGGAAAACAATCTTCTGGTTTAGGCCACTGATACTCTGGAAAAAAGAGAAGAGAGAACTACTTGATGGTGAACTATGTGAGGCTGAACTCAAAGTACTTTGGGGGGCAACGACTTTGGCAGGACCAGCGACCTTAAGTTGAGTCTGTGGAATCACACCAGTTTGAAACAGACAGATCCAAATTTCAGATAATTTATTACATGACAGTCCTTAGTCAGACAACTTTCCTGAGGTGAATGAACAGAGATTACTTTCAGGCCATACTGTTTTCTCTTTATTTTTCCAGTCCTTGCTGAGCTGAAAATACAGTAAAAAGGAGGTTTTTTTGTGCAGTATTTCAGTGTTTCCCTCCCAGTCTGAACAGAGGAAACAAAGAAGAATGGGAAAATAAATAAAACCAAGTAAGTTATTCTGGAGGATCAAAAGAGTTTAATTTGAGTTTTGGGGTAGAAGTTTGAATTGCTTTTTATTTTCTATGAGTTTATTTTCCTTTCACCCTGGCTCTGAACACAGTGTACTTTCAAGATAACATTGTTCAAAACCTCATGAAATTTACACATAAAGTCTCTTAAATGAAAGGGAATATTTAAGTTTGGAGATAGTTGTAGAGTGTCATGATCTAATTACAATAGCATTTTTGAAGGATAACAAACGTCAAAAGAAATAAACTGGATGTTATGGAAAATAAAAGTAGGGCCAAGAATCTAAGGCTAGCCAGAGAAATTAAACATTGAGGCTTTTCCTCTGGAAGGTTTTAAATCAATTTAGTGTTGGTGAAAAGTGCCAGGTTCATAGCAGAGGAAAATTATGCCTTTTATTTATTTACAGGCAAGGCTGGCATGTGCCTGTGAAGCATCTCTGCTTCAGACTATTGCTGTACTTTGACACTCAGCTGAACTGACCACCAGGAAAAGCAGCTGAAAAGTCCTTCTGTCTCTCTTTCCTTCTGTCCACTAAGCTTGCCAACAGCCTGACTACACTTTGCTTTTGAAAGTGGTTTTGATCATGTGGATCTATCCATCAGGAGCTACACTGGGACAAATGACTCCTCGCATTCAAGTCCAGGAACAGCTGGTCAGACAGTTAAAAAAAATTCCCAACTTCTTTTATTTTTTATTTGCATACAAGTTTGAATGCTTGTGGATGAACAGATGGACTTAGGACAGAGTTTCACTTTTTGGAGCACACTGTTCGTGCTGAAGATTATTCATGACGTATTTCCACCATGCTAAGTTACAGGCAAGGAGAACCTCCAAAAATATTAGCTGCTCTCCAGTGGAGGGCTAACAAAAGAAAGTGTTGGTTTTCAAACTAGTTGTGAAGAGTATAGATTTCTGATGGCAGTAAATTCATCTTTTCTTAGCTTTTTAGAACAGCTTGCTTTCATGGCTGAGCTTTTGAAATTGGCTTAAATAGTAGGGTATGTAAACTATGTACTGTGGGACTCCCTTGTGGGAGTCCTCAGGTGGTAAGTTAAGAAGTAAAACTGGAAGATCAGGAACTATTCCATAAAATACAATTTTTTATGAGACTTCACCTCCTACTGAATGTAGAACTTAGGCTGAATTAAGGAATTAAATTCTTTTTTTTTCGGATGTTCGATGAGTAGCTGAAAAGAGAGTCCTTTCATAGGGCCCTGGTTTGGTGGTGGGGCTTGATGACACAGTGAGGAATGCCTAGGTACCTGGAGGCCTCTCTAAAACACAGTTCAAAGCATTCTACAGCTCTACAGCAGGAGGTGTTAAGGTATCAAGCACATCTCTTTTCAAAGGACATGCTTCAGCCTTGTAGTCTTAGGCTCCACATTGCTGACTGCTAAGAAATCAGGTCAGAGATGCTAAATACCTTCATGCCATTTGGTGAGTTGCACACAGTGGAAAGGAAAAAGGCAGTGCCTGTCTGCAGCTGCAGATTACACAGCTTTGAATCACCGGGGCTAGCGGCATCCACTGACTAACTGGGTGTTTCCAAGAGGCAGCTATTTGCCAAGGAAGTGACGGAAGGGAAGGTGTCTATCAGAATGTCTCTCTCTCTCTCTCTCTGGCATGTGGTGCCACAGATGCTGTGAAATTTGGCCTGATATAAGACAGAAGTTGCATAGAGCCAGTCTCATGTCTGGTTGTCTAGGGCCTGGGTGTTAAAGGCTGAAAAGGAAATAGTGATTTGGTTTGAAAATGAAATACAATAAGGCATGGTAAGGAAAGTCCAGAGGGAAAACTAGAAGGCTGCTCTCAAGCATCTGAAATCAAATTCATAGGAAAGAGACAAAAATAAATGGCAGGGTGAGGAATCTCTGGGACCTGTTGTGGATGAGGGAGGAGAGGCTGGAGTCAGGTTTTGTGCTGCCCACTGTTATCAGTGGAGGGGGGGATCCACATTCCCCATGTGAGCAGCCCCGTCTGGTCACAGCCCCTTTCCAGAGAGTTCCTGTGCTGCAGCAACCTTGGCAAGTTCCCTGTGACTTGCAGCTTTGGGGAATTGCTTTACTCTCTTGAGCAGAGAGAAATGTTTGCTGCAGGTAGCTCCCAGCTCCTGCAGGCACCGTTGTCTACTTGGGATGGTGTTCCAGGGTGGCTGACTAGTCAGGGCTGCTGCTGGGGGCAGAAAGGGCTGACGGCCAGCAGCCTCCCACGGGGGAAGGTTTTCATGCAGAAATGTCACAGCTGGGTCTTTCAGGAGAGACAGATGTCTCCCTGCAGAATTCAAGAGGAAAACATGAAAATATTCCTCCCGTATACGATAATAAACTTGAAATGGCCAAAGGAAAAAATACTTAGCACTCACAAAAACGTTCAGCTTACTGAAAAGCCCCAGAGATAACAGCACTTCACTGGTTTGTATAGAGGCTGTGCACTGGCAAAAGAACTTCACCGCTTTTATGCACTGCCCCACCAATCTAAATTAATTGGAGATCTTTGGGACTGACTCCAAAGGTGATAAAGTCAGTCAGCTTTCATTTCCTCTTATTCTTTGATCTCTCTCTGGAGGCTGCCTTCAATGGAACATAATGAATTGATTTTATTGTTATTCTTGATTATGAGATGACACAACCCCAGTGGGAATAGAACAGAAATTGTGAGGGCTTTTTTTTTTGTTGTTGTTGTTGTTTGTTTTCTTCCAAACAAGATTTCAAGAATTTTAATTTATTGGGACTGTGTTTTAGAGAGGTTGCATTGTGCTCTACTGATCTCCATGCATGTGCATTTAGTAGGTGTTTATAGATGGGTAGTGGAAATCTTTACCTCTGCAACTCTGCAGCTGTCTTTGTGATACACCCCTCCTCTAGCCTTCAAAGAAAAATTACAGAGTGATTATCAGACCCACATTTGTGTGCTTCTGTGATGGGAAAAGTGTATTTTTGTTGAGAAAAGAATGATTTGTGCATTACCTACATACACCAAAGGAAAAAGAATTTTAAACAACCTTTACATGCGTTTTTCCATGCACCTCATAGAAAATTGACATGATTTTTTCATATTTCATATTTTCATGTTGTAAGATTATTTAACAAGATCTACCTGTAGTCATCTTCTAATCTTTGTCCTTCTGGACAGTAAGTTTTGCCTCGGTGTCTTTGGCACTAAAACACAGCATTACAATTAATGTCAGAGAGCCTGGCAGCTGTTTGGCAGCTTAGGTAAAGGGAGTTTCACTGCACTAGTCTTACTCTTTTGAATTAGGGTTGTCACCTCTACTGGCAATTTAGTAAAGAATACTTTTACTTTCCCTGCCTGTGAGACAGGACCACTTTGAGCATATGGAAATGATCCTCCCAGTTTTCTGACTTCCCAAGAGAAATGCCTTGAAGTTGCTTTACACTTCTCTGAAATGTGTCTGTGTTATGCTAGTGTATACAATTATACCTTTGGCTAGTTAGCTTTCCAGCATGTATCCTCTAGTGTTTTAGTCATAAATCCAGTGATAATTAAGACAGCGATCCTGAAGACTTCTGGCAGCTCTTCTTCTTTTTTTTTTTTCCCCCTTTCTTTAGTGTGGTCGTAGTCTGAGGTTTTATAAATGCTGAGACTGGTAAAAAAAAAAAGCCAAAAAGCCCCTTACTCCAAACCAAATCAGTTTTCTTTGTCTATCTGTCTACACACTTCTGTTACCTGACCTGTTATAAGCTCCAGTATTTGCAGTAATGGTTACTCCAAGATTGTCTACACAAGGAACAATAAATGAGGGGATTAGTCAATCCATAAATAATTGCTTAAACAATTCAACTATTTAACAAGTATAGAATTATTTAAATGACTAGGGATTATGTAGCCTGCTCCTCCCACCACACTGCTCTGCAGTAGGATTCATGTGGGTTTCTTACTCCCATATATCTGCTCAAGCTAATTCTTCATCTCGTAATGGCTTGTAACCCTAACCAGCAGCAAGCTTTACAGCCTTTCTTGCTTTCTCTGCCTTTACTTCTCTGTGAATTCTTTTGGTAGATCTCCGGATGCCTGTGTTCAAAGAACTGTACTCTGTCCTAAAAGGAAAGCAAGCAGCATCACCCTTGGGAAGGCCTTAACGCAGCCGCAGAGGGAGGTGGTGTGAAGCACCTCATTTGTTATTAAATGCATACCTAGGTGGGGCCTTCCTGTGTTATGAATCTCACAGTACTGCAGGTAACCAACATTTCACAAACTGACTCTGGCACATCCTGAAACTAATTTCATTTTTTACCCTCTTTTCTGTTGAAAGGCTGTTTCAGAGTTTCCAGGCTTTGTTCTAATCAACAGTCTGATTATATCCAAGCCTCATTTACATCCAAACTAAATTTACATCTTTGTCCCAACACTGTCCCAACAGAGTTATTCATTCTCAATAACTCTGCTCTTTTCCTGGTGCTTTCAGTACTTTGTACAGAGAAGAATAATAACTTTTCTTTTAAATTCAACTCATATGATGATCTCTTCATGTCACTCATTGTCTTAGCTTGATTTTGTACTTCAGTTCCTCTTCAAGGTGAAGCTAATATTTCTTGGGCGTGGATGACTGGATTAGACATACAAACACTAGATTCATACCCAGCAGAAAGCAAAAATCCCCATCCATGTGAAATATTGGAACTATTAGGAGCCAAAATAGGACACATCTTCATGACACAATGTGTGATTTAACCAACCTTGAAAGCTGTCCTGCTGTCCTTAGCTTAGAAAAGATCTAATCTGAAAGCAGGGCAGCAGGAATGACTAGGGGTAAAAACTGACTGAATACATAGGACTTGTTTGGTCTGAAAGAGAGGTCTTTTGGGAACTTAGGACAGAAGATTACAAAATTTGGGAAAAGGTTGGTGGGGATTGGCTACTCTGTGTTACATCCTGCAGAAGAATTAGGGGAAAGATTACGAAATTATTTGAAAGTGGGCTCAAAACATTAAAAAAATGAGTGATTATTCATGTGATAAGTAAATGTAAGGAAGTCCTTGCAGAAAGACAAAGTGGATTCAAGAAATTTACACTGGCTCATGAGTAGATTGAAAATAATTTAGAAGAAAAAATCCATTGTGGGTTGCTTAACAGTCAAATGACAATTAACGAAGGAAATCCCCTCAGCTGAAAATGTTTCAAGGCTGTGAGAATATAAGAAGGAAGTCTTAGATGTGCTTGTCCTATTCTTATTCTTCCTGTTCTTACTCTGGCCACAGTTGAAGAAAGGGTAATGGGCTAGGAGAAGCTTTGGCCTGAACTAGTACAGCCATTTTTATGTTATTACCGTTCCTTGTTGCACCACTGCTTTATGTCATGACAACCACTACCTGTCTTCTCTGGAAATATCTTGGCTGACATATCCTAGATCACATTTGCTTTTTCTCATAGTTGCATCACCTGGTAGCTTAAGTCATCCTATAATTAACTAATGCTCTCTGCTTCTCCTCTTCAGTCATCTGCAGTTAATGACCTCTCAGCTTATGGTGGCAGTTCTCACTATTACTCCACAAATATATGATCCTGTGTTGAGCAGCTTTGAATTTCATCCTGTTTTAGTGTCTCCTGTCACCTTCTCCTCCAGTTCTTGGCTTTGCAAGCCTCTCCTAGAAAAATGGGCCTGTCTCCTTTATGCTATGAGCACACTTGCTTTGCATATCAAGGTCACTTGCAAAAACAATAAAGAAGACAGACCCAGAGCTGCTCCCCGAGTATTTCTATTTGTAGCTTCTCCACAGACAGACAGTTCCCCTTTCATCAAAACTCACTGCAGTCTCTTTTTCACCTACTTCCTTCCTGCTTGAAGTTCTGCTATTTAGGCCCTGATTTTGCCAAGCCTTTGCACATGGAGGACCCTTGGGGCAGGGTCTGGGTCTTTAAAGGCAGGCAGCACAGGTTTAACCTTGCTCTACTGAAATCAATTGATGTCTCCCTATGCCTTTGACTTCAGTGATGGTGGTGATGGGCCAGCATAACGACACCAAAAAATGCCACTCGCATTTTTTTTTTTTTGAAAGAACAGATCACTTTTACAGCCAAATATTTATTTCCTTTCATTAAAAACATGGAAATTGCATTAGGTTAGGATTTTGGTGTTTGCTTCTCTCCCATTTAGAAAAATGACACAGTGACACTCATCACCTTTGATTAAAACTTCATTTGCCTCTGAACTATGTTTACCTATGCAACATTAACTGATGGGCTGTGGTTAAAACCAGAAGGTTTTGCTCTTTCATTGCTAAGGTTCCATATAATGTGAAGTAAGTTACAGGGATGCTGCTATATTCCTGCAAGTTAAGACATATACATAAGTAGAACATCTGACCCTCAAGAAAAGGGTAACCAGCTTCTGATTATTTTACAGATGAAGATGAGGACAACACTTGTGAAGATGTCATTCCCCAGCAACTGAAGTTTGTTTAGGATCAGAGTTGCCAAAGTATCTGGCACCTGAAGATGCACTTGAATACTGGAGATGATGGTTTCAAGGACCAGATTTCACTGAGCAGGGAGCCTCTCCTGTGCTTTGATAGCCATTTCATTACTTCCAGCCTTTTGGGTATTTCTTTGTGTGGTGAGAGACATTTGAAATTACCTAAGACTTCTGCATGTAGGTCCTGTGCGGTTATTTTTGTGCATATGGAGTAGTGCTACTTGGGCACTGGTACTTTATGGGTTTGTGTCAGAGGAACACAGCACTGTAGATACTTCCAGATGCTAAGCCAGGTTTTTCTGGAAGCTCATATCCATGCTTCTCTCCTGCAGGGTTGCTCCTAGCTAAATTGCAATCCATGTTTAAGACTTGGTTTCTTAATCACCAAGACTGGTGATTAAGCAGTAGTTAAGACTGGACTAAGAAGTAGTTTTAATAAAAAGAAGTCTGTCAGCATCTCTGTCTCAGATGAGAGTTCCCTGTTTCTTGAAAATCAGTGTTCTAAAAGAAGAAAGTTGGCAGACTTGGAATCTGCCATCCAGGTGCTCAGGCCCCAAGTCTTTATTTACAGGAAATGAATGCCTTTCTATGAAGTTATCAAGAAAAATAATGTGGGGCAAGACAAGTTCTGTAGTCAGAGAGGAAATAGAATTCTTTAAAATTTCATCATGTGCCTAGTGCTTTTTTGGCAGGAGCGTGTAACATAATTGTAGCTCTAAAAAGTGAGCGCAGTGGATGCGTGACTAAGGAGGTGAATGTTCCAGAAACTGTTTGCATGCATGAGCAGAGCTGCCTGATGGCTTCCCTCCCTGCCAGACCCTCACTGTCTTGCTGGCACTGCTCTCTCTATGGACTCAGCCGTGTGGCTCCAGGGGAAACTAAATTACTCGGAACTTATCAAGAGGTTGCTCGGTTACTTAATCGTTATAATGGCTCGCTCATAATTTCCTCCAGCCCGTGGTATGCGTGTGTTTTACAGAGACTTGAACAATGATAAGCACATTGATTATAATTGGATAGACTTCCCATTGGCATAAATGGACAGAACACCACAGCTCCTAGGATGTGCACCTTCTAGTAGCAGTACAGGGCCTATAGTTGAAACCACCTGCTTGCAGAGAAAGGGAATTTTTCTAGTGTATACACTCAGTAATCAATTGCCTGTGGCTCTTCACTGAATGAATACAAACCCATCCCTTTGAGAGCACTTCCATTTCATTTTGCATTTAATTTGCAGAATAGAAGCTGTTGAGTTACATTATCTGTCACTGCTGGTGTGCATGACAGGGACTAACATGTAGGAGCAGTAGCAGTAACATCTGACTTATATGTCTGCCATAACTTTGAATAGCTGAACTTGGGGCACCTGCATGGTACCCAATGCAAAGAATTGTGTTGTGGGCTTAATTATGCAGTAACAGACCATTCAGTAATGTTAATGCACACACACAGAGTCAGAAAGACTAATTATTCTGACCTGCAGCTTCCTCCATCATTTATTATTAAAGATTTGAGAATACAGAAAAATGCATAATGGGCTAATCAGACACAGCCCTTTAAAATGAAAATATGGACTATGTGAACTGAAGACCTAAACTGTAAGACTTGGACCATTCCTGTTTGAATCTTAATCAACACTGGCTCCTAAAGAAAATGTGATCTAACTGTCAAAAGAGCTAGACATTTTCTAAAAGTCAAAGGCTTAAGCGTTCCTGCTAGCAGTCATGACATCCTGTTACCAATTCCATTCACAATTATCATTTTGCAGTCAGAATTGTTGCATTTTTTCCCCACATGATAATTTGTAATACTTTTCATGGATTTGTTCTGCACTTAGACCTTCCTTAAGAAAATGGGAATATATTCAGTGGCTTGCATAACCCAAAGGTAATCATGAGACAATTTGGAAGATCACTTTCCATGGGATCTCTCAGGTTGGAAGTGATCTCAACAGTGATCTCAACATTCTGCTCAGAGTTAATAGTGAATTCAGCATTTAGACCAGGTTGCTCAGGGCTTTGTTGGGTCAGGTGTTGAAAGCCTCCATGGCAAAAACTCAGCAACTTCCTGAGCAGCCTGTCCCAGTGCTTTGATGTCCTCGCAGAGATCCTTGGACAATTTGTTCCACTTGGAACTTCTCCTCTTTTGGTCTGGGACTGTTGTTTCTCATTCATCTATTATGCCCCTACATAAGAGGAATTTGCATTCTTGCTAACTTCCCTGTGGATATGGACAGACTGCTGTAAGGTGTTCTCAAAGCCATCTTGTCTGTAGGTTGAACAACCTCTCTCTTGCAGCTTCTGCTCACAGGGCAGGTGTGCCAGCCCTGACCATTCTGTTGGCCTTCACTCAACTCACTCCAGTTTCCCAATGTCTTGCACTGGGAACCAAAACTGGGAGTATTCAAAATGTGATCTAATGATTTATCTAATGATTAAAGGTGAGTAATCATTTTCCTTTGTCAACTGGCTGCAATTTTGTTAACAAAGCCCGGTATGCCGGGACACTGCTGACACATGCTTAGACACAAACATACACTGATGTAGTACCAGACTATTCTGCTGCACCTCAAGGATCTGCAGGCAAAAACTGGTTTTGAGCAAAAAATAGAATCTTTGCCTAGACAATCTTGGATTTTTTTGTGACAAAATATGTAAAACCTACCTTGCTGTCCGACTCCAACCCCAATAAATTAGGTGGTCTCACAGTGAGCAAATCTATTGTATAACACACGTGTCAAGTTTATGTTTACTTTGCAAGTATATAATGACTTTGATGCGTCCCTTTTTCTTTGGCTAAAGGGTAAGATATCCATAAGAAAACATTTCCTAAATAAAAAAACACTTTTCCACAGAGTTGCCCCTTATTGATGGAAATTGGCTAGGAAACTGTTTGAAAGAAGAAACCCAGAAAATACAGGATGAACTTCAATTACATTAACAGGCGACCTCTCCCCTAATAAGTCACAGGTGTACTAATTAACAAAGAAGACGAAGAGCCATGTACCTATTGGGTCACAGCTGTAAATAACAAAGATAAATGTGATAAAAGGGGTGGGTTGGCCAGTAAGGGAGGACCTTGGAGAAGAGGACATGGAGAAAGTGGACCTTAGAGGAGGNTAAGACTTGGACCATTCCTGTTTGAATCTTAATCAACACTGGCTCCTAAAGAAAATGTGATCTAACTGTCAAAAGAGCTAGACATTTTCTAAAAGTCAAAGGCTTAAGCGTTCCTGCTAGCAGTCATGACATCCTGTTACCAATTCCATTCACAATTATCATTTTGCAGTCAGAATTGTTGCATTTTTTCCCCACATGATAATTTGTAATACTTTTCATGGATTTGTTCTGCACTTAGACCTTCCTTAAGAAAATGGGAATATATTCAGTGGCTTGCATAACCCAAAGGGAATCATGAGACAATTTGGAAGATCACTTTCCATGGGATCTCTCAGGTTGGAAGTGATCTCAACAGTGATCTCAACATTCTGCTCAGAGTTAATAGTGAATTCAGCATTTAGACCAGGTTGCTCAGGGCTTTGTTGGGTCAGGTGTTTAAAGCCTCCATGGCAAAAACTCAGCAACTTCCTGAGCAGCCTGTCCCAGTGCTTTGATGTCCTCACAGAGATCCTTGGACAATTTGTTCCACTTGGAACTTCTGCTCTTTTGGTCTGGGACTGTTGTTTCTCATTCATCTATTATGCCCCTACATAAGAGGAATTTGCATTCTTGCTAACTTCCCTGTGGATATGGACAGACTGCTGTAAGGTGTTCTCAAAGCCATCTTGTCTGTAGGTTGAACAACCTCTCTCTTGCAGCTTCTGCTCACAGGGCAGGTGTGCCAGCCCTGACCATTCTGTTGGCCTTCACTCAACTCACTCCAGTTTCCCAATGTCTTGCACTGGGAACCAAAACTGGGAGTATTCAAAATGTGATCTAATGATTTATCTAATGATTAAAGGTGAGTAATCATTTTCCTTTGTCAACTGGCTGCAATTTTGTTAACAAAGCCCGGTATGCCGGGACACTGCTGACACATGCTTAGACACAAACATACACTGATGTAGTACCAGACTATTCTGCTGCACCTCAAGGATCTGCAGGCAAAAACTGGTTTTGAGCAAAAAATAGAATCTTTGCCTAGACAATCTTGGATTTTTTTGTGACAAAATATGTAAAACCTACCTTGCTGTCCGACTCCAACCCCAATAAATTAGGTGGTCTCACAGTGAGCAAATCTATTGTATAACACACGTGTCAAGTTTATGTTTACTTTGCAAGTATATAATGACTTTGATGCGTCCCTTTTTCTTTGGCTAAAGGGTAAGATATCCATAAGAAAACATTTCCTAAATAAAAAAACACTTTTCCACAGAGTTGCCCCTTATTGATGGAAATTGGCTAGGAAACTGTTTGAAAGAAGAAACCCAGAAAATACAGGATGAACTTCAATTACATTAACAGGCGACCTCTCCCCTAATAAGTCACAGGTGTACTAATTAACAAAGAAGACGAAGAGCCATGTACCTATTGGGTCACAGCTGTAAATAACAAAGATAAATGTGATAAAAGGGGTGGGTTGGCCAGTAAGGGAGGACCTTGGAGAAGAGGACATGGAGAAAGTGGACCTTAGAGGAGGTAGGGGAGTTTCTCCTCTTTCTCACCTCTGCTCTGAGAGCCATTTGGAAGGGGAAGGTAAGAAACTTACCTTTTCCTCTTTTTATCCTCTCCTCTGAAGAGCCATTTGGAAATGGAAGGTAAGAATCTTGCTCTTCTCCTCTTTCTCTTCTCAAATACAAAGAGTCATTTGGAAATAGAAGATAAAAAACTTGTCCTTTTCTTCTCCTCACAGCTTTCTCTTCAGGAGTGTGAAGAGCCATTTGGAAGTGGAAGGTAAGAAGCTGGCCCCTTTTCTATTTCTATCCGCTCCTCCAAAAAGACATTAGGAAATGGATGGTAAGAAACTTGCCCATCTCCTCTTTCTCTTCTGGAGTACGAAGAGTCATTTAGAAATGGAAGGTAAGAAACTTTCACCTCTCGTCTTTCTCTTCTGGAGTACGAAGGCCATTTGGAAATGGAAGGTAAGAAACGTGCCCCTCAGTCTTTCTTTTCTCAAGTATGAGGAGCCATTTGGAAATGGCAAGTAAGAAACTTGCCCCTTTCCTCTTTCTGTCATCCCCTCTGAAGAGCCATTGGGAAATGGAAGGTAAGAAACTTTCCCCTTTCTTTTTTTGAGTACAAGGAGCCATTTGGAAATGGAAGGTAACCAATTTGTCTCTCTCAACTTTCTCTCCTTAGAGTGCATAGTGCATAGAGCCCTTTGAAAATGGCAAGTGAGAAACTTGCCAATCACGTCATTCTCTTCTCGAGTACGAAGAGCCATTTGGAAATTGAAGGTGAGGATCTTGCTCCTCTCCTCTTTCTCTCCTCAAGTGTGAACAGCCATTTGGAAATGGAAAGTAAGAAACTTGTCCCTCTCATTTTTCTATCTCCTCCTCCAAAGAGCCATTTGGATATGGAAGGTAAGAAACTTGCCCCTCTCCTCTTTCTCTCCTCAAGTGCGAGGAGCCATTTGGACATGGAAGGTAAGAAACTTGGCCCTCTCTTCTTTCTTTTCCGGAGTACAAAGATACATTTGGAAATAGAAGGTAAGAAACTTGCTTCTCTCCTCTTTCTCTTCTCAAGTATGAAGAGCCATTTGGAAATGGAAGGTAAAAACTTGTCCCTCTCGTTTTTCTTTTCTTGAGTGCAAGGAGCCTTTTGGAAATGGAAGGTAAGAAGCTTGCCCCTACGCTCTTTCTATTATCGAGTATGAAGGGACATTTGGAAATGCAAGGTAAGAAACTTGCCCCTTTTCTCTTTCTATCCTCTCCTCCAAAGAGCCATTTGGACATGGAAGGTAAGAAACTTGCCTCTCTCCTCAAGTGTGAGGAGCCATTTGGAAATGGAAGGTAAGAAACTTGCCCTTTCCTCTTTTTATCCTCTCCTCTGAAGAGCCATTTGTAAATGGAAGGTAAGAATCTTGCTCCTTTCCTCTTTCTCTTTTCAAATACGAAGAGTCATTTTAAAATAGATGGTAAGAAACTTGCCCTTCTCCTGTCCTTGCAGCTTTCTCTCCTCAAGTGTGAACAGTCATTTGGAAATGGAAGGTAAGAAACTTTCCCTTCTCCTCTCCTCCACTGTTTCTCTTCTCGAGTGCCAAGAGCCATTTTGAAAGGGAAGGTACAAAACTTGCCCATCTCCTCTTTGTAGCCGCTCCTTTACAGAGCCGGTTGGAAATGGAAGGTAAGAAACTTGCCCCTCTCCTAATTGCCTTCTTGAATACTGTCCTGGTTCAGGGTAAATTTAGGAGAAAGCCTCTAATGTGGTTCTTCTAGAATGGAAATTCATTTGGCCCCTCCCTTAACTGGTTTGCGAAAATATTTCATTAGCGAAAAGTAGAAAAATCTGTCTATTTAACAGGCAAAGCATTCAGCAGCACAAAAAATGAACAATATTGAACAATGAAAGCTCTTGCTGCTCCAAAAGAGTTGACAAACTCAGAAAAGTCCCCTTTGAGGGCTGTAGCTTGGCTCACTCAGTCTGTTATCAGTCCCTCTGGCCCTGGAAATGCTGTGGCCCAGGCCAGGCCTGATACGCCACAGGCGTGAGCTGCCGCTGCTCTTCTGGGTGCTCAGTCCAGAGCAGGTTTGAACAGTTTGAAAGAAAAAGGAAAACCACAGTCCAGGGAACTTCTCTGCCTCAGCTACCTAAGAACAAACTAAAAGCAAAGGAGAGCTCTGTCCTGCTGTCTGTACATCCGCAGACCGCACAGGCCAGGAGCAGGAATGTGGAGGAGTGAGTGCAGTTTCTGAAAACAAACTCTGCGCTTCTTGTCTCCCCGGCTTCACTCTCAGAACCAGTCTTAAAGGTGCACAACTTATTATCCAGCATAACAGAACAGACGAGTGGGGATACAAGCATCGTATAGTCAACCCAGGACAAGTATGAAGAGCCATTTGGAAGTGGAAGGTAAGAAACTTGCCTGTCCCCTCCCCTCTTCCACTTGGTGTAGCAATGGAAATGGTCACTTTGGTCCTTCCTCCCTGGCTGAGTAATCTCCAGAGATTGGGTAAGTAGGTCATTGCCAGGGAATGAGGCCTGGAGGATGCTGAGGGCATGGTAACAGGAAAAAGTACAACACAGCCAGGGACACCTTCTTGCTCTGAACAATTCCATCTGATGCCATTATCAGTCTGCAAATCACTGTGGGTTCTGCTCCTCTATGTCCATTTAATCTAATTGTTTAAACCAGAGGAAAACTATGCTTAGAAGCAGATAAAAGGATTTAATCCTCTCCACTGATAGTGTTGTAAAAAGGCCAAATTTTCATCTGTCCCTGGGTGAATTATTGTGCCCATTGATGTGTCCCACTATGGAACAACTTCCTTATTCTTTCAGCTAGTTAGAAGAACATGCTGTGTTAACTTTTCTTTTGCATAATAAAACAGGCATTTTTGTGCTTTACGGCTCTGGTGTTGGAGGTGGGAACCTGATCCACTGTGCATTGATCCCATTCAAGCTCCCTTTTAATAAATGCTTGGAGTAATAACACAAATTAGGCATATCATTTTTTTCTGCAAAGTGTAGGATTAGCTGGGGAAAAAATTAGCAACTGAAAGTCAAGAATTGACTTGAGCTTTGTAATGAATGATTTGAAACGATTCAAGGAAGTTGCAAGAATTATTATTCCAGATTAGGCCTATGGCAAGTAGTTGTCAGCACTAGGATTGTTAATGCCTATTAGACCTATGCAGCAAGAGGCCTGTGTACGCAGAAGAGAATATGCCCTTCACACTTCCTGGTTATGCAGAGGCAGTATTTTGTGGAAGAGTTCATCTATTCAAGACTGTATTTGATGGAGTATTTCAGATCACTTATCAAAGCTCATTTGGCAGAAAATCTGCAGTTTCAGGCACTGAAAAAGAATAGCTCCTGCCTGATGCTATTAATAGTGATTCTTCTGGTGTGTTCTCTTGAAGAGAAAGCCTTGAATCAAGGGAGCAGATGGTGCAAGCTCCTCACCAGTTCAGATGGGTCCTAGGCCTGACTCCAGGCCAGGTGAACCAGCCCTTCTCTGTTTATTTCTTAAATGTAAAATGGGACAAATTTCTGTGCAGGAGAGTTAGTACTATACCAGCAGGAAATGCCTGTTTTCTTGTCAGTTAAATCCACCCAGCTGAGGCTGTTCTTGGGTGATTCTCACAGAGCTTCTATGGCACGCAAATGGCTGAGGTGGAAAATCTCTCTCAGCCCTGGGGTCTCTGCTTTCCGGTCAGTCATGCAAAGGCACTGCAGGCACATCTTCAGGGGCTGGAAACAGGCCTGTCCATTTCTCTATCACTGCAAAGAGTGGGGTTTTGTATGCATGAAGCTGCAACTGCACTCTGCCTGCCCAAAATAATATGGTCCTTCTTTTTTCTATCATGTGTTCTCTAGACATTTGTATTTCCATATAAATACAGTTCAGTTTCTCTCACTAACACAGACCTTGAAAGCCAAAGCAGTAACTAGGAATAAGTCATTGGGAGCTGCACTTTATTTTTCACCTCAGCTGACACCTGCAGACCCTGCCCTTCCTGGGTAAGAGGCAGGAAGTCTTCAGAACCCAGCACACCAACTACATACTCATCTGTTCTGCACACTATTAGTATGACTTTCCAAAAACCATTTTTTTATGCTGGTTTAGTGCAGAGACATGGGGAGAGTCTGGCTGTAGGCTGCAAGCAGCAGCCGTGAGATAAATTTGCCCACAGTATTGAGGTTTGTGATGGTGTTCTTAGCAGTCTTGCAACCTCACCTCTGGTTACGAAAGGTTTTGCTCAGTAACTTGTCATAGGAGCTGGCATCAGATGTGCTGATATTCACACAGATAGTATACCACATGTAAGAGCAGGTCCTTCACCAGACGTACTTCTTTTGTAACCAGCTCATCTACTGCTTTTCCCAAGCATGGGTTTGGCCTCTCAAAGCAGTTTTGTTTCAGTACCATGCTGTTCTCTGAATAGACCTTGTAATTTAGCAGCATCAAACAGCTGATGCCTGAATGGGACCATTTTCTAATTTTCTCTTATTGCTGCATCTTCTTTTGTTCCTGACAGCAGCAAAGGTGCTTCCCTTGTGTATTTCCCCTAACAGAAGTGGCTTATTTGTAGTCTCAAGAGATACAGACCCTCAACAACTCATGGCAACACAAGTGGCAACACAAGTGAGTATTTTTATGCTTCTTAAAATGTTCTGTAAAGGAATTTCTGTTTCTGCTCTGACCAGGATAGCAAAATTTGCTACAGTGGGCTACTGCCATTGCCTAAAATGGTGAGGTGGCTGCTGGAAATTTGATGGGCAGGAACACAGAACTGCAGAGTCGGGTCTCCACAAGACTTCCTCTCTTGTTATTTCACAGGGATACAAAGCAGGAATAAAATCTCAGGGGAGTGAGCCCAGTGCTGTCAAAGCCGCAAGAGCACAGACTGCTCTGGAGGAAGCTTTTTGGATAGTACAATCTCTCTCAGGAGGCTCTTGTGTCAGGTGCAGGTGCCAGAGCAGTCTGCAGTGCAGAGGTTGCTCCCACAGTCCCTCCCAGCCCCACAGTTTGTGGTTTTTCAGGTTTGCTGTCAGGAGGGAGGAAATGCTCTTGCTGCTCTGCCTGCTGCTTCCCCAGAGCTTGCAGACCTGGTCTTCAGACATAAAAAAGTGCTCCAGACAGCATGTTAGGGTCTGGGTCCTCCAAAACTGGCCAAAGGATCACCTCAGGG
The DNA here is from genome assembly GCA_013398275.1 of Promerops cafer. NCBI lineage: Eukaryota > Metazoa > Chordata > Aves > Passeriformes > Nectariniidae > Promerops > Promerops cafer. The sequence continues at coordinate 1,204,732 of VZSE01011883.1, forward strand.
CCTTGGCAGCTGCTTGTGCTGCACAAGGGCTGTGTTTCAGCTCCTAATAGTTCTCTCTTAGCAGCATAGGTGTTTGTCAGAGGCATGCCAATGGGAGTTCATGGTCACAGGAGGAGAGCTTGTCTTTCCAGTAGCTTCCCTCTGTGAGATGAAACTGGTCTTGTCAAGCAGGGAAGGGTGGAAAGTGTGGCACAGGCCCTTTTGGGAACCAGCAGCATTTTCTCCTGAGCTCCTAGGATGCAATGTTAGGAAGGGAAGGAGGAGGACTGGACAGAACTTGAGTTCTATTATGTTGACTGTCCCAGTCATACTGAGGAAATCTGGCCCTTTTGTGACCAGTGGTGACTTTAACATGCCCTGGCAGAAGAATTTGGTGATTAATTTTGATCTAACAGTGTGAGAGCACTGTGGGGTCTGGGACAAAATGAGTCTTCAAGCTGGCCTGCCTCATGGCAGTAGTAAGAGAGAGTGTCACAAATCAGAGGCAATAAAGGATGCTTTCCACAAAATTGCTGATGTGAGGGACAGGCTGAGATCTCTCTGAGCTGGAAATGAACACCTGCAGCTGATGGGATGGAAGAAAGGGAGGAGGTAGGTCATTTGACTAACCTGGTGTCTTGGTCTGAGCAGCTTGCTTCCACAGGGGTACTATTTGCCACGATCACTAGGCTTTACCATAATCTTGCTGTAGGAATGAATGAGTATGTTTATGCTAAGATGCTTAGCATATTCTAGCAGCTCTTTATAAAGATCATTATCTATAATTAGGTAAGTGTGTTTAACTGTTATTGCTCTTGTGCTAAAAATTGCTGCAAATGGAGCTGAGGAGGGAGAGGATTCTAATTTAGACATCAGATAATTGGACCTAATTTGCTTAAGAGAACTACTAGTTGTGGCCGCTTGAAACAGTGAGTCTTAAGCTCAGAAATAAAATGCTTTTCTAAAAGTATTTAGTGCCACTGTTCATATTTTTTGTCAATATTTCCACTAGAGTTGTGGTTTTGTTACTGAAACTTAGCATATGAAAATATCAGTCAGTGCACTGCTGAACATTATGGTCCTGATTTTGCCTTTTCTCACAGACGTCTGAAATGAGAAACAGACTGCCCTTTCCTAAACTTTAGTCAGTTCTGCTGAACTGTGCTGCAGTTCATTGGTCCTGTTCACACCGATCAGATTCCCAGGCAGGGTTTAGAGGTACACGTACTCTTCCTGTGCTCCCAAATGTGGTAGTGATGGATTCAGATGTAACTAATAAAGGCATCTGTGAAGCTAACACTGTTCCCTAAAGGCTGAGCTTCACCTCTTTGCACAAGCCTTGCCCTAGGTCTAGGTTTCACCATCAGTTTTTTTGGAAGACTGCTGTGTTTATATGCTTTTGGAAAGGAATTTCTAAGTAAATATAACTATCCCCACTCTCATCTGCTGCGCTGCACTCGTACCCAGTTGCCCTTACATTTCCTGAGCCTGCTCTGGGACCAGCCCTGTTCCTGGGCGGGGTGGCTGCCCTAAGTGCAGAGTGCTTGTGTTACAATGTCTGCGATGGAGAGTACTCAGGTCTATGTGGACTGTGAGCTTCAATGCAGCCCAAATTTACTGAAGACATCACCAGAGAGTCAACATTGCCCTTACTCTCTCTCCATCCCAGCTCTGTAGCCTGTTCCATGCCTTCTGGAGGATCCCGATACATGTTTCCAGAAACAATGGAGCCAGCTCCTATAATTTTGAAGCAATTATTTTTAAATACCTGTACTGTGTTCTTACTTTTGTCACTGAAAATTCAGCAGTTTTTTATGTTTAGTTTTACTCTGGCAAGTCTGGAGATGGAAATTGACTGCTTGTCTTAGTTGATATGGGAAATAAATAAAAAAATAGCTATGCTGCTTATACAGAGCTGTCAGTGTGCAATATTTGGGGCTCAATGTTATCATCTGAGTGTAAGGATTAAATAGTTGTAGAGTCTCTTGGGTGCCTTTGTTGCCTAGGTGCTGGAGCATGTGGGCAGTAGAGGCTGATGGCTTCATGGACAGGCCAGCAGTAGATGCCAGTGACCCCCAGAGACAGGAGGCCTGCTGCAGACTGAATCCTCTGCAGAAAGAATGGAACCCTCACAGCCAAAAGCTTTCTCCATCAGGTTCAAATTCTTCTCCCTGGTAGCAAGGTGAGCTGTTACCTGTGAAGAATTATGGTGTGAGGCTTTCTTAATCTCAGTTTTTGAATGCTGTACAAATGAGTTATGAGGAGCATCTGATCCTCAGTCTCTTGTACTTCAGATGAAAACCCTGCTGAGTAGATTAGGAAGCCAATTACCAGTTGGCATGGATAAGGGAAGAAGTAGTGAAATAGTTCTAGCCAGAAACACACCCCAGAATATCTGAAAGCTTAAGAGGAGATGAATCAGATAGAACAATCTCCAGATTCTTACTTAGTCACCAGGTAAGTAACCACGGAGATTTATGTGCAAAAATAGTTTCTAAAATACTGTCTTCTGAGAAAATTATACAAAAATCTGATGAGAATATTTTCTGCATGCATGTTTTTGCTGTCTTTTTCCCCACCCAAGCCCGTAATAAATTTTAAATCCTTTATCTAATTTCAATCAAATTAAGAAAATGAAAAGAAATCTCAAAGATGCCAGATTTCTCCAATGGTCCTTTACACTGTATAGCCTGGAGAAAATGTGTGGCTCCTAAAGCCATTTGTTTGCTCCACAGGGACAGAGTGATAGGCTAAATAGAAGTCATGAGAGAGCAACTGGGCAGCTAGAGTGTGGGAACGCTAAGTGGCCAGAAGACAAATGCTGCTGATCCATTCAGCCTTTTAGGCTATGTCTGTCCTGCAATTACTGTGTTGATGTTTTATCTTGTTGAATTCTACAAAAGAGATTCCAGATGTGAAGAAATAGAACTGCAGTGTGGGTGCAAGAGGACCGAGATGCAGAGTAAGCATGGAAGCAGTGCTATTAGATAATGAAAACAACTCTTATATACTTTAAGCATCATGTCTTTCCTTTGTGTCTTTGCTAGTTTAAGTGAATCTCAGCCTGGCTTGTTTCCAGGATGTCTTTCTTTAGATAATCCATGCTCCCTGGGAATTGCATGCACTTGGGGATGAGGATTCCACCATGGAGTGGGGTGCTGTGGGGTCAGACATTACAAAAATAAGAATTGAGTATCTTTGAGGACTTTGTCTGAAGTGAGTGGTAGAATGAAGGATGTAAACACTTAATCTGGAAAAGATGCTGCATACTGTCTTTCTTTTTTGCAGCAATGATTTTTTTATGAGTCTTAACACCCTGATTAAGTGTGGCTGTGGCAGGGATTGCTTCATCAGCCAGCCTGAGTTATTGTGACCTAACAGAGACATGACTGAAGAATAAGATGACGGTCTACTCTAGAACCACTGTGTTGCCATCACCTGTGGAGAAGAGAGATACAACTGAGTATCCTTCTGCAATAGTCATTGTTCACTTATTGACTTGATTATTCTCCTTGGATATGTATTCACTCAACAGATCACAGCAACCCCAAAGAGATTAATTACATGTATTTTTAAATTCCCTGAGTGCACATTTGCATAACTAGCATTTTTAAATATTCATAAATACATATTTGCTTGATAGATTGTAGCGGCATCATTTGCAGCTTCAAAAGGGACCTTCACTTAATCAAACCAGAAATGTTAATCATTTCTCGAGGCTCAGACATATGATCAGCATATTGTAGCACAATAAATATATTGAGTATCAGCTGGAGCACAGTGACTGAGTGCATGCTCCTACCCTTTGGCACATGGGAGGAAATCTGAACAGCTTAGCCCCCTATTATTGTGGTTTAGACAGGCCCTCTTTGCATTTGCTACAGACAGAAAACAGACTCATACATAGCTGCCATGGATCAGCTCATTTGGTTTAAATGGATCCTGCATCCTTGCTGGCTCCTGCTTCCCACTGACAGGAGCCTTGCAGGCAGGCTACTGTGGATATTCCCAGAAAGGCTGTGTGTTTACATGGCACTCCATGCCCTCTGCCCCCCAGGGTATGTCCACAGTGTTAAAGAGAAAAGGACAGGAAAGAATTGTGGGCACTGGAGCCATAATTGACTCTTCAGCTTGACTTCTTCCCTGGCTCTCTTTTGAAATCTGTCAGTGAGCTGAGTCCAAGACCCAGTCCCAGCAGAGTCCTGGGAACATCTCCTGTTGTCCCCCAGGAGGGCAGCAGGTGTGCATGCCTTTGCCCTGGACAGTCACTCTGCTCTTAGAGGGCTGTGTGTCCTCAGCTGTGCCCACACACCTCTTGTCACCCCAGGAGAATGCAACATGGGCCCTCTGATAGTGCCATAGCACTATACCTTGGCCTAGAGCCAAATCCTCATTACTTCAGAAATTTTCATTTAAGAAATGTGCAAAAACTAATAAAACTCAATCACTGGAGCAGGCTCCCCAGGGAAGTCATCATGGCATCAAGCCTGTCAAGAATTCAAGGACCACCCAGAAAATGCATTTAGTCATACAGTTTAGCTTTAGGTAGTCCTGTGATGATCAAGGAGTTGGATCCTTACAGGTCCTTTCCAAGTCGAAATACTCTATGATTCTATGAGTCTGATACTGTTGTAGGGGACCACAGTGGAAGAGATCCAGGGCCATGTACTGTATAATAGAGCCCCTCTGCCACTGAGGGATAATCCCAAGGTATTGTGAATGTGGGCTGGTCAGTACATCCCATACCTGCAGTGTACAGGCAGAGCTGCTGAAGCCAATAGCACCTTGTATGTCAAACAGTTGCAGCTCCTCATTCCCCACTCAGTCTGGCTGGATGCTTATTTAGTTCTGGTTGCATGGAAATAGTCCTGATCACCTTCAACTCAGGAGAAAGAGGAGTGTAATTTGTATTCATGCAAGCAGACAGTGGCCAGGTGTTACAACAAGAGGGGCTTCCCCCCCTCTTTTCTTTTTCATTCTTTGCAGTATCAAAGCAGGAAACCTCAAAGCAGAGTGACAAGGAAGTTAACTCCTGGGTCTGCCTGTGAGGTGGTGAGTCAAATGTGAAGGGTAGTCCCTCAGCAAGTAACTGAAAAGGAAAAAGAGAACAGCTGTTCCCACCAGCTGAGTTTTGAGATCAGTTTCAAGAATAGAGGAGCATGAATTCATAACAAACCAGAAATGTCAAAGTTGGCATTCACACATTACGGCTCATAGCTGGGACGTGCAGGAAGTGGGGCTATGAGAAAGGATTAATAAATGCCTCTCGTGATGTGGGTCTGGTGGGAACAGGGTACAGGGGAAAGGCAGAGGGACAGTGGGTTTGGGGAAGGGAAGAAGTAACCCAGAAAGAGGGAAGGAGGATGATATGATTCCCATGCATCAGCATCCCTGAGCTCACAAAGAGGTCTCAGGTGCCTGGGCTGTTGGTCCCATATCCACAGGTGCACTTTGGGGTCAGTAGTGACTGGGTGCTCCCAAATCTGCTGTGCTGCCCTGTTTGTGGGCTGCAGAACATCCTGAGTGGTTGCCAGCGTGTGGACTCTTTGTTTGCCTAGAAGAAAAAAGGCCATGAAAGGGGAACCAGTGACCTGAGCTTTTGCGTGATCCCTTCTCATCAGACCACATCCCTGTAGTCCTGGTCTGCTGAGTCAGTGTGAACACGTGCATTTTGGTTTTCTGCTGGGTTATATTGCATAAACTGTGACATTTACACCAAATTAGACCCTCCCTGGCTTGGTGAGTGGGAAGCAAGGCTTTGAAAGCAAAGCCTGCTTGGCAGATTGCCCCAAAGCTGACCTTATGTCCCAATGCTCGTATTTTGAAACATTTTCATAACATCGCATCTTAACCGAAGTGATTTCCTGACCTTAATGCTTCAAGGCAAACTCAGTCTGAGTTGTTTGGGGCTCAGTAGTTGATGGTTGACTGTCTTATTGAGAATTATTATGGTTTGGTCCACTGTGAATAAGAGCCAAAGTGCAATTACAAGTATATAATTTTATTTATAAATGGATACTCCTTTGTGACTAGATACCAGCTTCCACCCATTATACCATCCCCTGCAGTCAGTCACTTATTTTGGAAATACAAAAAATTCCAGCCAGTCACATCAGCAATTTGATCACTGAGGAATAAAAATTTTTATATTACCTGAAAGTCAATCTTAGCTTGAATATTGTTTTGTCAGGAACCTACTGTCCTTTCAAACTTCTCAACAGGGAATGGTGGAAGATCCTGACGCATCAAAGGTTTGGGGTTTTTTTGTATTTCATTGCTGATATCCTTTTCAGAAGGATAAAGCCACCTCTAACTGTAATTGTAATGGTAAAGATAAACTACCCCTGCAGTTTTGTTTGACTCAAGATTGCAATGGCAATGAATGCTTAATATGAATCCCTGATGCAGGGGTACCAAAATAAGCCCCTTACATCAAACAGCAAAGCAGTCTCAGATGGAACAAGCTTATCTGACCTGTCTTCATTGAGAAGCAAAGGGAGGATGGAATACTGAAGTGGATTTTTGCTTTGTACAGATTTGGTATCTGCAGGAGAGGAATCTGGACGCTGTGAGTTACCAAACCCATGAATTAATCTTTGAGTTCCCACTTGTCTGGCTTCACTTTGGATGTACCTTTTATAAGTTGGATATATCTTAACCAATAAGGCACTATAGAGCTCTGACCTACCTCAAAGTGTCAGACCTGCAGCTGGGCTGGTTTTCACCAAGAATTTAGGAAAATAACTTAATGGTAATTGTTCAACATACCCTTTTGGGAAATTATGACTTTTTTGGCTACTTTGAACCCTCCAAAGTTCCTGCCTGATCAGATTTATTTTTGTCATTAGCAAGTAATCATGGCACAACATGAAAGTGTGCATACTTATTTTTTCTAAATTGAGTTATTAATGAGCCCATATTAGGATAATGCATGGCTCTGCATGACCTCATGGTGGTAAGGTAAAAGAGAGACAGACAACTTGAGTAATTTCTTTTTCTTCTTTTCCCAGGCAGAACCAGGACAGTTTTTGCTGTTACATGGAAAACAGACCAATTGATAGCTATATATTAGTTATGTTATATTTAGCCTGATTTTTCAATCAATAAAATTATGTCTGTCAAAGCATAATTTCTAGTTCTGTTCATCACTGAGAAACTGAATCTCATGACACTGTACAGATTGGTAATACAACACTTAGCTTTATTACTAGTCATGCCCAAACTAAGAATAAAAAGTTCTTATAATTTTTTTCTTCTTACAGACTTATTATCTGTGTAGAGGTGAGGACACACTGCTTTCCCTAGATTCACATCTTGTTTCTACTCCTTTTTACGCTTTGGAGAGGTGACTGTTGTGAGATAGAGGCTGGATAAGACATGTAAGGTGCTCCCAGACCCAGGAGCCTGAGCAAAGGGGCAAAGCCCTTGAAAGCCCTTTGGCTCAGCCAGGTGCTTGCTCCTCAGCCAGGCAGAGGCAGCTCCTTCAGGGCTGCAGGATCGAGTGGATCTCCTGCCTCCTCCCAGTCCGCACTGCCCCGGGACAAGAGGGCAGCTGCCCTTCTGGCAGCCCCTCCGTGAGGTAAACACCAGAGACGCTGCAGCCGAAAATATCAGCCTCAGGCTGGGCACAGTGAAAAAGAGGTAGCCTAACATGCAACTGGAAAACCACAGGCTGAACCACAATTGACCCTGCTTGTTGCTGGTAGTCTGGAAGGTTGAGTTTAAAGGATTAGGGGGTGCTGCCACAGCCTTTCCAGGACACAGCCTCAGTGCTGCAAAATGAAGGGGTCTAACAGGGAGTCTGGGGTGCAGACAACCCTAAGCCTTTTTAAATGATCATGTCTGCAATGTGTGAACACTAACAATATACTGACTAAGTTCCTACTGCCAGAGAATGAGAGGTTTGATTTAAAATCTGGGTTGCATTATTTTGGGACAGTCTTGATTTCAGCTTTTTAGGCCCCTAGTTCTTGGTGAGGAATCCACAGGAAAAGTCACATGCAGACATGCCTATGTGCACAAACACAAAGAGAGCCAGAAAGCAGACCTTCAGCTTGGTATATTCAGTTTTGCTCTAGGACCTACCCTGTTGACATATTCTAATCATAGCTACAGAAATGAACCGATCACTTGGCCTGCCAAGATGGGAACTATATGACCAGAATCAGACAGAGTTCCTCTGGATGCTCCATGCCTTTGTGATTACAGCTGTCCTGTATGTGAAGTGGCCTGAAACACCCTCAGACCAGAGCAGGGCTTGCCATGGGGTTCTGGTGTCCACAGGGAGTACTCTGGTTTCTTGCACTGCCTTTTTTCAACTGAGTCTAGATGAGACAGAATTCCCGTGTTGTCCATGTCGTGGAGAATCTAAAAGGGATGAAAACCCCTTTCTTCATCCTGGGGTCAAGCTCTAAACTTTCTCAGAAGTTATTTCTTAGAAAAGCTTACAGGCCTCCTTGCTCTTTCATAGGTTCACACGTCCCTGAGATGCCTGCACACATTACACAAGGCATGAAGTTGCCTAGGTAAGATGCCCTGTTGGCATTCCACCAAACTGTAAACTCTGCTTACATTCTTATCTAATTTTTGCCTCTTAAAGGAAATAGCTAATATAGGAATCTGGATGCTCCAAATTTCTACCATCAGCACTGGTGGAAGAATGGGATCTCTGAGAACAACACAGGGCCTGAGTGAACTGGAAATATTTGTCTCCTTCCACTAATGAGGTAACCAAGAGTGAAGAGGCTCTTTAATTACATGCCTGAGTCAGAGGGGGTGAATTCATGCACCCCCTGGAAGTCCAGAATGGGACCACTGAAAACCACTCCAGTGTTCATCTGCTCTCACATCTGTAGTGTTTTGTGTGCCATCTGGTTCGTTCTAGGAGTTGTAGTGTTTTCTTTTACATCATAGCCTCTGCACGTGTTTGAGCCTCCACACAAACACAGGGCTTGCAGATATTCTTGCCAGATAATGGAGGTAAAAAAGGAGGTGGCTCAGCCATCATTTGGATGAGGACCAAGTGAATGATAGGAACTGAATAGAATAAAATTTTAATGGAGGGTTTGTGATTGCGACTTGGAGCTTCTGCTTGGCTTTTTTTATATTTCTTTTTCTTTTTTAACTCTCATTATCTGGTTACCATGGAAAGCTTTTTCAATAGAGCAGGAGAATAGCTTCAATATTTTTCTTAAAAAATCTAATGAAGAAATAAGATTCATCTCTGTTTCTTTCTTTTTAAAGTCAAGAATCTCAGGCATGGAAAATTGAACTAGCCAAAATGGATTGGTTTCTACTGGCCTCCATTTTCCTTCTTGATATGTGGAGAGCAAATAAGAGCTGCTAGCCAGAACACCGTTGAAAATGCCCTTTCTCTTGTGTCATTAAACAACTGCTCTCTTTTTTTTGCTTTAGAACAGCCATGTATGAAATAAGCACACATTCATGAGGCTGCCTGTCACTAAAGTGGTTTGATTATGTTGCAGTGAGTGCCAGTTTAAATTGCAAACTCAGTAGGCCTTCTTGGAAGATTCTTCTTTTTGCTCATTGGCAAAACAACTTGGAATATATATTTGGCCTAATCCAGCCTAATCTGATCTTTCACAATGCCATCTGGATCTCATCACAGGCTGGATGCTTTCAGCATTTGATCCAGGCAATTTTTTTCCCCCTTAATGTCTATTCTTTAAGAATTAAATATTTTGGAGAAGTGTAGTTCCCAGTACTTTCTTATTCATTGTGTGGAAGATATCCAGGAGCAGCCAGTGAGATATTTATTGCCACTAAGGAGCCAATGGCTAATTGAATCTGAATCGGTTGCTATCAGTTATTGTCTTGGGAGTGGCTCAAAAACATTTCTGTATCTTTCAAGGATGGCATATTCCTTACCAAATGTTAAGCCCGAGTAAGCACCTGGTGTATTTGGATGACAGCACAGTGTTATCTCAAAGCATTTCTCAGTGACTGATATGTCTTCCAGTAGATGATCCTACTTTCTGGGAAGAAAAACTTTCTAATGATAAGGGTAGTTATGCTCTGGCAGAGGTTGCCTAGGGAAATGATGAAATCTCCATCACTGGAGGTTTTTAAGAACCAGTTAGACGAGCAGCTGCCAAGAACAGTTGATGTATAGTCAATTCTGCCTTTGGGCACTACTAGATGACCTCCTGAAAGCCTTCTAAATATTTTGATCACTGAGCTTATAGCTGAACAATGAATCAATCAACAAGAAATTACAACCAGGGAATTGGAACCAATATTTTGTTTGTGTAAGGATTAAAAGAACTGATAGAATAAAAAAGCACACTTTGTATATGATGCTTCATTAAAAAAAAATCTGAATCATTAGAGAGACATCTACAAAGATACAGACCTAGGAAGTTAGGTGTGAAGGTGGAGGATCCTCGTTCCAGAAAAAGCAATCAAAAAAAACAACAACTAGAGAAAGCCAAATTACTGGCTAGAGATTTAATTTATAGGGCTTAAGGGAGAGATATGTAATTGGAGAATGCGTTTCGAGATAAATCTATTTCAACAGACTAAGTTACACAGGGATACCTGCCCTTTACCTCTTACCTAGACCTTACAGATACAGAGAGCTTTGTGTCCCAGAGCCTTAGACCCATAATTTAAGACAGAGCATGATGGAGACAGAAATTTATCTCACAGCTTCCTATATAGGAACCCCTTATTCAAAATATTGAAAGAAAGAAAACATTTTATTGCATCCCAGCAGGCTCTAACAGCTTAAGGGCACCAAAGTGTGATCTTGAAATAATAGAGCAGAGACTGTTTATGTGGCAGTTAAAGTAATCTGGCATCAAGGTTGGGACATATGGGTGTAAATAATGTAAAGACAAGACAAAGTGAAGGACAGTCATTTAGTAAACACCACAGTTTGTGTGGTGTGTGTACTACATGTGTCTTCACAGTTCAGGAGGAGATTTTGTTCAGTTTTTAATTTTAGGTAGCTGCTGCTGTTGCTTGTTTTGAGTGAAGGCCACAGCAGGAGAATGCTGAACAGATGTATGGGTGACAGGGTGGCTGCACACAAGAAAACCAGAACAGGGGTGAAATTCCCTGGAGGAGTAAGATGGCAAAACTTCATGAGGAGAGAAAGGCAAAATCTGACTTCTTTCAAATATCTTTACATGCTCACTGAGGGGATCTGCATGGTTAATGCAAGGTAGTCCATGATACCTGTATGTTTCTGTTTAGTTGCTAAATATATTTTGACATGCAGAAAAGTTTCTTTCTCATTCTGACTGTATGATACATTTATGTTGGGTACAGTGTCTGCTCACTTGCAGCCACAGCCTGAGCTAAGACATTCCTTAGGAGTCTGATGGAAGTCCACATGAGCCACTGCTTGTTTTAGAAAGCAGATATTGTTGTATGAGACTCTAACTCTTTCATCCTTACTGCTGTTGATTTTTTTTTTTAGTATTTTTTTTTTTTTGGCAAGCAGAAAAGATTTGACCAAGTACCCGATCCTAGTTCAGATAGGAGCATGGTCTTATTACCATGGACAAAAATCTCTCTTTTAGCATTTCTGAGATTACAGTGTCTTGCTGCCTAGATTCTTTATTCTTTCTCATATCGCGGCTTTCTTTTTTTTGTATAAATATCGGATTTTATAATCTAAAAGGCCTAATTTGAAGGGGTCAGTTTAATGACCAAACTAAAAGTAAAAACCTTTTTTATATAATTCAAAAGTGAAATAATAAGTAGAAGCAGAAATTAAGTTATTATTTCTGTTATTGGTTGGATCTGGGTCCAGAGCCCTGGTTGGCCTGTGTGAACAGGACATCTCTTTCACTTAGCAGGTAAATTTTTAATCTTGAATAAGGTGGTGGTCCTATTACTTTTGGTTTCACTCAGAAGGTATAATGGCACATCTGTAAAGCAGGACAGGAATTCTCAGTCATAGCTTTCAATTGTAAAAAGGAAACAACCCAAAATTTATTTAAATTCACTGGTTGTTTAATTGGATAATTATTTCCATTTCAATTATTTGTCTTCCTTTCTCTTACCTGCTTCCAGACTGCATCTTCCCAGAGACATAACCTCTGCTCTGCCTCACTCACCCCTCCAAACTTTCTACCTTTCTCTGCATACAGCAGTCAGTAGAGTCTATACACACTGCCTTGTCCTGCTGCAGTGATCCTGGCAAACCCCTATGTGGGCCTGGCCCCAGATCCCACAGAAAGGCAGGAGACTGGACTTGCACATGGTCTGGATGCAGCATCAACCCTGTGCTTGCCTCTGGCTCCCCAAGGCTCAGCTAATCTTAATGGCAATAAACTGGGAGGAGCTGTTGACTCCCACAAAGAAAGAAAGGCCCTGCAGAGAGACCCTGACAGTTCAGAGAGCTGGGCAATCACCAACCATATCAATTTTAACAGGAAAAGGGCTGGATTCTGCACCTAGGACAGGGCACACCTGGATGTACAGACAGACTGGGGAATGAGAGGCTGGAGAGAAGTGCTGTGGAAAGGGACATGGGGGTCCTGCTAGATGACAAGTTGAGCATGAGTCAGCAGTGCCTTGGCAGCCAGGAGGGCCAACTCTGTCCCAGGGGGCATCAGGCTCAGCATCACCAGACGGGCAAGGGAGGGGATTGTCCCACTCTGCTCTGCATGGGAGCGGCCTCACCTTGAGTGCTGATTTGTGCACCACAATATAAGAAAGATATTAAGCTACTAGAAAGAGTCCAAAGTAGGGCAATGAGGATGGTGAAGGGTCTTGAGAGGAAGCCATATGAGGAGCCACTGAGGTCACATGGTCTGTTCAGCCTGGACATAAGGAGACTGAGGGGAGAGCTCATCCCAGTCTGCAACTTCCTTGTGAGGGGAAGAGAAGGGGCAGGCACCGATCTCTTCTCTGTGGTGACCAGTCACAGGACCTTCAGCAATGGTCTGAATTTGTGTCAGGGGAAGCTCAAGTTTGATATCAGGACAAGGTTTTTCACCCAGAGAGTTGTTGGGCACTGGAACAGGCTCCACATAGAAGTGGTCTCAGCACCAACCCTGACAGGGTTCAAGAAGTGTTTTGACAATGCCCTCAGGCACATGGTGTGACTCTTGGGGATGGTCCTGTGCAGAGCTAGGAGATGGACTTCAGTGATGCTTGTGGGTCCCTTCCAGCTCATGATATTCTGTGATTCTATGATTGATCCTCAGGGGGCTGTTAGAGAGAGGGGAAAAAGGGGTGAGTGGTGAAGTCTCAATAGTCTGCTCTTTTCTCCCTCCTTTTCCATTATGAAGACCACTGAACAAGAAAATTCTTCATTGTGATTTTTTTGCTTTGAAATCTAAGATCCTTGGTCTTCTGTACAGAATACTTAATCTTTTTATTTTTTGCTTCTCTTCAGGTTGGAGGCACTTAAATTAGCACAATACAGATGACACTGTCAGCTTATAGAAATGCTATTCCAGTAAATAAAAAGAGGACCACCAACACTATAGAGAAATATTCTATCAGGTTCTTTCCTTGGCTCTTACCCAGTCTTTATTCAGACCTTCCATTGACTCACTGAAATCAATGTGAGGTAACACTCTGCTTTTTCTTTCTTATCCTTTCATGTACTTTTATACCGCTGAGGTCTGATTGTACAATGAAACCACTCTGATTAGGCCAGGCCTAACTGATTACACAAATCTCAGAACTGTGTAGCAGCAGGTCTGATGGGAATTTAGCTAATTAGTGACTAAAAGGATGTCAGGGTTTATCATGAAGTGGATAATCCATCTGAATAAATGGAAGTGAAATGTAATGCAGAAGAAGTGCTGCACTGTTGCAGCACTGAAAACATATTTTAGATTCTTCTTCTTATTTGAGGAGTGTCAAGAGGTAAGACAATGGGTAATATCACACATACTCAGTGGCTCATGAGCACAGTGTTCTGATCCTGGCTTTCATAGTAGACCAGCTTCCTCTGGCTATAGACTGCAGTTTGCCTCATGAATTTTTATAATCCATTCATTTGCATACCAGCATTTTTACATCATTCATCTGGTACAAATTCAATTCTTAAAACCATAAGATTTAGAACAGAAAGATCTTGTGTTTTTAAAAGAGGAAATGTATTCTTCTTATGTGATGGAAATTTGAAGTTCATCATTGTCAAACATGTGGATTTATTTCCACTCAGTTTTATGTCCTGTACAACTTTTTGCAATCAATGTGATAAGAAGGGTAAGGTACAACTTGTTGCAATCAATGTGATAAGGAGGGTAAGAGGTAATAGATTTTTTTAGTCTGTTACATTTGCAAACAAATGATCTAGTAATGAAACTTGCAAAGACCATTAAAATGAAATCAAATACTTTTACAGGTAATGCATAATTATTACTTTTAATTTACAAGCAGACCTGGGCCATATTTAAGCCTTAGATTAATTGGATTACTTCTTCCATCTCAGGCGCTAAGAATCAGTTGTATCTTAAACCCATCTCTATAGTGTGAAATAAACCTGCCATTGTCTATTAAGTTCTTGCTGCCTTTCATACTTTTTAAATGTAAAGCTTTCCTGGGGTGTGCAAAGCTTTGACACAATCTACTGAATCCTGCTAAGGGGATGTTTTGGGGTACCAATAAAGACCTATGGAAGTGAGGACGGTAGCAAAAGATCAAGGAGCAAATAAAAACATTAAGGAGCAGAGGGGTAATGAAACTGAAGATTTCAACAGGAGGCAAGAAAAGAAAGCTGGTTGCAAGGACAGTAAATAAGAAACACATCATGCGAGTGTTGTGTGTGAATAAATGGATAGAGACAGGAAAGGTGGTTTTGTAGCTTGGGTCTGTGCCCTGAGACACACCCTTCTTAGAACGGATTTGGTCAGGTACCTAATATTTCTATCCCTCACTGTTCTATCTGTAAAACATGGATGATTAAACCATTGCAAATTCACCAGGTTTCTTTTGTGACTCGTTTGTGCTATTTAGAAACAGGGTGTGGAAGAAGGGGCACCAGTATGGCAGGAAGACAAGAAGAAACAACCAAAATTAAACAGAGAGGGAAAAAAAAAGAGAGAATGAAGCCCTGGGAAGCCTGAATTAAGACAGGCCAGAGTAAATATGGCTGGTTCGACACCCTCTTTTTTAATTTTTTCTCCAAAGATGTTCCATGTACTCAATGTGCCTGCCTGCAGTGACATCTGCTTTGGAGGGAGAGGAAGGGTGAGAAAGTCAGGGCACTCAACACTTCACCTTTTTTCTTTACACTATACCAAAGTCTTGTTGAAAGCAGGGACTCTTAGGAGAGCCTCCAGGATGTGGCTGTCCCTCAAAGATCTTATGGATTTAACTATTTGCAGCACTAACCCCTTGTTTCTTTTCACTGACAGCAACCAATGCCAGATATGGTTGTTGTTCCCCTCTATCAACCCCTCTGTCTTCCCTTTCAGCTGGCACTGAAGATTAGATTCGAGTTCTAAGCTTGTAAAGTCTTTGAGGAAAAGCCCTAATGAGGATCTGATCCTATTAAACTCTGATCTAATTACTGTTAGTGCAATGTTTCTATTTTGGATGCTGCAAACAGATCAAATTTGCATGTTTGAAGACAGCACTGTTTGGTGGACAAGAAGCAAACTCCACCCTGTAGGTTAAATACATTTTCATACATAAATAAAAACATGAATAGCACCTATGTAAAGCATCTGGCATAATTTCAGATGTTTGGGAACTGAGACTGGGGAACTACAGGAATACAGAAATATTTTTTTTCCCTTGCTGTATTTTTACTGGTCTAATGGCAACAGAGGAGATTTGAGGCCACAGTGGTGTAATCTGTTAAGTGTGTCAGTAGGGAATAAGGGCAAAGAGGGCTGAAAGCTACAGACCAAGCCATGAAGATTGCTCTGGAGTGCACAGAAGTATTACCCAGAGCACAACTGAAACTTCATAGGCTCCACCTTAGTGACAGCAAAGGAAGGTGAGGTTCACTTCTACAGGCCAATACTTGATCTATTTCCATGGCTCCAGTGTTTTGTGTGCTTTTATCATGTGTTTTTATCCCTGCTGGGACATGATTCTGTGCTGAGCTTCAGACAGTGTATGTGGATGCTGTTCCTGTCACATGCACTGGGCAGTTTTGCCCACCTTGGAGCACACGTGTACGTATTTCTGTACAATGCGTGCTGACAGAGAAGACGTGTCTGAGTTGCAGATATGGAAGTGATTGATCCACAGCCTGTGCTTGAAACCCCCTCTGCTTTTTTCAAGAGATGGAACAATGTTGCCTGCTTTCCTGGCTATAAAACTGCTAGTCACTGCATGGATGCCTGTGCTGCTGTTTGGCTTGGCTGGCAGCCTTCAGAGTGTGAAATGCTACCACTGACAAGCCAGGTGTGAAGTAAATTTGCCGTGTACTGCTTAATGGGGTGTTACTGTAACTTCAAACCCTCACGGTGACCACTTCTAGGTTAACACCCTTCAGTAACTAACCGAAAGACAAACAGTAAGCAGGAGAAATGTTAAAATGCTATTATGAGCCATGGTTTCATCCAATTAGCAGACTCTGCTTTAGGCTTGACTCAAGTGGCTTGTCTATATAAGGATGTATTAGTCATTTTCTTTTTTTATTTTTCTTGACCATAAAAACAACAGATGTGATGCTCTGTGGTCAGCATAGACAAGAATGATTCATGGCTAGGCATATTTAAACCTCCACTAGAAAACTCTCCATCTGAGACCCTTTCCACCTCTTCCCCCTCATTTCAGATAACCAGAGCCAAAAGCACCTGTCACATAATACATCTCAAAATTCATCAGCAATTCTCTCCATATGTCTTAGTTTTGAGGTGGCTGGAAGATATCAGCTGCTCCTGCCTAGTCTCAGGACTGCGTGGACTTAAGAAACACTATGGTAGTGATAGAGAAGAAATTCTTGTGCAGCAATGATGTGGGTGAGCAAAGGAGCTGTTATGGCTGAGCAAGGATCAACTCACAGGTGGTAACTTGGTCTTGTGTAACATGGCGAGTTTGGCTCTGATATCTGTTCTATGGCCATCCCTGGAGCACTTCAGTGAGGAATTTAGGGAATGTTAGAGTCAATGCTTTCAGATGAAGATGTGGAGAGGGATGGGCTCAGAAAGTAAGGGAAAGGAGCTGTGAAAGAGGTCAGAAGTGAGTGCTTCATCTATGAAGTAATTGTAGGAAGAGCTGGAAAGCAGAAATTTAGGCACTGAGGCTGTGTGAAGCAGTATTGGGTTTGGGAAATAAGAGAATCAGAAATCCTATTACATATGGGCTGGGGCTCTTGGCTTGGGGAGCTGGGTTTTGAAGGGTAAGAAGAGGGCTTCCACCAGAACAGGCAAGAGAGAGGAAAAGGTCACAAGATTTTTGGTGTTAACAATGATTCTTGGCGACACCTAATCTGTGTGGAATTTCTTGGAGTGCTGGGGAAAGTGCTCTGCTCATGCTGGGATGTGTCTGCACACCACTGGGCACTGTACAAAAAGCTTGGTCTTTCTTGTGAGGCCAGATTGCAAGCTGGGGCTGAATGTGCTGTTGCCCTCCTCTTAGTGCAGCTGTCAGGTCTGTTCTCCTGCCACTTCAGCAGCACCTGGCTATCTGGTGGCCTCCCAGAGCTGCACCCCCAAGGAGTGGCCTGCTAAGGATTCTGCTGAATGGTGACTCATGAATGGTGGCAACACATACCAAGGAAGTTAAAGTGATTATCCGAGCCCCACTGAGTAAAGAAAAACAGTAAGTAAGAGATATATCAGTGTTTAAAATATGTGGAAAACATAGCACAATGAAATTCAATGTAAGTAAAAATAAGCCAGTCCTGTAGAGGTGATGCAAGGTCTCCTCCCACAGAAATGAGAAACTGGTGGATTAGTAAGCTTGAAAAACTGGGATGGGGGGCAGGTAATGGAGATGAGACAGCTCTGATGAACCTTGTCTGACAACTGATCAGATGTGAGATTAGGTACTGTAATGTGGAGCACAAACAAGACAGGCCAATGAACTTTTCCAGCTGAAGACTCAGAAGCTGTAAATCACAAAGAAGGAAAGCCCTGGTTTTGCACTCTTGGCTTCTGGCATGGAATAGACTGAACTCCTTCTGTGCTCTAAAGTACAAACATATACATGCACCAAGCATGTTACAAGAACTCCCAAGACTGCAAAATTCAGCTCTTCCAAATTAGGCCAAGTGTGAAGGCTCCTTCTGGATTTTTAATTTAATAATAATTTTCTATGTCTATTTCCTGGCACACTCTTTAACTTCCTGATGAAGGGCTCAGAAGCACTGCTTACTTCAGTGTACAGGATCAACACATCCTTCTGCCTCATCCTGTGCCAAATCTGGCTGCTTGTTCCAATCTTTTTCTCCATGACCAGCCAGCTTCCTTTCCTCATTGTAAGCTCTCCTGTGTCAAATTCCCTCTTCCTCATTCAGCAGGTGTTCTGATGACCTTCCAGTGCAAATCCCCCAGTTGGTTTTGACTAGAACTAACCTGGGCTAGTGGAAGGTATCCCTGTTCATGGCAGAGGGGTTGGAACTAGATTGTTCTTAAGGTCCCTTCCAACCTAAACCATTCTATGATTCCCACTTGGCATTGCATCACTTTCATTTTGTCATTCGTTTCTCTTTGCTGAGTTCTTCCCTTTTGCCATTCCCCATCTTCTCTTGTGCTCCTGGCCATCTCTCCAGATTAGCTCCATGGGCCAAACTCCACCTGGGGCTGCTTGTCTAGTGTCAAAGTTTTGCACAGTATGAATCTGCGCAGTTCTCACGTACAACATAGCTCTTTGTCAGGTTGTCCATTGCCTTTCCCTCAGCCATCTCTCTCACAATCATACATGGGATGTGAGAGCCATCTCTTTCTCCAGACTCAGGCTTTTTTGTAATTCTCTCATTCCCAGTTGTCCTTCCTATTTTGCTACACACTTTCAATTACTCTCTCTTGATCTTGTCCAGTTATCAAGATACGGGAACTTTTGATAGAACCTTGGAAAGGAAATGGCAGGACTGTTTATAGTGGAGAAAACAAGAGGTGAACTAAAAAAAAAAAATCCATCCTCCCCTTCGCTTGAGAGGGTAAGTTTCCCACCACACGTGGGTTCCAGTGCTACTCAGACTCCCTGATTTCCTTGGGATCTGAACCCATGTGGGTAAGCTGTAAGCAAGGGCCCAGGGTCCTGGTGTAGTGTGGGGTTTGTGCAGAGCAGCTGCCTGACATGAGCTCAGCCAAAAGGGGTGCACATCTGCATATTTTCTACTTGCAGGAATCACCCATGTCAGGGGCTGCGTGGTCAGTGAAGCATCACATAGCATAAGAGTTGCTACTTTAGAAATGGAAAAGCTCAGCCAATTACAATGCCCTTCCTCCTGCACTGCTACCCAAAGCCTCCCCTCTGCAGGGAGCAGTGGGGAGCATCTATCTCCTCTTGGCTCTACAGCCTTCTCTATTCCTGTCTACCCTGAAGCCCTGCTGCTTGTGAATGGATGCTACTGGTTGTCCACTCATCACCCAAAAGTGTCGGTGTTCTCCTGTGTCTCTTCCTTTCCATGTTTAGGTTGGGGTAATGTTATACCTTGTGGCAATTTTCAGGGGAGAACTGGGAAAAATAATGATTCCAGGACAAAGCATGTGGCATTGCATCAGTTTTGGGAGTCTGAAATCCAATTGCAAGTGAAACCCAGCACTGAAAATCTTCTCTATTTTTGCCTGTGTTCCTCCCAGTTTTTACTAAAGTAATGAGTATGTAAACCAATCTTATTATAAGGTTGATATTTCAGTTGCTGTTCTTGTTTTTAACAGTTCCAAAAGGAAATTCATTAAATCTTGGTGGAAGAGTGAAGAACCAGTTTTGTACTTGTTGATTGTGAAAGCTGAAAGCTGGGATTGGAGTCAGGTTTCATGTACTTTTGGATGTAAAGAACATATTTTAATTAATCAGAAATTGTCATGATCACATAAGAACTGTTTGACTTCTGAATCCATGCCAACAACGTAGCAAGATGGCACTCAGTACCTTGAATAAATTCTCTAAATTGCTCTGAAAAGGTTTTATGAGTTCCTGACAGGCTTTAATGATTCTACGTACAAACTTAGCTAAAATTCTTCTCTCTCTGAATGGGACCCTTCAAGCAGTACCCTGTCTGCCTTTTAGAGAGCCTCACACGTGTTGTCCTTACATACAAATCCTAAATTCAAGGGAACAGAGAGCTGAAAAAGCCACTGGTTCTGCAGGGCTACAGAGCTGTCATTTTGTCCAGCCAACAGAGATATAGGGGCCGTGTTTTCTAACCAGTACTTATACAGTGCCTAATGTGGACACTGTGACTATTTGTCTCCAAGGATCTGCAGGGAGCCGAGCCAAACTGCTCCTGTCTCCCTGAGCTTTGGCTCCAAAGCTGGAGTGTTAAGGCTATTTTAGGTAGTCTGAATATAACCCTAAGCATGTGTTTATTATATTAACAGGTAGTAAATGGATGGAATTAACAATGGTACTAAGTGTGAGCTGTGGGTTTCAGAAGTTTTCAAAAGTCCACTATGAGACTAGTACTGTTAGAATTAAAAAAAAATACATTACAAATATGCAAATATAGCCATACTACCAACCAGACCTTTTGAGGGGGTGGGCAAAGAATGAAGACAAGGATGAGGTGCTTGAGTTAGTGTAGCCTGAGAGATAAACAACAGGGCAGGTGTGTCAGATATTACCTGCTTGACAACCAGAATGTTCACTGGGTATCAAGAATGATGAATATACAACCATCAGTTAAACTAATCATTTTTATTTATCAGCAAGAAAGCTTACTGTGCTGTTCCATATCAATAGGCTACTGATGTAACATAAAGTGAGTTCTATTTTCATACATGAGTGTTGCCTTCTCCCGCACTCCTCCGAAGAAGCAGCAACAACAAAAACAGGAGACTGATGGAGGCTGAAGTGAGCATTGGGGCGGCAGGTGATGGGAAGGTCTGAGCAGGTCTTCACATCATGGAGCTCATTTCTGCAGTGACAGACAGGCAGGGGACACAGGGGACACACACAGGTGCCTGCCATGTAAGGTCACCCCTGAGAGCAGCACTCTCCTGTTCAGGGACCTCCACAACACAGACAGCTCTTGAGCCAGGCCTGAGGGCTGGTGGCTGAGAGCCAAAAGCAAGCCAGAAACCATCCTGGTAGGCAATGGGGAGGGTTGCCTGATACATAGGTGCAACCTGAATGTCACCATTGGCAGGACTATGGAAGTCCTCAGGACAAAGGAAGCTCAGAGAGCACCTCCCTCTTATGTGAAGCATCTGTATGAACCAGATTTAAAACTTCCTTAAAACTGGAGTTATTTACGTCTGAGGTTTTGTTTTGGGCCCCTCTCAAAGTTGACTTTAACTTACGTTTGGACTGTCTAGGTCAATACTACATTTTTTAAACCCTAGAAAGCACCTGCTTTTAGCTACCAAAGGAGACAGTTTTGATCTATTTTTCAGGAAAAAACTACTATAAGGGTAGGCTTAAAGCTGTTTATCCAGATACTGGCCTTTGGAACTATTACAAATACAATAATGCTAAGTGTACTGATTTTTGTCAGCCTTTCTGATGACTTGTTAGCAAATGAGCTGCTTCTTCACAGACTAACATGGATTTGTTCTGCAAGCTGCTTCAAATGCAAGAGATTTCAGGAAACTCCATTTTAAAAATTCAGTTTTAGTTCAGTTTGGCTTATTATTACTTTACTTTCATGATTAATGGTACTAATAATCAGTTGGAGTATTGATAGAATGCCAATATAATTAGTAACACTGGTAGCTTTATTGAAACATATTACTATTTTAAGTATGCTATTTTATTTTCAGAGCATCTGTAGGCCCCAGATATATTGGGACCTCACAACATAGGGTAGTATGTAGTCAAACAGCAAATTCTGATTTCTGCTACACAAATCTTGTGATCTTGGTAAGGCTTTGTCTGGCAACATCTATAAGCTTGTAACGAACTCTAACTGTTTTTCTTTTCAATGGAGGAAATGTATTTACCTTTAGAAAACATCTTACTGCATTTGAGGCAGGATAAATGCCAAGTGGAAGACAAAACTCCAATCTACACCTTCGCAAAATTTCTTCTGGCAAGGATGGGAAGTGTGTCACACAACCATTAGGTGTGCTGGCATTGATGGAGCCCTGGCAGATGTGTACAGTATCACCCACCTTTGCAGCTGGAGCTGCAGCAGAGCAGAGGGACCACAAACTCTTGTTGCCACGTGAAGCAGCAGTTGTAGGATACTGCCACAATGCCTCTACTTTGCTAAGCTCCCCAGGTGCAGAAGAGTCTGATTCTTCTCCTTGAAGTCATCTTCAGCTCCATCTGTTTCCAGGAGCTGCAGTTTGGGGTTGCACATTTCCTCTCCCTTTGCCTTCCTGTTTGTACTGTATTTTTGTGAAAAATAATTTTATAATTGAGAAATGCAGTTTTGAGCTGACTCCAATGTTCTTTAAATTTAACTTAAATTAGTAGAACAGATGTGATGGAAAACTTTCCCTTGAAAGATACACAAATGATGGGGAAGCAATAAGCAACTCTTCATCTAGTAGATTTGGATACATCTTTCTTTGCTTTCTTATGGGACCTGAATGTTCCTTCAGTCACCAGGTTGTTGAACATTTTGAGATGGTTTCTTCCCTATTTCTCATGATTAGGCTGTTGCACTTTGCACAGAGTGATTAACTGGAACAGTGAAATGTTGTCTGAATCCCTCTACCCTGGCTTAAATGATCTGCAGTATGGTCAGTCCCTGGGCCCTGTTTCTTTCCATGGAGCACTGAGCTGTTTCACATCTGTTTCACAGTTCAGTGGGAGACTGGGGGACAGCTTCTCATAGCTCTCCAAGGACCCTTGGGCTGTGGAGAATGTCTTAGCCTCAAACCCCACACACCACCTGACTGCAGGTCACTCCATCTGTGCAGCATTTTCATTAGTTTCATTAACTACCTGCCTTTCTGCCACTGGATTTTATCTATTCAGAAACCATCCTTGACAAAATTGACAAATGGCAGGTAAGTTCCCAGCGTAGTTTGCTGTCTGGTCTCTCCTCCATTTGCTTTGCCATGTGCCAGGTAGTAGCTACACTAAAGAGACAGTCAAGCTAATAAAAGCATTCTTTATCTCTGCTTAAGGGGAGATTAAATAGAGGTGTATATATCCCTTACTGAAATGGAGTTCATCACATTTTTTTTGGAATGATAACAGTGTCACCCTCGAACAAAGACTTTGAGGTGCATCTGAGTATTTTTGTTGACAACCTGGCAGTCACTGTGTTGTCCCTCCTGCAGTCCTGCTGTACTGACTTCTATGGTGCTCTTACTGATGTTCTCTCTTAACTGGCTGCGTTGCTGTTTGGCACATTTATCAATAAAGTGACTTGAATTCTAGGAGTTTGATGGACTAGAGTCATGCTGCTATTCCTAAAAGTACTTTTTCCTCAGATTTGTGGAAAATGATAGCTGCAAAATGTCAAATTTAGAAGAAAGTGGGTGGAAACCTGAATTTTGTCACTTACTGCTTCAGCTGGCACTAAACGAGAGTTTTCAGCTCCCCGCTCCCTCCCTCACCTCCTTCATGGCAGCAGAGTGTGATTGTGCCTAAATATGATGCTGTGACGGGGTCACAGTGAACTCCCCTTCCCGCGGGCCAGGTGGAACACAGTGTACGGAAATGCTGTTGCACAAACATAAGTGCTTTACACTTGCAAATGTTACATCCAGCTATGGTTACAGGGGAAGGGTTTCTGTGATGCATTCCTGGTCTTCTGACACGGTTGCAACAATTTATATGCATGCTGAGGTTGAGGCGGGGGAGCTTGGGGGAGCAGCAGGTGTTTGGGGAAAAGCTGCTCCCTCTCACACAGCTCTCCAAGCCCTGCACACAGGGGATGATGTGGTGTGGGGCTGCCCTTCGCTGAGCAGTGGGCATCCGGTCCTGTAATCCCAGTGCCTGTTATGGTTCCTTCTTGCTTGAGAAGGGTGTTTTGCTTTAAGGCAAAGGTTTTGTGTGTGGTTCACAGAGAATGTGAAAGCCAATTTGGGAGTATTATATAAGCAGAAGTAGAGATATTCCAGGCTCTGTGGTTTGAGAGGATGATGCGAGGAAAGGCTCGAAGCCTGCTGAAAATTGGTGAGTGTAGCCATGCCAAGTATATGGACACCCTGAAAAAAACATTTGGCAATGTGCCCTTCTACGGTTTGTGGTACTGATGCAGGAGCCTGACTGGTGCCATTGGGTGGGGATTACCAGCTCCCAGGAGAGGTCTGGTGGGTATCCTGTCTGCTGGGCACTCATTCCACATGCCATGAACCAAAAACTAATGTCCTCCAACTATTTAATCACAAGTCACACCTTTGGGCTTCTTTGTAAGCTCTTTCTCACATTGTTCCAGGATGCACTCTGCCTATCCTTATTCATCCCCTCCTGAATGGCATGTCTTATTTTTTTTCCACCTGGGCAGGCTAATTTAAGTGCCTCAGTCAATATTCTATTTCTGCCATACAGCCTCGGGAGAGCTGTAAGGACCATGGTAACAACACAGACTTCATTACACGGCCCCTGCTATGAACTACACTCTGTGACCCAAGTGTGGCCTTCCAGTACCTGAAGGGACCCTACAAGAAAGAGATGATTTATAAGGGTATGTAGTGACACAACGAGGAGGAATGGGTTCAAGAAAGAGGGTAGGTTTAGATTAGATATTAGGAGGAAATTCTTCACTGTGAGGATGGTGAGACACTGGAACAAATTGTCCAGAAAAGTTGTGGGTGCTTCATCCCAGAGAGTGTTCAAGGCTAGGTAAGATAGAGCTCTGAGCAGCTTGGTGGAAGTTGTCCCTGTCCATGGCAGGGGGGTTAGAATTAGATGATCTTTAAGATCCCTTCCATCCCAAGCCAGTCTATGATTCTATGTGCATGGAGAAGTCTTGCCTGACACGCTCCTTCAGTTGTCCATCCTGCCCACTGTTAGTGGATCCTCAGCTATGACATAGCTGGTTGTGGAGACTGGGCTTTGTGACAAAAGTAAAACCTGTGAAAGGTAATTCAGAAGAGATCCATGTCAGTGGTTGATGATCTGAAAGTCCTGTGCTGTGAAGAAAATCTGAATGACAGGCCTGATTTAATGGAAAGAAAAGAGGGCTGGGAATTAAAGTGAGGTAACAACTTTCAGAAATCTGTGAGACTGTTGTATAATGGAAGGAAACCATCTGCTTTTCAGGTCCATGGTGGGAAAACAGGTTTGGTTGAAAGAACAGCAAGGAAAGTCAGGGTTAGATCAGTGGTGGGGAGAGTGAAATGCTGCAGGAAATTATGTGTGGAAGCTGACTCCCCAGCTTCTAGTGTAGGTTGGACCCTCAGAAGTATGCAGATAGGGGTGACCTTGCTTTGGAGAAACTTAATGACTAGCTTAATGATTCTGTGTGAGGAAAATAGCTGATGTGACACTGAGTATAGGGTTTATGGGTGTAGGAAGTGAACAGAATCTGGACAAGAGTGGAGGACCAGAACCCAGGGAGACCATTCACTTGCTCACATACAAGAACAACTCCTTAAAAGTATATGAGGATATCCCCCTATCTTTTCAAAGCCTTTTTCTACATGTCATCCTTGCACTCTGAACAAGTTTTAGGAACATTGCTGTGGTTTCTTGTTAGAAAGGCATGTTACAAACCAACATGTGTGGGTACTGAGCTGAACTTCCTTAAGGTACGGACTCTTACAGACTCAGTGTTTCAGCATACTTATATCTACTGAATCAGGGCCAGGAATAAACCAGATGAAGATCCAGTGTGGGTAGATTTTTTACCTTGTTTATGTAAGATTTGGCATGGTTGTCAGTAAAGTCCATCTCTTTGTGAGAGCAGAATTTGTGTATTGGGAAATAGGCATGGAAAGTTTTAGAAGCAGTCATATGAGCTCCAGAGCTGAATGAAGTATGTGAGTAAATGATGCTATGCTGTGTTTTATTAGTTGGGAACAGCCAGTGGGAACAGCCCCACTGTTACAGAAGTTGCTGGAGACAGTCTTCATAACCATGTCAGAATTTCCTCACCTGTCTCAAGTGTTTTACACTGATGTGGAGAAATGTGAGACAGGAAAAAAACCCCAGCCAGACTCATCCATTTCCAAGAGGAACAGTGGGGAAATAAATATCAGTATTAAAAAGCTCTGTTGGCCTTTTCTCTGAGAATTTTTGCATCCCCCACACTGTGACATGGATTCAAAATTGGCAGGATGGTGGTCTTGCATCAGGGATGTACCTTAGTATCTGTGTGGAAATCTGCCAGTGCTTGCAAAACTCATCCGTTTATAAATGACTGGCTTTGTGGCTTACACCCATAAAAGCTTTGCTCCTTCCTGCATGACAGGAGCAACTGAGGGGAGCAATGGAGGGAACAGGGATTTTCCCCCAGCCTGACTGCTGGTTCCCCTGTCACATCCATGTCTGCACATGGACATTGGGACTGGACTTCTCTTGCAGTCTCAATGCCCTTGCAAAGGGGGAACAGTGACAAGCTTTGGATATGCTGAGTGAGACGACTGGTTGGGGAAACTTGGGCTGGGAGGGCTGGATAGCCAGTGGAAAGGATTGAAGAGGAAAGGGACCATTTAGGAGGAACCACTGCATGACTAAAAGGATGATGGGGCTGGGGGGGGCGGAGGGGACAGGGGGTGGGGCTGAGGTTGGAAAAAACATAATAGAAAGAGGCTTGGGAGCTAGAATAAAAAGCAAATATGACCTGTGGTTCTCCTTGAGGAGAGTGTGCTTACTCCCATTTTCTTGCTCTTATGCAAGAAAATAAATATAAAGAAACGCATTCCCTGAATATGTGCATAGGAAATAAACTAGAGATGGAATTAGTCTCATACAAGTATGTACCTTCACCTAGACTAGACATCCCTAGTCCCTTAATAGGCAATGGAGGGCAATTGGCACTTGTTGAGACTGACTCACCTGATTTACTTTGGACACCTTGTTGAAGGTGAGGTGAATCTCACCTTAGAAAGGCTTGTTTCTCTGCACTGTATGCCAAGAGCATCCCTTGGGTGACAATTTCATCTGGAAATGTCTCCTCTGTAGAGATTCACAGCTGGGAGAAATGAATTCCATCCCTCAGTCAGGACAGGTGCCAAAGACATGGCAAAATGTTGCCCTGAGCCTGGGCACTGTGCTGGGTGGGATAAAACACAGCAGACCTGACAGCCTGGCTTTGCAGAAGCCTGTCCTCATGCCTGGCTGGAGGACGCCATTCAGGGAGGAACACTCTCCACTTCAGGCTTTTCCCTGAGAGCTCCTGAGCTCCAGCAATGCAGGCCTCTCTCTGCAAGAGTTCAGCTCAGGATTTAAATGCAATGACATTGACTTCATACCTAATTCAGTAGAATGACTCTACCAAGTCAAGAGCATTCAGAAAAACAAAATTTAGCTATCTTAGTTCAATTGGCTTACAAATTATTTTCCTAACTACAAACTCCAGAATTACCATGGCTGGGAATGGTGCTTGCTTTTTCTTTCTGCCTCTGTATGCATAATAGGGGAAAGGGAAATGGAGGCCAGTGTGAAGTCTTGCACTCCTTGTTATTCTTACATTTGCCTGATATTTTCCATTAATTCCTGTGTTTAATGTTTCAGCGCCTTTGTTTTTCTTTCCTCTCTTTTGGGGAGGCTAATGTTGAGGACTATGTTATTATTAGGTTTGGCATAAGTTGATTAATCTTTTTCTTCTCTGCCTCTCTGTGATTGGGATTTGGTTTTTCCTGCCTCTGCATTGTAATGCTGTGTTTGTTTTTACAGTCAGTACCTTGCTGTGCAGTTGCTTGAAGGAGAAGGAGAGCAGGCACGTTCCTTGGCCCTTGTTTTGTGAGACCCTTTTGGTTCCCTTCTGTTTTAGTAACCTGGCCTGCATCTGTCTTCTGACCTTTTCCTCCTCCTCCTCCTCCATCGCTGTTGGACAGACATGAACTAGTCCCCTCTCTAGGACTGTGTTGGTGCTAGGATTTCAGGTTGGATTGGGTTGACTGAGAATAATGGTTGCTGAGGGAGATGTTTATATGGGAAATGTCAACAACTGACACCACCACCCCCTAAAGCACTTTGTAAGTACTGAAAACAGGTTTGGTGCTGGAGAGATAAAAAACTGGGACATTTTGTCATTATTCACTTCAGCTGAGATGATTATGAGCAACTGCAGCCAGTTAGAAGCTGCATTCTAAGGGTTAAACAAATGAATTTTCCCAGTTGAGCTTGGGATGTTGCAGTTTTGGTTTTGTGGGGCTTGAGGGAGGGGCTCTGCCTGCATCACCCACAACCGCCAGGAAACATGACCACCCCAGCTCCACCCAAACCCCAACTTTTTCAACTCCATGTTCATTCCACACAAGAGAACAACATGTTCCCTCCACCAGCCCAGCCCTTGGGTCTTTGTTCAGACTTCCACTGATGGTGGTATGAGTCTCTTTGCATAGAGAGTGGGTGATAGAACCTTCTACTTGCAAACCTCTGGATCGGTGGATCCGTGCCAGCCTCCTCCATAAATCACGTCTTCCTCCTCCCCACCCCCCACCCCTGGAAAAGCAGCCTCCCTTCAGGCTGCCTGAATGCTGCTGGGGGCTGAGCCTGCCCTGAGCATCCAAACAAGTTGCATCGGTGCTGGTACAACCCCTCTTGTCATTAGGAGCAAGGGGACTGCCAAGATCATCTCCCTCTAGGCGCTCTGAGGGCTGTGCTGTCCAGGAGGCAAGATGGAGGGGGAAAAAATTGTTGTCACCAGAGCAAAACTTCCTGGATTTGCAAATCCATCTACCTACTTGGATGACCCTAATCACCATAACATCTGTATAATTAAATCCTATTTCTAACTTATCTTTTTCTCAACCCACCTGAAACTCCTTGCCGTGCTTGATTTCTCTTCTTTGCCTATCAGTTATCATTTGGCTGTATAAAGTATCTGGCAATCCAGTTTTTAGAAGGTGAAGTGTTTATTGTCCCCTGAAGGGAGGGAACTCGGGGAGGCAGGATGGCAGCCAGCTCTTTCCTGGCAGTCATGGGAATGCCGATGTGGAGCTGCCAGTCGGTGGGTGGGCGTAGCGCAGCTGCCTCCTTAGGCTGGGTCCAGCCTGTTTGCAAATCTGGGTGAGGGGAGGAACCTGAGGGTGACCAATTCTCCTTCTGTGCCACAGTCAAGTCCCATCTCTCCCTCCAACTCCTTTCTGATAACAAGCTGGCATCTGTGCTTTGGTGTATCAGAGAGTTATAAAGCCAAAGCAAACAACAATTTTCGGAAAAAGTTCTCTCCATGGTGCACGTGAGCAGCACAGATTTTTCTCCCATTTGTCCCAAGCTGTATGTGTCAGATGTGATTTCCATATGGCATCTATATCTCTCGTACGCCCACACTGGATGTATGCATTGGTATACCAGTGTCTGTGCTGAGCCACAGATAAATGCATCGCGTTCCTTACTCAACTGGAAACTGTGTGTCTATGGTGTGTGTGTGGGGATGAAGCCTGAAGAATATAAAAACAGGCATATGGCATTTTTTAACTTACTGCACAGATAAAAAAGAGAAATAAATATAAGGCAACATTCTAAAATGGCATCAACCAATGAAGTAAACTTACTACTTAGAGAAACCGAAGTGGAGGCTGCTGCATCAGCCTACAGCTCCAAGCTCAGCACCTTGACCCTGTAGTTTTTGATGCTCCATGGATGACAAGATTTCAGACTGCGTCCCCTCAAATGAAGGCTTTGGGGCATGCAGCTCCTTCTGCCACATTGGCATGCCTTGGACACCCCAAAATGCTCCTTCCCAAGCATGTGGACATCTCTGTTTTGGTTTACTGAATTGAGGTTGTAGTTGGTTGAGTACAAGGCTGGCACTTTTGCCCAAGGCAAGAAGTGTGCTGTGTACATGCTGTGGACCTGGTTCAGTTGCCGAAACCCAAACACGTAGTGCCATTTGAAGCATCCTTGGGTGCTTGGTATGGCCTCTGGCTGTCACTTCAGTAGGGTATGGTTGTCACTGTGCCAATGCCTCAGACACTGTTGACATCTGGCAATGGCTTGTTCACCTGTACTTAGGCAGATGAATCAAGCGCTCAGCCTTGAAAGAGCAAGTTGTGCTAGTGGAGAGGCTGACACTCATCAGACAATTGGTCCAGTGAAGAGAGGGTCCACAAGTGTTTTATACTGAAGGCCTTCAGTGCAAAGAAGGTTTTGAGTAACCTGTTCAGCTGTAAAGTGTGTCCCTGCCCATGGCAGGGTGTTGGAATTAAACTACCTTTAAGGTCGTTTCTAACCCCAAACCATTCTATGATTCTATGAGAGAAGAAGACAGAAGAGGCCATGGAAGAGGCAGGATTGGTCCCTTACATGACAGTGTGAGTTTTTCTATATTACATGTGAAATTCTGGTGCTGGTAGTCACAGCATAGCAGAGCTATTATCTCTGCCTGGAGATACCTCCTTTCTTGGAAATACTTTCATCACATGTCTTAGTAGGATGCCCCTAGGTATGGTCTTGGATCAAGCAGATTGAAATGTGGGGAAATCTCTTTCTCCTCCAACAAGGAAAGAACCAGAGAGACTACTTACAGATAATGAAGTGGAAGTAGCCTGAGAAAGGGCAGGGGAATTCCAGGGCAAGAACATCCATATGGGGTTCACGGGAGTCCTGGTTTATGGGTGCCAAGGCAGTGGCAGTGGCTACAGATGAGGCTGCACTGCTTGCACAGCGCTGGGGTACCACCAGCAGATGCCAGCAGGTTCAGGTGGCCTTGTTGAGTGGTCACAAAATGAATGATGTGGTCTGGGAGATGCTCTTCTGACCAGTGCAATAGCAACACTTACAAGAACTGCCCAGAATAAGGCACAGCTGCTGCTGTGCAGAGCCAGCCTGAAGAACAGCTGTATATTTCTGGGAAGTAAACCTTGATCTTTGAGAGATTCCCATCTTTTTGAAAGGAGGATCTTCAGCCTGGGTCTTCCTCCTGAATGGGAGACAATGGCCTTTACCGAGCTCTTTCTTCTCCTAGCTGCCCAAAGACCTTTCTCTTATGCTGCTTTAGAGAGTACTTGGGCTAGGCTAGGTTTTACTGGCTTAGGACTTGCAGAAGGGAGAACTGCTTGAACAAAGGACTTTTATCCTAGGAAATATTAAATTCATTTGGTCCCTTTGGGACAAGTGAAGCTGTGTGTTTGTTCAGTGGATTTGAAATAGCAAAGGGAAACCTTTTCTGCTTTTCCCCTGGAGTTGTTTTTCTAGGCAGAGAGTTTGAGGTTCAGATATGGGATGCCTATGTGAGGAAATAGGCAACTCATGTAATAAAGCTCTGGTCTGTGTTATGATAAATGCAAAAAGATTAGGAAGCAAGAGCAAATAGACTCTGTCACCTGTCTTTATTTATTTTGAAATGCCTTGAGGGGAAAAAGAAAGACAATAAGAGACAAGTGGTCTGCCTTGGGGAAAATGGGGCAAGGTGCCAAAACTTGCATGCTTTCCACCATCTGAGTAGGGAAGAAAGCTCCCAGAAACTTGCTGCCCAGGGCACATTTGTCCTCATTTGTGTTGGAAGTTACAGAGGAAAAAAAAGTGTTTGAGAGATGAAAGATGTACAGGTGAGCCCAGGATCTGACGTCAGTGAGACCCATGGGCCAGGGTGCATTGTCCCTCTCTGGCCGTGAGGGTAGAGTTGGGCAGGGCTAGCTCACCACACACTAGCTGCCAATGCTGCCAGCATACATGTTAGACTTGTACATGTAGACATGCACAAACTGCCAGCATCTGTACTTCGGCTGGCCCAGTGCTGTGGCCTGAGAGGAGAAAACCTTGTTGGCAGTGTGGTCACAGAACCAGGAGCAGATGGGGTGTGACCAGACATCACTGCAAAGCAGACCAAAGAGGGAAACACATCTGAAGTAAAGGCTGTGTTGCAAAGGTTGCAGTGAGGCACGGGACTTGGGGTTCCTGTCCCTTGCTGGGAGCAGTGCAGTGCATGAGGCTGGAGACAGCCTTGCTGTGACCCGGGTGGCAGCACGACTGCTCATCTGCAGCCACATGGCGTGTTGCGTGTCACTTGGAGCAGCTCTGGTACAACAGGAAGCCTGTCGCTTCCTCTTCAGGGACTCAGGAGGGCTTCCAGTGGATCTACAGCCAGAATATGCAATTATTAACCGGAAGAGTTTTCCTTGGCTAATGCAATCAACAATAATGCATTGAAACTTCAAATACAAAGTGCTGAAATGTTAACTAATTGTTGTTACTCTGTAAAACAGCATGGCTTCAAATGCACTGATGAGTACATGGGCCCATATGGGCCTCTTTATTGGTTTAATGTCTAATTGGTTTTCTCTTTTTGTGGTATGTGAATTGTTTAATTGCAAGCAGCTGAAAGATTTGAAAATCACAAAGAAATCTCGAGGCTCAGATGCAAACCCACTCAACAGTGCCATAACAAGTTACTGCAAGCCATTGAAGGTCTATGAGTGCACTTTCAGCCTTTGACAAATGCAATGTGTTTTTATTATCTAACCTTAGCTCACAATGAAACAGAATTCAGTCAGATGACTTTGCATGTACCATTGGCCAATGGTGTCAATTTAACTGATAACACACTGGAGGTGACTTGAACTTGGGCCTGAGCTCACAGCTTTCACTCTCTAATATTACGTGGAAAATTCAGTGCTTCCTTTATTTTTGTACAAACCTGCCCAAGGGAAAACTTGCTTCTGAGTTTTGAGTTAGTAAGGATGGACCAAGAACTGTTCCTTCATGGAAGTTGCAGAATGAGTTGTAAAATTCAATGAATCCTGAAATGTTTTCCTAAAGGGTCTGATCTTTGCAAAAATGCACTGCCAACAACTTGGTATCAAACTCAAATACATTCACTGCAAAAACCCCAAGAGACCAACACTCAATATAGTGTTTCTCAAAGAGCAATGCTCCCAGTGGGAATTTTTCTCACATGCTGGGAATTCTGTATTTTGCTGGAGCAGCTCCAGGACAGACGAGTTAATGCCCTGTGTAGTCTGTTTTCATATTGAGCAAACCCTGCTGAGATGCAGAAAAATAGTGATTTAACCTGATAAGCTTGCAAAAGGGAGCTGACTCACTAAGCACCATGAAAAAAGGATTCCCACACTGTGATACACCTGAAAGTCCTGAACTTGTACAAGCTCAGCTCCCCACCCTTTTCCTGGAGGGGTTGGGGAATCACCAGATACTCCTCTGGGCCAGGGCAGAAGCTGCTACCTTTATATCAATACAAGTCCTTCCTTCTAGTGTTTGTGTCCATGCAGATAAAGGTGGCCAGTGCTGGTGCTGTGTTTGCAGGGCCAGATGGGACGAGACATTCCAGCAAAGCTCCATACCTACTTTGGATGAGAGCAGGAGTGTGGTCATGTTATTTAATTTTAGATTTTATCAAGACTTCAAGGAGGATCAAACATGAGGAAGGATTTAGTTCAGGATAGGTCCCAGTAAGGATATTAGATTGCTGCTTTGAAATTAGACCCAGAAAATGCTGGTCTTGCTCTCCACCAGGAAAAGAGCAACACATCAAATGTTGGTTTGAATCTTACCTTAAGCACAGTTTGAAGCTCAGCAAGAGGCACTCTCTCTATCTGCCAATGCCTCTTCCATTTCCTTTACCTGTCTGGAGCAGACAAGCTACTCCAATGACAGGGGACAGATGGACAATGTTCATGGTTTGATCAAGGCTGGACTTTGCTTTGCAAATCATGGAATTATTAACATTGGAAAAGACCTCTAAGATCATCAGGTCCAACCTTTAACACAGCACTGCTGTGTTCACCAGTAAACCATAGCACTAAATGCCACATCCACACATCTTTTTAACACTTCCAGGACAGTGATTCTGCCACTTCCTTGGGCAGCCTATTCCAGTGCCTGGACACCCTTTCAGTGAAAACATTTTTTCTTTTATCTAACCTAAACCTCCCCAAATGACCAAAATGGTCACTGATGGTACCTTGCTTCAGTACATGGAGCCTGATAGACATGACCAGACCCTGCAATTTTCATGTTCTTATACTGTGGCTTCTTCTCAGAAAGGGAGCAGACACTTGTCTGGCTTCCCATTGGTTGTAGTCAGGCTGTGATCTCCTCACCAGGACCTGGAATGCTGTAACTTGGTCTTTCCCCTTTCTCTGGAAATGTTGCTAAAGTGAAGGGCTGATGAAGTCTCCTTGTCCCCCTTGAATGTAGCAGTGTCTTCTTGGGCTATTTAGGAGTTCATCTGGAGCCTTGGCACTTGGAAAGGAAGAAAAGCCAGGCTGTATGTTGGGGCATGTCATAAAAAGGTTTACCAGAGAGGGCTACCTGTTGCCAGAAAGTATGTGAAGAAATTTTGGACACTACATTCTAGGCCAAAGAGCAGCTTCTTCTGACATGCTCTTTGGAAGTCTTCCCTGTGAAGTTATGGGTACAGGTAAATCACAATCCTAGACAGAATACAGCTCTTGGGTAAGTCTGGAGATTTTCTGCTAGAGGTGATTCTGGCTGTTTTCCTAATTACAAGTGCATTTAAATGATTTCCTTCACAGCTTCATGATCCAGAATGAAGCTCAGTGGTTAGTTCTAGAGGAAGCCAATGGTCAAATGTCTGTGAGAGGAAAAGTTACAAAAATGACAAAAGAAGCAATTTTTACTTGGAAACTGTTCTGTGATTGAAATTTCTTCCTGCGAATTTTTGTATTGAACTGTATGCCGCTTGTCTTATGCTTGAATAAGCTTATCTTGAGCTTGAATATAATCTTCCTCTGCTTGGCCAGAACAGCACCTGCCTAATAAACACCTAATAGGTGATTGCCAGGCTTGCTGTACCTTCCCCAGCAGCACCTGGTTATCAGCAGTTTGCTGTGTATCTGCTAGGCAGCTGGCAGGCTGCTGCAGAGCAGACCCTGCCCAGAGCATTGCTCTACCTACCACGTGTCTCACTTGCAGGCTACCAAAATGGTGAAGGGCCTTGAGGAGAACTCACACGAGGAGTGGCTGAGGTCACTTGGTCTGTTCAGCTTGAAGAAAAGGAGACTGAGGGGAGACCTTATTGCAGTTTGCAACCTCCTTGTAGGGGAAGAGGAGAGAGAGGCACTTTTCTCTGTGGTGAACAGTGACAGGCACAGAGAGAAAGGCCTGAAGTTGTGTCAAGGGAGGTTTAGGTTGGATATTTAGAAAAAGTTTTTTCTGAAAAAAAACCCTGGGCACTGGAACAGGCTCCCCGGGGCAGTGGTCACAGCACCAGCCTGACAGAGTTCAAGAAGCGTTTGGACAATGCTTTCAGGCACATGGTGTGACTCTTGGGATGTCCTGTGCAGGGCCAGGAGTTGGACTCCATGATCCTTGTGGGTCACTTATAATTCAGGATATTCTATGATTCTGTGATTCAGCAGGAAGAGAAAAGGAGAAATTAACCCCCAAAAAAGCAAAGCCTGAAATCTGACAGAACTGATAAAGTCAACTTGTTTCAAGTTGCGTTGAGTGTTTGTAAAGGAAGCAGAAGATGGGGACAAAATTGTGGCACTCACACAGGGACTTCCAGAGTGAAGGCAGCTGCTCTGTCTTCAGATCTGTGCTGCTGCCTCAAAGTACCCCCAGCCTTGTTAGTCCCTAACCAAGGTAATCCACCTATGAAAGTCAAGTATGGCCTGTCTCTCTAATGACCTATTAAAAGACAGAAAAATGATTTTATCTTGAAAGGTATGTTTCTGAGTCATCTGCACAACAAGCTATAAGAATCTTGGTGCAATTTGTGCACACATTCTTCTGGCTGTGATGTAAAATGCAAAATGATTTTTTTCTCCTTGTTTATGCTCTTACTTCTAACAAATCCACAATACTTACT
This sequence comes from Promerops cafer, assembly GCA_013398275.1. Lineage (NCBI taxonomy): Eukaryota > Metazoa > Chordata > Aves > Passeriformes > Nectariniidae > Promerops > Promerops cafer. Next base: position 1,240,571 of record VZSE01011883.1, read on the forward strand.
GCATAAGATTAGGTCATTTAGGTTATCTAACTACTTTGTTGGAAACCCAGGACACACTGTCATATTACCCAAGTCTAAACTCAGTATTTTATACTCTGCAGTCATCTCTGGTCTTGTTTTACTCATTAAGCCCTAAAAGTAAGGTGTTCCCATAGTTCATACCCCTAACAGGATCCTCAAGCAACATCTGGCTTGGATTATATTAATGCAAGGAAGGGCAGCAAAGTTGCTGGTGTCTGACGGGCTTGGGACATCTCTCAGGGTTTTCCTCTCTGGAGCAGACAGGAGCAACACTGTTGCCATACTCTGACCCATCAAATTAATCTCCTAGATGATAGATATTCATTAGGAGCCAAACCCAGACTAAAGCCATTTAGGACAATGACTGAACTGCTGCAAAACAGTCAAATGACGCCTGAAAGTGGGTGAGCAAAGCCGGGAACTTGTGTCCTGAGCTTTGATGCTGCCATGGCATGCTTGGCACACTGTATGTTGGGGTGCAGAAGACCCTCAGCAGCCCATGGCAACAGAATGTGACCGTCTAATAGGCACCTTTTGGCTGCAGGTCCTGATGGGACACTCCTTTGTTGCAGCTGGCTGGCAGAGGCTCTGCCAGCCTGCCTGGTTTGCAAGGTATGGTGGAGGACAGAGGCCCCAGCAGTTCACTGCAAGCAGTAAAAGACATGCCTTGCCTTAGGGCACTGTGGCATTAGGTGGCAAATGATGGTGGGTGCCATAAAAAGATTTTCACGCCACTGCCTTTGCCTCTGTGACAGGCAGAAGCTGCTAGATGGAAAACATTTTGTTTCTAATCCGTTTTGAGTATATTGTAATATACACATACTTGAGGCTTATCGTTCAGCTTTCTTCAGGATATTGGAACACCTGTTTAAAAATGCACAAAGAAGGGGAAATATCTGTTTCAATGTTAATGCTGAAAATGTGCACAGAATTTAATTATCTAGAAGATTAGGAAATGAGAGGTTTAAATACCACTGTTTGGATTCACTTGCTGATCTGTTGCCAAATGGGCTGAAGAAAACTGGAATGGGATAAGATGGGAAGTTGACCAACTGCCTGTGCTTGTAGACAGAACCGCAGATCCCTGTGCTTCAAGAGAGAGATGTCTGTCTTGGAGGAACTCTCTGTTTGGAGCTAACACAATAGGGCATTGTCTCATGCTGATGAAGTGAAGCAGTGGGTGGAGATTATGCATAAAGAGGCTACATCAGTAACCAGCCAGCTGATTGCATATTCCTCCTTTCAGTCTCTTGTTGGTGCCTCTAGCCAAGCTAAGCCCTGGGTTGTCTGTGTCACTGTGTGCACAGAACGCTGATGTTCAGCTAAAGTGCCAAAATACTGTTGAGGAAACCCAGACACTCTAGGGGATCAAACTGTCTCCTGAAAGGTTCCTAAACCACTGCTGACTTCCGACTGTTTTCACCAATGAACATCATTGAAGTCACTGGCCTGCAGAAACTCACAAGCTCTCAAATAAGGGAAGGTCCTCTTCCCTGGAAGGGTTTCCTTTCCACATCATGCTTCTGTGTATGAAAATCCCTCCAACACAGTCAACAAATTCTTTGATTTTGGGATGCCTGTGGACCATAATACAGCCCTAGCTGATATTTCCAGAGGATTTGTTCCCATTTTCTGTACCACGGGTTTCTCAAGAGAGAATGGATCATCAATGCCCCACTCTTCCTTCATGCTCTTCATGTGATAGCTTGTGTGTTTCAAGCCATTCTGTGGGTGGGAAAGGCAATGTTTTGGAAATGCAGCTTAATTATAAGCAGCTGATGACGACTGGACTCTGGAGTTGTTTTCTTAATTGGTTAGGGCTCTGACTTTGAAGGTGGGTGGTTTTTGTGTCTGTTTCTGTCCTGAGTAATTTTTGTGTCACAGCAAGCTCACTCCAGGGTATGTGTTCACCAGGCAAAGTAGTGACAATGTTGAAAATCGCACACAGCTATTCCTGATGAGGACCCAGCCTGGTCTCTCACAGGCACCTACCCCTTATCTCTGCAGGTAGCATAGAGGGGGAGCAACCTCAGCGTCTAGGTCCTAGAAGATGTGTGATATGTACGTACCTGTTTCATACTTCTGTCTCCAAAGACTGATGAAGCCATGTGCTGTCTCGTTCTCATAAAAATGCCATAGAAGGGTGCACTATAGCGAGAAGACAAAGCGCTGGAGACCAAAATGTGGATTTTGGTGCTTCTGCTCAGTCAGTATGAATATTATCATATTAGCCTATGCTGAAAGAGCACAGGAGGTTTCCACAGACTTAGGGCTGCTACAGAGGGGCAGTGACCAGTGGCACAGGGCTGCACTGGAGATGGTGGGTCATCTTCTCCCTGTCACCTTTCAGGGAAGGTCACTACAAGCTGAACAAGGAGAATGGTGCAATACCCACTTTATGTATTAAGGGAGGTGAGGAAGGGCTAGGAAGGCAAGTTTCTGACAATGGGCAGGTCCTTGGTGCCAGGTCAGGTGCAAGGAAAGCCTACGGCTAAAAACCAGAAAAGGTGTTAGCAACAACACCTGGTGTGAGGGCCCCTTTTAACTCAGCTTATTCTGTGATTCTGTGTGCTCTGGGTTTTCTGGTGAATGAAACTCGATGGAATTGACCATCCATTACTAACCACTTATACCATTGATATTTGCTGTAGAAAAAAAGGAAAACTTAGCAGTAAAACCTCCTCTTATTTTTTTAACAGAGGTAATTTGCTTTTCTGGGAAACCTTGGTGATCTGTATTGGAAAAAAACCAAGCAAATTGTGCAAGACGTCCCAGAAGAACACCAATCCAAGCTTTCTGACACACCATGTGCTCAGTGACCGCAGCATATTTAATATTTTACAGAAAACCTATTAGAAAAATGCTCATAGTCGGTTTAAAAATAGCATTTTCCCACTTTTTTTTTTTTTTTTAATGTGCCTTACTTTCTAAGACTGAAATATTTTTTCCCCTCAGGCTGGCTGTCTCAGTCTGGCAGAGAATAATAGTTTATGGCCAGTAAAAATGTTAGCTCAAAATACCCATCAAAACTTTACATGTATATAATAAGATTATGGTTTTAAAGTCACTAGATCAGTTACCTGGAAAAGTGTCTTCCATTCTTAAAGGCATTACTTGTTTGTGAGAGGTTGCTTCTGATTAAAATAGACTCGTAATTAATTTAAAGAATGTCCATTGTATTTTGGGAATTTCCAGAAGGGAAGTGGGCTGTAAAGTAAAGAATTTGCATCTTTCACTGATGTCTGATCTCAGCTCTGAGTAAGTTCTAATTCTAAGTGAGTGCCAATTTGCAGCTTCTGCATAGTGGATTACTGGATATTCTGTATTGCCTTACTTCTGTGGCACTGTGAGACACTGAAATGGGAAAAATAAAATCTTGTCAGGTAGTTATTTTGCTCTGTATTTGTATAGCTGTTGACATTAAATTTTAGTGCTAATGCTGTGTAAGTCAATTATTGTGGAAAGAGCAGGTGAGGCAGTCAAAATCAAGTGGCTTACTACATGTTGCGTTATTATGCAGTATCTGCCTTTTTCCTCTGTAACCACAAAGCATATGCTTAGAAACCGATAAATCTGCACAAACATTCGTGCTTACTTTTTATATACATATATAAAGATGTAAACATGTATCTCCCTAAAACTGGAGATGTATGTATATATACTTACTTATAAATGTACACAACTCATATCTATAATATTAATTGAATTATGAACTTCATAACTGGTAATATGTTTACCTATGCCATCACTATCGCTTCAGCCTAGCTTACTTGCTTTTCCATGATGCAGTGCATAATTTTTAAAAAACATACCTTTCTCTACCATTTCTGCTTTAAAAACCCTCAAAAAATGTTTGGGAAGTTCCATTGAAGAGAAAAGCTCCTGGCTGAAACCAAGTTTCTGGTACATGTTGTTGAACTGGGCACTGCAGTGCAGTAAGTGGTAACCAAAATTTCGCATTCCAGGCATAGCAAATCTTTCCATTGGTGGCAAAGAGACTGAGGAAAAACCCAAGAGGTAATGGGGGGAAATAGCTTCAAACTAGAACAAATTGCTGGATGACTCTATTGTCAAAAGGTCGCATTCTTTCTGTAGGCAAATGTGTGCAGCTCTGCTGAGGTCAGAAGAAGGAGTATGAGGAAGAGGAAGGCATACCGAGGAAATAATCCTTCCTGTATGACCTCTGGGAGCTGCTGCTTGACGTATGTGGAACACAGAAGAGGGAAAGAACAGGAAGGGAGCACCCACAGCACTCTCAAGTGGAGAATTTTTCTGAGACACTTTCAACCTCCCACAGAAATGCCAGTTGGAAGGGAGCTCTTCATCTCATCCAGTCCAGCTGCCTGCTTAAAGCAGGACTGTCGCTGGTGCTTTGTTAGCTTGGTTGTGGCTTTCTTCAGTCAAGCCTTGAAGTCTGTCCAAGATGGAGATCCCAAATCGTGTCTCAAAAACCTGTTCCAGCACTGCATGCCTTGCCTAGTTGATGAAGCCTTCCTACTTGAGCCTCCCAATCTGTGCATCTTGTTTGTGACCCCTCTTGCTACAATCTGCCACTACTAAAAGTAGTTTTGCTCCATCATCTTGGCAGCTGTCCTTCCAGCAGGTGGATATCGGATTGCCTCTTAGCCCTGTCTTGAAAATGGCTGTTGTAGGTGAGTGCAAAGGCAGTCCTGGGGACACTCTTAGCTGTGGCCTGTGTAATAATCATTCCTGTCAGCAGGTGGTTGCTGCAGCTGAACCTTTCTCAAGTCCTGCCTTGTATGTCAATTAAACTGGGCCCATGTACCCCATGAGTGTGAGTGCAAATGGAACAGAATGATGGCTGGCCCCAGTAAAAGGGATCAGAGCCTCTGATTTCTTCCTGGAAGTCCTGTCCAAGGTGTGTCAGTTGGCAAAAAGGTAATTCATTAACAGCAGTAATCTGACTCAGCAGTGTGTTCTCCAAACTAATCATCTGTATTCCCTTTGCAATCAAGAGATATGTGTATCTCCAGGGGGTGGTTCATCATCCCCTAAATGATGTCTAATAGAGACAGAATAAACTACCCTCTTACAGTATTTATTTCTCTCCATCATCTGCAGAAACTTTTGTTCAATTACATGATGAAAGTAGCTACTGAACTTTTAGGGTGCCAGCATTAAAGTGAAACTGGTCTCTCCCAGTAGACCTGGATGTATACCAAAGAAAATATTTACAGACAAAGACTTGCAAACTTGCTTTGGCTTTCAGAACACCTTTTATCTGGTTTCCTGAAACACTGTTTCAAGTAATATTTTATATGACAATATTTTACAAGCAAACACATTATTGTGGTGCACATAATCATGTGATCCCTGCCAACCTGCAGGTGAAAACTTGGCGGTTGGTGAAGTTTGCAAACTCCAGTGCTGTCTCTAAGAAATTGGTTTCAGTCCTACCCCCTGAAGAACTCTGGAATTGTTTTCATCCAGGTCAGGGAGTCAGAAACCCTCGTATGTCTCTGAAGACCAGTCATCCTCTGCAATTTGCTCATACTGAATGCTTACATTCTTATCCACAGAGAGCAGGCCTGCATTTGTTTATGGAAAATATTTTCTGGGATGTTACAGACAACATCCTATTTTCCAAAAATCTATGCCCTTTTAGTGATTGCAATTTAGGCAGAAGAAGAGGATAGCTTGGTTAGATAGTATGCAAATGGCTCACCTCACTCTTGTTCTTGGTAACCTCAATTCTGTCTGAAGTAGTTACTGGAAAAAGATGACTATTCCCTTGACTTCTAAGCCATCTGTCCTTAATCCTCTAGCTAGTAGTTTTATTAGCACATTTTATTTTAATCTATTTTAGTTTATTCTATTTTATTGCATTTCAAAGCAAGTGAGTCAAAATCTGTGTCAAAGAGATTGTTCTCTAAAACGGATTATTATGTTTTAAAAGTTTATTGTCTCTATCACCCAAACAATCTGGAATTTAAAGAACCTTCCATCTGTAGGATTAATTAATAAAATTTTTATGATTTTTGAATGCATGTTAGTGCTGAGATAACCTAGGAAACATGACTGTTTCCACTACTACAACCAACACTACTACAAGAGAGGTGGTAGATTATGTACTTTGCTGTAACTAGCTCACACAAATATCTACCTGGGTTTTCATGATGTTCTTATTATAGTCATGGAAATACCTCATGCACAGAGAGCTCAGCTTGTAAATGACATTAAAATCATCACCATTAAAATCAGTTTGGAAAAGAGATTTCATTTCCCTCGTGAAAGAACAATTATGAAAAAAGTGTAGTCTCTCGACTTCTGAACAATTTTTAACTGCTGTTGAAACCATAAAAACCAAATTCCAGCATATTCTTATTCTGAGCTGCTGAAACTTCTTTCTCATTCCTTTTTGCAATCAACATTTTTGGGAATTATGTACACTTTCCATGTAAGATCTGATATGCTTTGAGGAAAATATTCTCAGATATGTTTTCTTGGACTTGTCAAGTTTTATTCCAGTGAAAAATAATGTAAAAGAAACTCTTAGTGTGCGTACTTGAAAATAAGGATTACTATTTTATGAGGTACTCATCTTGCTTCCCATTTTTCTTAAGCTGTGCACACTTAAAGCTATTTTCTAGCAAATTGAAACTGTGTTAACTTCCTCAGCCACATATTTCTTCTGTATTCTTCTTATTCCTCTTTTTTTTCCCTCCTCGTTATCTTGCCTCTTGGCTATTTCAGATAACCAGTGTAATCCTGTTCATTCAAAAGAAATGAGTTCTCAAAAGCAGTGAAAAATCTCAGAGTTATCAGTCTTCCAGTAGGAAGCCTTAAAGTACATGAAGCTCCTGGATCTCCTCAGCTCCAGAGTCACCTGCCAACCATCCTGGCCATCCCATGGTTGTACTCCTTTCCAGGATCTCCAGATGTGATGAGGTTCATGCCCTAACAGGTCCCTAACAGATGCATGCCCACCAGCCTGGTGGCCCTTCTCTTTTGAGATGGAGGTTTTTTGGTGTTCTTCCTCTCTGTCCTGATCCCTGCCCTGTCCTCCTCCTCGTTTTCAGTCCTGCTTCTTCTCTCAGGGGCTTCATCCACGAGGTGTGCACCGAAGGCTTGCTCTGTGGATCCATGTGCTCAGCGTTCGGACTGCCACAGCAGCAGCTCTCTAAACAGGGGATGGGAAAGCCACTGGCTGAGCATATCCCATGAATTAAGAAAGGCACCAAACATGTCTGAGAATTTTTCACAGAGGGAATTCTAGTCTTCCAACAACTAATCTGCACTTGAGGCAGATAAAAAGACTTGACTCTTATGTTTTTAGTTTTTGCCAGCTTCCTCTTAATACTTAGTAGGCTTTAGAAAAAAACCCCAAACCATCACAAAACCCCAAACACCAATAAGAGAGGTTCAGAATAGTAGCTTCACAATATTGAGGTTATTAGTGGTAATCTCTGTAGACAGTTCCATCCACAGCCACTCCTTCTTTCACCAAAGCTTTCCTCCCCTTTTGCCATTTTCATCCCTAAAAGCCAAAAGCAGTGACAAAATGAAAGAAGGCAGTTTAACCTGAATTATGTCATTTATCCAGGGCACCACACTGGTGGTGCCAGTGTTTTACAAATAGTTGTGTTGCTACAACCAAGAGGTCAGTGATCTGCATGGCAAAGGCAGGAGAAAGGAGAGAATTTCTTAAGCTGATTCTGCTGCCAGAACCAAAGTATTGTGAAACTGTCACACTGTCACATTCTGTAAACACTCTCTTCTGAACATTAACAAGTGGTGAAAATCAGTGGAGAAGGCACCTCCAGACCAGAATGCTTTTGAAGGCTTGACAGTAGCTGCAAAGGCTTGTGAGAACCACCCCAAAGCCTCAGCCATAGGCAGTCTTCCAGTGCTGTATTAAGACAACACAGATTCTGATCCTTTCAGAGCAAAGTCACGGCTCACACCAGTTCAACAGCTGCAAAACTGAAAAGTGTGAATTATATTCTTAAATACACACATGACCACCCAAGTGCAGTAATCCTACTGGTTGGAACTGTGCAAATGAGGCTAACATCTGACCACAAGGGCATAAGAACAGCCAGCATATCCAATTAGGAGGATAAAAGTAACTGCCCTCCTGGATCACTAATTATTTTCAGTGCACACAGTGTGATGAAAACCCTTCCAAAAATCAATTCTGTATTACAGCAGTTTGACTTACAGGTGGTGTAGAATGGAACATTACCAAGTGCATTGCAATTAATTATGCTTTCAAATGCACCGACTAAATCTGGCTGTGCAATTAGATAAATAATAACGGAAGGGAAAGGTTATATTTTGGAATTACACATTAGAATAGATAAATACACCTTTTGCCTTAGCTGCTTGTTCCTGTGTCATGGCAGGCATGTGGTTATGGAGCCCTGTCTGTTGCAGATAAAATGCTCGTGTAAATGCAGTTTCCACATCAATTTCAATGCACAAGTGCCATTTTCATGCACTCAGCATAAATAAGCCCTTCCTTTAATCTATTTGTGTATTTGCCTCAAATGTCAAAGGGAATGACATTTCAACAAGATAATGACCAAACAGTAACATCAAAGAGCCTGAGTTGGCAGCCTCTTCTCTTTTCAAAGAATATTGACTCAAGCTGTGATGTCACTGATTTCAGTACAGGTGTGCCAAAGTGACCCCTGCATGCTGAGAAAGTGGGTGTGTGACTGACACATTCACAAAAAATTGATAAATTTCTTTTTTCAGTCTCCAAATTACCCTTCCATTTATTCCACAATTATTGAACATAGCTAATATTTAAAAATGTCCCACAGATGTTCAACAAATGACCTTGAAAATATAATTTGAAATTATTGGTTTAGCTCACACAGTTTGAAGCAGTCAGAGTAGCGGGGTATCCTTGGGTAAAGGTCATGCTGCAACAATGGGAAATTATATCCCTATCACTAGGCCCTTTGTTGGTGGATTCCCACAAGAATTTATTTTCTTACCTTTTTTTAATATTCAGAATGTGAGCGGCTACATTAATTTTAATCCAGGTGCTAGCAACAAGGGACTGACACTAGTGCATTTCCTGTCACCCTGGTAACCTTGTGTCTTGGAAGGGCTCAGCCACAAGTTGGCTGAAGATGAGCCTGAGCAGACAGGAAGACTGGTGAGCAGAGGGACTATATTCCTGTAGCTAAAAAATGCTCTTGAATTCCTGCCTACTGAAAGCAGCATCAGTGGATAACTGCAGAAACACTGGAGCAGGTTGCCCAGAGAGGTGGTAGATGCTTCATCCCTGGAAACATTCCAGGTCAGGCTTCTAAGCAACCTGATCTGATTGAAGATGTCTCTGCTCATTGCAGGGGGAGGGGGTTGGTCTAGATGGCCTTTAAAGGTTGCTTGCAACTCCAGCTATTCCATGATTCCATGAAAAACACTCCCCATGGGCTTCAGGTGGATCCAGAGTCCAGATCCTACCCTTAATAATACACTTAATTCAGTTATCCATGCTTTCACCATGCTTTGAATGGACTGTGGCAATTCAGATGGTCTGGGGATGGAGGCCTCTAGCCCTTTACAGAACAGAGCCTCTGCAGCAGCACAGGCTGTGCAGAGCACTTTGGACTTCCTCTTCACATTCTCCACCATGTCTTCGCATGGATCATCAAATCAAACTCAAGATCTCCTGCTGAGTACTGAGATCATTGACTCCTATGGAGTACCTACTGCCCACTGACTCCAAGCATGAGATTTATTGCTCCTCTCTTTAGCTGCCCAACAACCAGGCATCTGGAAAAAGCCAACTCTTTGTAGCTAGTGGGGAGAGGAAGAGGTGTATGCTCTCTTTGTTCCCTAAAGAAATCTGTCTCTCTCTATGGGCAGTTGAAAGAGCTCAGCCGAGGTATGAAGCTTTTAGATGGGTCAAGTGAGGAGAAAGGACTGAATCCCAACAGAAGTCAGTGTGAATGAAGTGCCTAAGCTTGCCCTTTCTGGATGTTCTTGATGGTTGTTTGAATTGCTGAAGTTCCTGAGTGGTCACCCTCATCACAGATTTCAGTCTGCTGGAATAATGTAATTCCTGGTCATTGAAACAAGCTTCAGCTTGTTATCCGAACATCTGGAATGAATTCCTCCAGGAATTAAGGCAAGTCATGAATCACACCTCCTTCTGTTCCAAGTGTATGGTCCAGTTCTTTGCTAAGTCATTTCTTTGGCCATCCCTATCATAAATACACAGCAGTGTGCCTATTAAAAAAAATAAACAGCTCATAAAAGTGCCTGTGCAAGAACAACCAAACAAGAGCAAGGCAGAAACCTCCAAGCCCAACAAACAAAAAGCCACAGATTACCAGTGTGAGACACTCCACACATTTCACCTGCAGAGGGGATGGAAAAGAAAACACCTCAGGACAGGTATTAGTGACACTAAACGTCTGATGGGAAGTTATGTATATGCAAGAGAAGAAGCAGTAAAAATGAAAGAGGTACTGAAGATGGGAAGAGGCTTGACATCTTTCCAAAAAATGTGAACTGACCTGGAATTAGCATGAATAGTTGCTGAGAATGTTTCTCTTTACTTCCAGGACTAGAAGCTATCTCAAGATCTTATATTTACAGCAGGTTTGGTTTTTGGTTGGCATTTGTTTGTTTGCTTGCTTTTAAAATAATTCTTTATTCTGAAGGTTAAGGGATGTCTGTGTGATTCTGTATCTGTGGAATACACTTGCAGGATGAAAGATCTGGAAATGCATGTAAGAACCTTTTGGGTGCAATGGTAGAATTTACCATTCTCTACCCAACTGCAGAGAAATCTGAATGTTTCTAGTACTGTAATGAACAGAAAGCTCTGGGTGTTTAACTGCCACTGAGCACTTCACTTTAAAAATGGATAGATTTGGAGCATTTCCCAGATGTCGCACTGTCACTCCTGATTGACACACTGGAAGAGGAAGTCAAACGAGGAAGTGAGTTCAGGAATGGCGAGGGTGTAGTGGGTCCCTCTTGCTTGCAGGGACCAGCCAGGAATCTAGCAGCTGGCTGGGGGTCTGTGTGTGGGGTGTAGTCAGCCTGTTGATTTTGAATACCCAACTTAGATGCCTACTTCTTTCCATTGCCTATATAAGGAATAGTGTCTGGCAGCCATGGAGCGTGGGGAGCCCGAATTACCCATCAGTGTCTTACTAGTTGTCATGGCAACACAGGCAGGCACCTAGAGGAGATGATCTGAACGTGGTCCCGACTGACTTGCAAATACACACCACAGCTTGTGTGCAAGTGAGACAGCTGTACTGAACGTATCCTGGCTGGAGATCACGCTCCAGCACGCTGACAACTGGAAGGAGCTGTGGTTGGAAGCTGCCCTTTGCGAGCCCCAAACAACAAATCTTTGTCTTTCCATCTGGTTTAAGACAAACTTAAGCATGGGGGACACATGGTGTTGCAGGAGACAAATTCTCCACCCGCATGCCTCTGAAGCTGTGTCAGTGCTGGGAGAGAAATGAAACTGCTTTATTCATGGGACACACTCCTACATGGGGAGATACCCTTGTGAAGACAGCACTGCATCCCACGCCTTCCTTTGTAAAATTACAAGATATGCTTTAAGCTCCTTATAGAATTGATCAGTTAATTAATCAGTTTATCTGCCTCTGCCCTACATTTAAATTTAAATCTTCATGGCAATTCCATCCAAATCTCTTAAGCTGTGCTGAAAAAATCAGCAAGTAGAAGAACCACTACCCTGTAAATTGCTACTCATACAATAAGGTCCATTTCCATTATTGAATTATTTGTGTTATTTGGAGATGCTCTTGCACCTGCAAAGACTAAGTCCACTCTTGATTATTGGAACAATTGTGCAAGTGAAGGAATTGGGTAATCTCATAGTGATGCAAACTATGTAGTTTTCTATGAAGGCATTAGCAAACAGTTGCAAACACTCAGAATTAATTCCAATAATGAGCTGGGATTTAAAATCCAAATACTCAGTTTCTAGCTACATTGCAAATTCATCCCCAGAATCCACTCTGTATTACTCACCACTTTTTGCACCCTTTGACAATGGTAATGGATTTTTAAATACATTCAAAAAAATAGCAAAATAATTACATTTCAAGTACTGCTAGCAATGTGCTTGAGCTCAGCTAGGAGCCTAACATATGGAAACTGCTAAAACACAAGGTTTTGTCTTGTGCAATTGTATATTTGAGGACAGCTCTGAAATTCAGTGCATAGGCTCAGGTCAAGGCAGGATTGCTGGAGTAGGTCTTGAGCTCTGGTCTGTGCTTGTAGCTGTTGAGGAGCCTGCATGGGTCTAGAGGATGCTGTAGACTTTGCCTTGCTGCTTGCTTTGGACCTCACTGTCTTCTTGCCTTGTTTTAAGCCAGTAGAAGAACTACATTCATCTGTACCAAAAAGTACTCTCTAGTTATAAAGTCTGAAATGTATATGCCTTTCAGAATAGTTTTTCAGCTATTAATTTTCAGATCATCATTTCCAAAGCCCTACAACACCATGCATGGATCAGGTGGATATATTGCTGTAGAATGAGATGTAGTTTGACGTCTCTCAGTTCAGGAAACAGGTATTAAAATTGTTCAGGCTAGTACATGTGGAACTTTATAAGCCTATGAAAGATTTTTCTCTCTTTCCTGCATATAGATACCAGTTTTGATGTTAGCAATTTGGCTTATTAATAACTGATTTACATTTCCAAGATAGAAAATTGCTATCTGCCACAAATGTATAAGAATTTCATATTGTGGAATTCTCTAGCACAGTGAATCCTTTGTGATTTAAACACAAGGAATTTGTGATTAAAATTTTAATATGATCACTGCAGTCTCCTGAGATGCTTAAGTACAAGAAAATGTTATTTCCTGCATCTTAGAGTTCATTGTGACGGATGCATTTAAATGCCATCAATGGGATTCTATCTGCTCTGAAAACTAAACAAAACAGAAAGGTCCACAAAGCAAGTAAAAAAACCTGAAGGATTTATGGCTTCTGCTGAAGCATGAAGACTAATCCACTTCACAGTATTGTCTCAGTTCAGCTCTGAATTGTCAGAGCATGCACTACGGTTCTCTGCAGAAGATAAAGATAGGAGGGGTAAGAAAAAGACAGGTGTAAAGCTCCATTCTGTTCCATGGAAAAGCAAGGTTTGCTGGATATTGTCCAGCTTACTTGAATAAATTGATGAGCTGGTGTGCTGCTTATATCAGCTGTTAACTCAGAGCAGGGCTTATGCCAGTAGCTGGGGCTGGTGGGTGGTCTTGCTGCACTGCCTTCCTCACAGCCCTGCTCTCTGCACAGGGGTTGGTATGGGAGCTGTCACTGGAGGTCCTTCCTAAGGGAAATTCTCCATCAGGCAGACCTGAAACCTTTGCATTGCTGAAGCCATGCTAGTGCTCGGAGGACATGGAAATAAAGGCCAATTAAAGAAACTGAGTGCTATTTTTCAATCCTCAATGCCTTTTCTCTACTCATCCATATCTCTGTATTAGTCCTGTTGTGACTGGCTCAAATTTAGCCTTTCTGGGAAACGGTTGGAGGGTTTCCTTTCCACATCTTATTCTTGATGAGTACGTGATGTTCAAAAGCTCAGAAGATTTGGTTCGCCTTAAGCAATGCTTTCCTGCCTGTTTGGGAAACGGTTGGACACCACATTCTGGTGCACACTCAGTGTTGTTATTGGCTGTGGCAGCACTCACAGGTGTTGGCCAGGACAGTCGCTTGTGAAGTTGATGTGTAAGTGCACAGACATACCTGCAAGCTGAGCAGGCTCCTGTTGCCAGGCCTGGCAGGCCTGTGCTAGAGGGTGAAGGCACAGGATTTAAGATGGTCTAGTGACTGTCCATACAGCTGAACTATGGGCATTTTCCTCTGTCATGGGTTTGGCTGGCTCTCACAAATGGGGTCCCCACACATTCCAGAGTATGACTCACGGGACAGTAGAGATTGCTATGCATGAAGCCCTTGGGGAAGGGTATTTACCTTGAAAAAAGCAAAATCTTCTCTGTCATTTGCTTTTAGAGCCACAGATAAACCCCGGGCCCTTTTCTTTAGAATCCAAGACCTTCAGGATAGTTTCAAAGCCACATTTAGACAAATGTGATCACTGCTGAATCCCTGCTCCTGCGTAACAGCTATAACCAGCTCAAATCTTTTGATGAAACCGGTCTTGTAGGAAATGTATTTTTCTTTTCCTTTTCCCAAGTAAAAGGTACCTGTCATGTTTCAGATGAAAATAACTCTCTCTGAAGTTCAAAGTCCCTTCTTCCCCACTCTTTTTTCCTTTCTTTCTGCTGTGGCAGATGGCAACAGGATGACGAGAGATGTAACCACGAAGGCTTTTCAGGTTTTGCCTCTTGGTCAAAGCAGTGTGACCCACAGTGCAGTCCTCTAACTTTTTTGATTAGTTCTCCGAGTAGTGGCTATTGTAGGACCATGCTGCAGACTTGTGGAATCACCTTGAGGAAGGTCACGAGCAATATTTCTCAGGCACAGAAGGATAACATGGGTAGGGAAGGGGCTGCCTGTGCCTCTTCTCTCGTCACGTGAGCTATGGCAGGGTGGGGCACAGGATCAGGCTAAGCTGTCCTGATTGCTGGTCAGCTAATGGTCAAATATCAAAAACGTTAATTTCCACGGGCTTATGGACTTTCTACAGGAAAGATGAACTTCAGAAGTATTTTTAGTCTTGAAAAAGCAGTTGGATGGAAGATAAAATGTTTCTATGTGTCTGCTTACACATGCAAATGTTGTTTTCTTTATCAGAGGAGTTTTTAAATCATCTTAATGAACTAAAATGGAAAAATAATAATCTTCAGCTTGGAATCTGGTGGCATCTACACTGAAAAATGGCAACAGATATTACCTGTTGACCACATTTGAAGAACTTGAACATGGTTCTAGTTAACTTCAAGTATGCTGAAAATAAGCCAAAGGTTTAATTTTCAAGTTGCATTATCATGGTCATGTCACTCTCCAAAGTATTGCTAAATTGTTCCTTTATTTTTCCCTTTGCCAAAGAGGTAGAAGAGTGTTTTGCTGTCTGGAAAAATGCCTGCCTAGAAGTAGAGGTCCAGATCTTTAACAAGGGTAAATTGGCAAAACCCCACTGATTGTAATGGAGCAATGCCGATTTTTGTCAGTTCAGTATCTGGCCCATCAGATTTTCAACTGTTATCACCACAGGCAGAATTCAAATTGACACGGCGTGGGCTAACATGATTGAGTACAGAACAGGCTTCCTGGTTTCCTAAATTATTTTAATAACAGAAAGAATGTAGATGGAATGCCAGGCTAAGATCTCTACCTGGATAAGGGCCCAGATTTTATTCAGTTTTTTTTCAAATAAGCCTGTTCCAAAGTCATTACTTTTCCATTATAGAGTTTGTCATGACATGGTCCTCAGGAACAAAATTCTCAGATTCCCTTCAGAACTGCAAAATCCCAGAGCTTTAGATAGGAAGTATTGTCTTGAATAGGTCCTGTAGGATAAAAGGTTTATCAAAAGAGAGAAGGAACCTACACCTCTCCTGAAGAACCTGTAATAGATCAGCTTCTAAATCCATCTCTGACAGCTTTCTGCTCCAGGTATTGCATTTCCAGCAGCTCTGGTGGGTCACTTCTTCTGTGAACCACCAAAAGCCCCCTGGCATCCTGGAGTCCACCGGCTCCCAGGGATCCCAGTAGTCTCAGGATCCAACCCATCTGCACGGGCACATCTCAAGGTGTTTGCTGTGCAGCCATGGCTGCCCGATGGTGCCTCACCTCTGCCCTGGGAGCCCTGATGCCCCGTGAGGTGGAAGGCACAAGGAAGGGTGTGTGCCCTCATGGGGCTGTCCTGGTGGGACAGAAGGAGGAAGCGTTATCCACTCTGAGCTTCAGGCAGAGGTCCCATGGCAAAGCAACTGAGAGCCAAGCCCCCGTACGAACAGTGTGGGCTCCAAACAGCGTGGGCTGAAATGTCTGTAGGAATGGTGGTAATCTACACATAAATAGATTTGCTCATCGAAGGAGCCAAATTAAAAACAAAAACATAACAATTTGATTTTTTCCCCTAGGGAAAGGAGTTGTGTTTTTCCTCACTTGAAAGGATACTGACATTTTACTTTCATCTGCCCTTGTGTCTGAACAAAGGTAGCTGATTACTTGATATCTCAGCTCTGATTTGAGGTATATTTTTTATTCCTCTTAGAAATCCAGAGGGTGGTAAAAAGTCTCTTTCATTAATTAGTATGTCTCCTTCTTCTTTTGACCAGGAATGCAAGGGTATCCTTTTCTCTGAATGTCATTTTCTGTCTGGGCTCTTGTACTTTAATTTCCTAGATGTGAAAAACTGAACATGAATTAGGTACTGAAACAAGAGGATATGCACATGACTCTCTTCTTCTATAGAACTTTTTCTTTCAAGGACAAAAAACTTTTGTATCTAAGCAAAACAAAATAAACTACTTTATAAATCAATTTTAATGAATAAAACATTTTTATCATTCAAAAACTATATTTGGGAGAACAAATTTACTTGAAAGACAATTCAAAATCTTGGTGCACTTACTGTTCCCGTGTATTTTCTGTTCTCCCACATGCTATCCCAGCAATCTGGCTTTACTTCTCAAGTTATTAATCTAGGGTTTGTGGTTTTGGCGGATAACTAACTATTTTATTATGCCTAACACAGCAGTGCCTTGATGTTTAATATCTTGCTGATACAAAAATATTAAGTTACAAAGGCAATGTTTGGTATCTAGATGAAGGGGTCTTAGGTGAGATGAGCTTGTCTACCTCTGCTTTCAAATACACAAGGATTAGTGAGGGAAAAAAAAGAGAATTCTCTTCTTGATGAAGAGGGAACTCGTACATTGCTAACATTTATTTTCTTGGATAGCTGTTTTTTTTTTTTCCTCCTAAAGGTTTATTTGTATTCTACTATGCCTGATGGCACAGGGGGTTTTGTCTCATCCAAGTTTTGTCAGTGTATTTCTTTCCTACTTCTTGCTCAATGGTGGTTGAGCTGTTCTGTGGTTAAAAGGATCAATGCTAAAATGCTACTGGTGGTGTGGGACTGGGAAACACATATCCCTTGGCACTGCTCATCTGTCACCTGCTCCTTCACTGGCCTCCTACACTACCAGGCAGCTGTAGCCACCTTGGCCAAAAAGCTGGTGTTTGCACTGCTAAAGGATCATGTTATTTCGTAATAATTCTTCACTTCCCTGAATCATGATGAGTGCTTTCTGGTGATGGTAGCAATGCCTGTTGTGGCAGAGATCATCTTTGTGGAGTCAGGCCATTCTCAGGGGTACCCCAAAGAAGGTGGAACTCAGCCCAGAATGACTGCAAACCTGCTTTTCAGCATGTACAAGATGATGTCTTCGCCCTCCCATCCTCTGGGATCTACAGAGGTTTATGGTTTTTTCTTCCCAAAGGTTGGGCTTGGACCTGACCAGTGTTCATCAATTCTTCATTTTTCTCCTTTGGAAGGTGCTCACACAGGGCATGAAGACCTGAGCAGATGATGGGGAAAGGCACAATCACCACTTTCCTTGGCTGCACCTCCCTTGGAGGCCTCTGTGAGTGCTGGACGCCTGGATGCCAGGAGCTGTGCTACTCATCCTGAGCCCAGCATTTGTCCCACTCATCCAAGGGCTTCTTGTGACATCCTCCCTAGTAGCCAGAGAAGGGAGTGTTCCCAGCAGTGCTGCTCAGTAAACACACATTTCATGGAAAAAAACTGAGAGACTTTTTCTTTTGTTGGAAATTTTTCATGAATTATTTTTATTTAGGAAAACATGATATCATTCTGATGGTAAGAAAACAAACTGGCAGGCCAGCTTTCTGTAACTCCTAAAATATCACCTCTTATTTTTCATTTAGTAATATGAAAGAAGAAAGTGAAGAAATGGAATAGCCAAGACCAAACCCTATGTCTACTTCTTAGCTTTTACTTCTTTTTCTGCCTTTGGCTTGTAAAACAAGAAAGATGAAGAGAGTGTGTAAAGGAGCATGATTTCCCCTTGCAATGTGAAAACTCAGAAACTGAAAAAGAGTAGTTGGGTTTTTTTTCTGATTTTAAAAATTACATTTTCTGGGGGGAGAATGTCTTTTAAACCAACCCTCTATTTTTCAGTGAAGACATGCAAAACACTTTGGCTCAGCACATTTCATGGCTCAGCCTTCTCAGACCACAAATTATAGACGTCATAACAAATGTCAAAAATACAGCATAACATAATAAATTATATATGCAGAGACACAAGTGCAGTCAGTCATATATACAAAGGCATCCATGTGTATATGTATAGTCACCTGTGTGCGTATGAATGTGTCTGTATAAATATGTCTCTGCATGTGAACATCTATGTGTATGTGTGTGTACAGATGTAAAGTAGATGTGTCCCTGCTTGCAAGCCAAGGAAGTCACAGAGATGTTCTGCTTCAGGAAGGTCTCCTTTGTCTGTTGGGGAGATACATTTCCATGCAATGTTTACCTGTGGTTGCCTCTGTTTTTACTGGCCCTGTAAAGATGTTTTGACCAGAATAAAATCTACCCAGCAGCACCATGAACCTGCATTTCCACCAGTTGTTTGGCATATTTGTTACCTGTGTGAAGAAATCTTGAAAGCTCTGCCTGTTTCATAAGAGTGTGGCAATACAGCCTAGGAATCACTCTTGGGTTGTGATACAAAAACTCAGTCCTTAGAAGTGACCCTTCCAGGTAAGAGTGGAAACCTTTCACACCTGCCAGTACATTTCATCAGGCCACTAGGAGACCAGACGAAGGAGGGAGGATATCTAAGCAGCAAGTTCCTCCCGTTTAGAAATGCCACAAAAGCTGGAGTAATGTTTCTGCAATGCTGTACAGCAGCCAAGCAGAGACAGTAAAGAGGAACTCTTTATTTAGTGGAAAAATACATTTAAGTGAGTTGAATTGTCCAGTGGAATTTACGTTTTGGCTGTTTTAGCAGTCAACCAGTGCCCATACAAAATCTTGAAAAAAATGTCTAAGTTAGTCTTACATACAAGGTGGTCTCTCACACTGCCCCCAGTACCAGAGCAGCAGTTCAGCACTAATTCAGACACCTTTCTCACTTGGCTCAAGGCAGAGGGAGGACTCAGGTGCTGGCCCCTGCCCTCCTCACCAGCTCCTCTCTATGTTGCGCATCTGAGCTCCTCACCTCCCAGATGTTCTCTGGATGGTGTCACACTCTAGTAAAAGGCCTGCATTTTATGAAAAGTCTCTATTGTTGCAGGCAGGTATCTACTTACCAAATGGACAGGGGGGTTTCTTCAGCCTGCAGCCCCCATGCATGAGAGGTGTCCTGAAGGACAAGTTTCCCTGCCCCTCTGCCTGACAGCCGTACTGACTGCAAAGGCCACATCCCCCTCATCATCCTCATTTTCCTAATTCCTCCATGGGACAGCCAAGCAAAATGTGATGTGGAAATCTCTGGCTGAACACCGAGTGACCCTGTGTGTCCTCCCAGCATGACTCTGGACTCATGGGTCTCTTGGCAGGGCTCTTTCTCCCTGGTAGTGATGTGTTTACACTGCCCCAGTTCCAGTGCAGCTTCAATGGCAGTTAGTCCTGGCATGCCTGCTCTGCCTTGCACCACCTTCAAGCCCACACTGCTTCTTTGCAGCCACTGTTTAAACTCAGGTTAATTGTAATCCCAAATCTTAAAACAGCAGCTGCATCTCCTTTTATCACTGTGGGGATGTCTCACTCCTAAGGTAATTCCTTCCTATGTGGGTTTCAAAGAGGTAGCTCAAGGATCAAGAGAAGACTTTATGAGGCACTGGCAGAGTCTGCCCTCAAACAGTACTATTTCAGTCTTCAGTCTTCCATACTACTCCCAGTTTTTAAGCTGTTCCTTTGTTTTTCAGCTTGGGGCTGTGATAGCTGACCTCCTTTCCACACTGCCACCACTCTGACTTACACAAGCTCTGCAGACAACAACAGATTGGCAGTGCTGGTCTCTCACATAGCAAACTTTATGTCTGGATCCTCCCTTAGCACCCAGCAAAAGGGGACATGTACTTTGCAGCGCAATCTGAGTGTGCCTGGCCTCTGATGGCTCAAAAGGAAGTGGAGGGATGAATGATCTACCCACTAACATATTCAGTTCCAGAGGCCACAAGTCCCTTTACAGGTACATCTGTTTGATAGGGGATGGACTAGATGACCTTTAAGGGTCCCCTCCAACTCAAACTGTTCTATCATTCTATGAATGTACCCCTAGAATGAATGCCTTCATGTGCAGTCTGGTTTGCAACGCTGTTATGGTGTGGAAAGTTCTGTGTCAAAAAAGGCTCCCTTGATTAATTGTATTTCTGCATGATGTTTGTTTTGTATTTTTTTGTGTAACCACCCATTGACAGACATGGTCAGAGCATTTGGGGTTCCCCCACTAAGAGGTGTGCAAGCCCAGTACTTTTTATCCCTGTTAAGTATCAAAGAGGAATGTGAAATTCTATCTGGTTTTGAGACACTCGTTGAAACCTATTTTTGTTGCTGCTAAAAATATGTCTTTATTTTGTGGTAGGAAAGAACTTCTGGCTGAGCAGCTGCTCCCAGTGATCCGTAAATGTGCTCTCAGCCTCAGGTACAGAGCAGCGTCCCATGGCCCCTGGTGTGACCATGCAGAAAGCAGTGAAACACCTGTTGGCAAGCCTGACATACAGTTATAATATTTTTTCCTTCCAGCGAGTTGTTTTAGCTACTGAAAAGGAGTTCCTGTTTCCAGGCAAATGCTACAGCCACCGGTCTCTCATGTGTAAGATAGCTGCAAACCTACTGGAATAAATCTGAATAACTTAGGAGCAGCAAGGCAGGTTAATCCCAGACTCAGGACTGAGACAACTGTGTGGGTCAAGACAACAGGAGTTCATAGCTTCAAGAAAAAAAATGAAAATAATATTCATCCTCATCTGACATGCAAAGTAACCCTCCCTTAGAAATGCAGGTCAGCTGAGCTTTCAGGAGAGCCTCCATAAAGGTCTTCATGAAGTGGCTGAAGAGGGCTTTCCTCCACAAGAGAGCACATGGAGCAGCTGTGTGCTGCACCAGACCAGGCTCTCTAGAGAATGGAGAATCTGACTAATTCCACCTTTCTGACTTGTTCTTTCTAGCAGGTGTCTACCCTGGCTTCTGTCTACCCCCACATTTCACAGGGCAGGTACATCTGCAGACACCTGTGGCAGCTTTGGAGGGACTCCCACAAGGATGTGCAGTTTTCCTTGTTTCTCGACTATGCTTCAGGATTACCCAGAAATCCAGCCCAGTCAGGTAATGTATGGGTCCCATGAGAACACTTCCCATTCCCTGCTCTTAATAAATTAAGAAATTTAGAGTATAGTCAGATATTGGAAGGAGGCAATGCTGGTAGTTACCTGGAATCATGCATGATACAGTCATCTTCTTAGGTCAGTAGGAAGAATTTGCATTTGATCTAAAGGTGCTTTATGGATATTACTGGCTGGTAGAACACTATTTTTTTATTGAAATAATCAGGCTGTAGAGTTTCACAAAAGCAGAAAAAATACTTAGAGCCATCTTCACTGAGGGCCAGTTTGGAATGTGATGTAAGTGCTGGGTCACACTTGGAAATCACTCAGTCTATCACACATGCTGGATGTGCCAAATTTGTAAAGTTGGCTGGAATGGGTGGTGCTTTTAATTAACTTAATGCTACAGTTCTCTCCAAAACAAAAGGTAGTTTTACTCAATTGAAAGTGTTCCTAAGTACCATAGGCTAAGTAAAGATATCTTTGTAAATATTCCTTTGATGAAAAACCTCTAAGCACCTCCCAGCTCCATTTAAACTGCTTATATAGGTTACGTGGAAAACACTGCTTCTGGTGCTGAAAATTAGATTTTAAGATCACTCATTAGGTCTGTAACACGTTTTTAGAGATTTAAAACAGTTTGCTATTTCCAGTTTTGCATTCTGAAGGGAACGAGCCTGCATGGGAATGTCATTTGTGTCATTATGTGGCTGGACCATGAACCTTACAACACATAGTTTGCTCCACATTTCAGTGACAGCTCTGATGCAATAGAAAAGTCAGAGGGCAATACGCACATTGTATGCAAACAGGAAATTAACTTCTCCTGGGATCTGTTAATAAATGGTAAATGGCTTCACACCTTTGCTACAGCCTGTGTTCAGTGACAACAGGGTGCTGGAACAAAAACTGTACTCAGAGGAAGGTTCTTGGCTGAATGAAGTCTTTGTGAAGAGGGACAGATTGAAGGCTCTACCTGCCTGCTCAAAGACCGAAACCTATCAAAAAGGAAAAATGGGAAATAAAGAGCATGAATAAGCAGCCCATGTCATATAAGACTAAGGAGTGGTGTGACAAGCCTGATGTAGAACAAAATCTACTTAGGTTTATACCTGTTTATAAATTAAGTTACTTACGAACTACAGAGCGAGGGAAAAGTAAACCAAATCCTGGCTTGAGAAAATCCCCGTGCATCAGTGTCAGAGGTTCTTATCTTTGGATTATTACTGTTTACACGGCTCCCTTTGTTTCTGGATCGTACTATTTAGTGACCTCTGAGGTGGCACACAGTCCCTGTGAGGGTGCTCCTGCACCCCTGAATAAAAGAGGGCAGGCAGTAAACCAAGGATCAGGACTGGCCACCCACAGTGTAGAGAACAATCTGGGAACAGCTCCCAGCCAGACCCACAAGTGCTGGGTAAGGTTCCCCCCTACCTCCCATACTCTCCATCCCAGCCAACACCATCCCTTCAGCACCTGCAGCACCTTCCTCACCTCTGGGCATGCAACACCCTCCATCCACCAGGTCTGTGCTATAGAAGCACCGCTCTGCTGGGATTCAGGACAATCCTTGTGTTATCCAGAATCAATAGTTTTATCTTAGGGGCAGTGGGGCACCAGATAGAGCCCAGGAGAAGCTTATGGCCGAGCACTCGGTGGGGTGGTCACAGGCAGGCTGTGCAGGGGGCAGGAGCTGTTAGCAGTCTCTGCATGAGCCACACTGTGCCCCGTGGCCTGGCAGGAGGCAGAGATGTCCCTCATGAATTTATTGGTATAAGCATAAACTTTCTGTTTGGTCATAGCTTTCGTCTGTCATTCTTGTGTCTCAGTTGAGCTCTCTGGCATGGCTCCTCTCCTATAAGATGAAGATAATATCTGTCATCTGCTGCATAGGCAAGGACAAACCTGGTTCCGTGCAACAGAGAGTTGAATGAGAAAGGAAAGGATTAAAGTTGCTCAAGCAAAGATAAATCTGGCATTTTTGAATTTTACAGGTGAAACACTGTTCTTGTGATACAAGCATAATTGTTACAAATGTTTTCCCAAGCCAGTGCTGAGTATGAGACCAGGTCATACACTGCTTGACCAGGCAACACTTTGTCTTTGATGAGCAAGTGCTGTTGCTTGAGTCATTCTGAAACAGACAAAGGAAGCAAGAGAGAAATCATGAGGGAGGATGCAAATAACGGGTATGGGTCACTGCTGGGTTCCCACAGACTCTGTGCTCCTGGGCAGGTGGCTTTGGATACCCTTTTCTAGAAATGTACCTTTCATGCCTGCTGCAGCTTACCTGGGGATTTGGGGCCCAAGTAACACTGACCTACCCCCTCTTTTCCACGGAAACCATAGTGTGGGAATGCAGAAGAGACTTGCTGCACACTTCCCTCTTGCCCCAATATACTGCTAGGATGTAGCTGGGGTATGTTTGAGTCTGGGTACTGTGGAGACACACATTTGGTGTGATAGGGGGAAGCAGGAAGAACAGCCAACTTGTTTTTGCTGAGTCTCTAGCTGTGGTACAGCAAAACCCAACCTTCCTTAGTTGAGTTTAGTGTCAGTGATGGTCACAAACTTGGGAAAATTGGCTTTAGTATAAAAACAACACTAATAGCAATCTGTTCTTTCTGCTTCCTTCCCTTACTGCTTTGTTAAAAGGTCAAGGACAAATGTTAAAACACTGAAGAGTGTGCAGCAAGTGTTTCCTTTGCTCAATTTCAGCCCTTCAGTGTGTTTAGACCACTTTGTATTAACCTGAACGACTTGCCAGAAGATGCTGCAGTTTCTGTGAGTAATAGAAGAGCTGCTTAGAACAGATTTGTGCAGAAGATTTTTGTTCTAAATTGAACAAATGGAAGTAACATAATTTAGTTCTACGAGCTTTGACAAAAATAAAAGTAACATTTACAGTGTTTATTTGGTAAAGAAGTTCTGGGTTTGGACCAAGGATGCTTAGGTTTTGGCAGTTTTGGGGTTGCAGTTTTTCTGTTCTTGAAACCTTCAGTTTTTCACTGGGAAAGTAGATGTCTTCTGTGCAAATTTCTGTTGGGCTGAAAAATCCTCTTTCCTGGGGCAACCGTTTCTTGGATGGTCTTCATCAGAGGGGATCTACTGGCAGGTGCTCTGACATGAGGCAGGGGGATGGAAAACTCTGAAGGAAATACTTGTGTCTCAGATGCCAGCAAGTGAAAAAAAACCCTAAAATACCACAGAATCATAGATTAGTTGGGTTGGAGAGGACCTCTAAAGATCATTTGTGCAATGTGCAGGAACATCTTCAGTAAATCAGATACCTCAGAACCCCATCCATCCTGACCTTGAATGATTCCAGAGATGGGATATCCACAGTCTCTCTGGGAAACATGTTCCAGTGTTTCACAATCCTCATCATTAAAAATTTCTTCTTTATATCTAGTCTAAATCTACCCTCTTTTATTTTAAAACCATTACCCATTGTTCCACAGCAACATGTCCTGATAAAAACTTTGTCCCCATCTTTCTTATAAGCCCCCTTTAAGTATTGAAAAATGTCCAATGCTTCCATCTTTTCACCTGACAGACAGTACGTTACTTTGTTCCCTGCTCTTCAGCTGCTCCACCATGACATGTAGGTAAACACAACCTGTTCCAGTGCTTCGCCACCCACACAGTAAAGAATTTCTTTCTAATATCTTACCTAAACCTACTCTCTGTCTGTCTAAAACCATTTCCCCTTGTCCTGTCACTATATGCTCTTGTAAAAAGTCTCTCTCCATCTTTCTTGTAAGGTACCTTCAGGAAGGCCACAATTAGATCACTCCAAAGCCTTCTCTTCTCCAGGCTAAATAATCTCAATTCTCTTTCCCTTTCCTCATAGGAGAGGTGCTCCAGTACTCTAATAATCCCAGTGATCCTTCTATGGACTCAGTCCAACAGGTCCATATCCTTCCTGTGTTGAGGACCCCAGAGCTGGATGCAGCACTGCAGGTGGGGTCTCACCAGAGCAGAGCAGAGCAGAGCAGAGCAGAGCAGAGCAGAGCAGAGGGTTAGAATCCCCTCTCTCACCCTGCTGCCCACGCTGCTTTGGATGCAGCCCAAGACACGTTTGGTTACCTGGGCTGTGGGTGCACACGGCTAGGTCATGTCCAGCCTCTCACCCACCAGCACCCCAAGTTCTTCTCTGCAGGGCTGCTCTTGATCTGTTCATCCCCCAGCCTGTGTTGATACCAGGGGGTGCAGCACTTTGCACTTGTTCTTGTTAAACCACATGATATTCTTTCCTATGGGCCCACTTCTCCAGGTCAGGAAGGCAGATTCCTCCTGGTTTCTAGACTACTGTTAAATTTATGCAGGCCTCTTCAAAGGGAAGAGGACTAAATCAGTCCCTCCAAATTTTCTGCTAAGCTTGCCTGTACTCACTTTTGCCATGATCCTTTCAGATATTCAACATAACCCACTGCAGTGAGGGTGGATCTGTCTTGCACCTCCTTTTATGCCCTCTCCCGTCTCCATTTCATCCTTGTGATTCCTCTTCAGGCCTCCGTTCCACATGCCCAGGGTGTGGAACAAGAGAGATGCAAAGATCGTCTGAAAGGTCTTGACTGCTGGGAGAGGTAAACCCAGACTGGGCACAGTTTAGAAAATACCGTGGAAGAAAAAGACAGGGACAGGGCTGAAAACCACACCTACAATCAAGGGACAGTTCCAGTGAAGAAGAATAGCTAGTCCCTTTTTGGGGGAGGTCTGCATGGTTTTCACTTCTTCTTTTTCTAATTTTTCAATTCATAGTATCTATCTGGATTGAGACGCAGTCCCAGCATTCAGATCCCAGTTCCATTTTTGTGTGCTGCCTCAGATTCACCACTGTGTAGATGATCCTTTCTGTCAACAAAAGACTGTTGCCAGTGGGATTTTGGGTTGGCCTTAGTGGTCAAGGAAACGAGTGTTCTCCCTAGTTTTGTTTAGATGTCTTCTGTTGTTTCTTTGGTACTTACTTCAGAGATGATTGTGGCATATGACTCAGACAGCAGGGTTACTATCCTCTTGTTTAAGGGTTTTAGGGAATAAAGAGGTGGCAGATTTAGAGAAAGAACTGATAACGATTTTTATCTACACTACACTTTTTCTACTTTCTCTCCCTTTCTTATTTTTCAGTGATTTTCAACATTTTGCTTTATCCCTGGTGATGTCTGACCTTGCATTTACCCTAAAGCCAAGCAGCCACTTACCAACAGGCATGTGTGACATCTGTGTGTCTTTTATCACCCAGTGCCAAACAGGCAGCAATGCAAATCCGCTTGCCGTGAGAGAGGCCTCTCCTCGCCTGGACGATCACAAGTGCAAGGGAGCATTCTCAGCCAGTACACACTGCTTCTCAGGAGGACTGGGGAACATGTTGTGTTACCTTGTACCTTGTACCTCCTGACAGCTGAGCCATCATGCGTTATGTTCTCAAGTGCAGCTTGCTGCCTTGTGGAAATGTGCTGACTTTAAGTGGATTTAGGATAGCAGTGGTTACTTCCAGATTATGGCTATTGCCTCAGATCCTTGATGTGTTTGGGAGCAATAAATTGACTGGATATTTCTGCTGTCTGCTGGATGGCAATCAACTGATACTGCACTTTGATCATGTCGGATGAGATTATTTCCACTTGACTTCGAATGTATTTACAGACGTAGGTTTCATCTATGCCTGGTGTGGCATTAGCATTTCCAAACTGTCTGATTTTGAGATGGGAAATCTACATGTGTCCTTTAAGTAAGAAAGAATCTAGGCTTGACTCTCTGTCTTAGCATGGAGATAGTCCTGCAGCAGAAAAATTCATGGAGGAAAGTGTAGTGTAGGAAGGAGGATGAAGGCAGCAAGCCCCTAGTGACTCACATGGAGGTGAAATTGAGACTCTGTGCAAGGCACACAGTGCAGGCCTGTGCCATGCCCTTAGGACCATGTAACTGGCTCCTGCCCTATGTACCTCAGCCTGAAGTTCATGTATTTGCAGCACAGTTTCTGCATCATCACTTCATGCTGAGGCAGTTGCTGCCTTGAATCATCCCCTACCATTTAAGATCAATTGAAAGAGTCCATCCAGGGATATGTTTTAAGGAGACTTTGGTACCTGTGTGCAGGTGAGGATGAGTAGCTTGGCTGCCAGTCCTTACCAGCCACCTTCTGCCACTTAGTCCTGTTGCATGATCTAAAGCACAGCAAATGCATCCACTGTGCTGCATGGGGTACAGGGAACAGGCATCTCAGACACTATGAAATTTGGGAGGTCTCGAGAACGCAACAGATTTTTGGTAACCTCTACTTTCTTCCCACACAGGTATTTTGCTCTGCTTGGCTGCTCCTCCAGCACCCATACTTGGAAAAGAATGAGTTCAACTCAACAAAAATATCTTTCTAGACACCCTTTTTCAGAGGATCCTTCGGGTGCAGTTAATGAGGAGAGAGAGATATTATTATGGTAAGTTTTTATTTTTCAGAAAAACACAGCTGAACTCTAAAAAAAGAGGAGAAAACGCAGGCTGAATATCACAGGGAGAACAAATCCTAGCCTTGAAACTTATCTAATCTTCCAAGGGAAATGGTGGAAACCTTATCACATAGGACATTAAAATAGGCAACACAGAGCACTAGAAAAAATGTTGTTGTGAAATTCCCTTCACTTGCAAGTAGGTGGACTGTTATTACTTTATGTATCTTTTACATTTATCAATCCTTCTCAGAGCTATCCTCTGCATCCTAAAGAAATATCCTTTGGCTGCTTTGTCTCACAAGTAATTAAGTAGAAATGAGTATATCACTAAGTACATTTCAATATGTGTCCTCAGCTGGCTGGAACTCAACCCGGGGATTCAGGATCTGCTTGTAATTAACATTCCATAGTAAGACTCCACACCCTCTATTTGTCTCTTCCTAATTATGTGTTGGAAATACACATTTCTCCTACCATTAGTGATTTCAGCAGAGAAGTTTTCGCTGGGCTTTAAATTGCCCTCTACCTCAATTTAAATATTCCCTGTTATTTTAGGTTTGTAGACACTACACAAATAAACCTTTTCTCAAGGCGTCATAGGGAAACAAGGCACTGACTCAAGGAAAAAAAAAAAAAAAACAACAACTCCAAACCCAACTGCTGAGCTGCCTTCTGGGTTGACAATATCACGGATTTAGGCTGTGATCTGTTGGCTCTTGAGGGTTTCAATACTGGTAATTAAAGGTGTCACTCCTAATTAGCATGCGAGCCTGTGGATGTGAAGAGTAATTGTGAATCGGGCTGCTCAGAGATCTTTCTGTGAAACTGTCTTTCCTGCCAGTTCATTAGAGCAACATTTTCATGGCAATACATCTTCTGGGGGTGCTTTTCATCATGAAGGTTTGACTGCATTAGAAAACGGAAGAGCAAAATGCTTCAGCTGAGGATGAATAAGGGCTTTAACTTGGGTCTGACAGCAAGGGACTGAATGGCTGGATCTCCAGGTGTGATAACAAAGTTGTGCCCTTTGTGAACTAGTCTGTAACAAATTCATCAGTGATCACGCTGCTTGCCTGTCTTTCCTTTCCCGAGCTTATCCAAAGGCTCATGTTCCCTGAGCCTGCTGTGCCCAAGGTGAGGTGCAGCTCTCACATCTGTCTAGGGACAGACAGCAACAGCATTCAGACTGAATTTAGAAAGAAGCCAGAACATGCAACCTTGGATTTTCAGGGAGATACATCAATCCCTGTGTGGGTCCTAAGAAAGTGCCCAGGGATATGTGAGGAACTGAAGTGTCAGTCTCCCCTCTAGTAGGTAGGAAATGGATGAGGTCCCCCTGGCTGAAGCCCCCTGGCTCTGGTCCCACTCAAGCTCCTCCAGCTGGGTACCGCTACCATGCTGCTTGCAGAGCTGTGCTGGGATAATGTGTGTCTGAGGGCAACCAAAACAGTTTGTTCCCAGACTCCACAGAGTTTTTAGTGCCCTTGACTGTAATGGTAATTAAAAACAAACAAATCTGGATGAATTCTGTGGGGCTGCCAGATCCCTCAGAGATACCTCAGCTTTCCTTTATGTTATATATGGTAATGGCAGGCCTGGTGGTGAACTCTCTGCTGCTACTGGTAAATGGTGACATATGAGATGTTGCTCTGGAGACAGTGGGTGAAAATGTGGCTCTGCTGGAAGCCGGTGGCAAAACTCCTGTTGGCTTCAGTAGAGCCAGAGCATTTTGTGCACTTATTTTCCATGCATAATTCACATGGGGCGGGGGACATCTACCCTCCCAATACTTCCCTTTTTCTCTAATGTTTAATAAGTTAACAGTAAGGAAAAGACTTTTTTCTGGAATGGTTCATATTTGGGAAATCCAATTCTGACCTACTAAGCCTGCTCTGACTGTTTCAGCCTTGAGGCAAATTTGCAAACTGGCCTAGGGAAGCTGGTACTTGTTATTGTTGCTTCAAAGACTGTCTATGTGGGAGAGGGAATGAGATGTGTTGGGATTAAAATACCCTAGCTGTAAAAAGCAGTAATAATTACTGTCTACATGTGGGCAAGTCAAAAGGGGTTATTACCAAAAGAAATTTAAACTCCTGTTTGCAGAGAAAACTGCCTGAAATTCAACATTATTCGTCTGTCCTGTGTGGATTGTTTTTAAACAGTTTTCTTCAAACAGCACTTCTGTAAGGCAGAGTTTAAACGGATCAAGACAATGTTAAGAGGCTTGGCATCAGGTAAGTGATGGTTTAATGGGAATTACAAAAGACAGGTCTGGTCCCAGGAGCCCTGGGTTCTGGGGGGCCAGCAGAGCTGCCTTCCATGAGAGTGCACAGCACACTTCCTCCAGTCAGGCTGTGTACTCCTCATCTGGTCTTGGTCTGGCTGCTTGAGAGCATCAGTGTGCTCATGGAGCAACTGATCTTTTTAATAGAGCATTTTGCTGTACTCTCCTGAAACAATTAATGGATTCATAGGTTTGAGAAGGACTATCGAATCATCTAGTGTGATTTTATATAGATACTGTTCACCTCCATGTATCTCCACCTGCATTCCAGTAACTTGTGATAGACTAGTTCATACTTTCCCAAAATGCATCTGCCCTTCTTCTGAGAATATTGCTGTTCAGTACATTACTTAATTTCATGTTAATTATTTTCACTCAGTCTATTCTCATTTACCTTAATGAAAATCCTCTTCAGACTTGTTCATGAAAGTGGGAGGAGAGTCAGTCCGCCCTGATGTCTGTGAGGATAACTTCTAATGGAGAGCAGTTGGCTTGTTGCTCTCTGGTCTTCTGCATGGGATTTCACAAAAAGGCATAAGAGAAGTCTATAATTTTTGTGGGGTTTGGGCTGCTCTGCTTTTTCATAAATTCACCAGTTCAATCCCAATCACGAAGATTGTCCTGTGTTGCTGAAAATACTTACTGAAAATGTTTGGAGTAGGAAGAGGAGTGCTTCTCCATCTTCTATAATTAATAAGAGAGTTTCCTAACCTACAGTTGGATGTGTGAGAAAATTCCTATGCCTGAAAAATACTGGCTGATGATGCCATATGCCATTCCTCCAGCCTCCAGTTTTGTGTTAGAAGTTCAAAGAGGCAGAGTGTGTGTAATACCACTGCCTCATTATAGCTTCTACTGACTGAATGCCATGCCACAATTCTGTCAACTCCAAGATTAAGATATTTAATAGCATCATTTGAGTTGTCTTACAGCAAGATTCAATCAGTTTTTCATTGCATACATTGTTGGCTATCATTTGATTGGGCAATGCCTAAATGTACATTCAGTTTGGAAAAGCTGTTGCACAATGTCGTATTCCCAGTTGCTTCATGGAAACTTGGACTTCCTCTTAGCTTCACTTTCTGTGAGTTATACGCTGCTGGGGAACTGTCTTTGAATCAGAAACCAGTCACGATGAGAGCATCTGTTTTATTTGTGGTTTTGGGTTTTTTCTCTATTCCAGGTCCACAAACTCAATCCAGTGACACATGGTTTTCATTTATATGGTTATCAAAGCCTATTTCTCCATTCACAGGGCAGAAGCAAGAATATTTTCCTTCCTTAAGGTCCTTGTGTGTAAGTTTGGCAAATAGCTGTCTTTTATTTTACTGTTATGCATTCCTTTTTCTTACCATCTGCTAAAAAGATTTAGCTTATATAACAACTGTTTTCACCATTTTTATCACCACAAATTAAAAATCACCTTTAGACACAGAGATTTTCTTGCAGTCTCTATCTATTTCACACCCACCTGTATATGAAATGCCTTCAGTACATGTAACCTTGGCAGCTCATGGATCCAAAAATATCCAGCTGCTTTACCAATCTAATGAGAGCTGTATTTCTAGACATGGAGAAATACTGCCCACAAATTTTGCTAAATTTTCACAAATTCTGCTGATTCACACTGGGATGACCAAAGAGGTTTCACAGAGTGGCTGCCTTCCTCGCCCTCTCCATCCAGCACTGGGGGATGGATAGGCAGTGCTCCTGCTCTTCTCTTCCCATGAGTACCACTGCCTTCTCTGCTGCTGTCCATGAAGAGAAATAGCAGCTCTTGGGTTCAATTTATCATATCCTCACACAGATGACCAAAGCCACCCAGATGACTTGCTTGCTAAAAAGTTATCTATTTCCCTACCAGTGATTATAAAGGGATGTTAGGTCACTGCCTCATATTTAGGTGTCTTTGGTGTTGACATGTTAAGCAGAGGAGACAAATCCTACCCAAGCGTCCCATCTGAGTAGACTACAAGTGCCTGTTTATTCTTTATACTACTGCTAGCAAACTCTGGGGTGCCCCTTGTTCTGTGGGACCATGGAGCCTCTGGAGCTCACAGTCTGACTCATAGCAATTGATGAAGAGCAAGGGTTGAACCATGAGGCCAGAAGCATGGAAAGAAGGTAATTTCAAGTTGGTGACTGAGGCAGTCCACATTGTGCTGACTCCAAACCACCCTATAGATATTTTGCTGAAGGCAAACTAGACAGCTGTCCTTCTGAGCTTCTCCTGACCAGGCTCTCATTCAGAATCAATTAGGTTGGAAAAGACCTCTGAAAACATCGAGTCCAAGCTTTGATTGAGCACCACCATGTCAACAAGACCATGACACTAAGTGCCATGTCCAGTCTTTCCTTAAAAACCTTCAAGGACAGTGACACTACCACATTCTGGGACAGTTCTTTCGATACCTAATCTTCCTTTCTGTGAAGAAATTCTTCCTAATATCCAACCTAAACCTCCACTGGTGCAGCTTAAGACTGTGTCCCTTGTTCTGTCACTGGTTTCATGGGAGAAGAGACTGAGTCTCACCTGGCTACACCCTCCTTTCTGGTAGTTCTAAAGAGCAAAAAGGTCTCCCCTGAACCTCCTCCAGGTTCCTCAGCCACTCCTCATAAGAAATATGCTCCAGACCCTTCCCCAGCTCTGTTGCCTTTCTCTGGACTCACTCTAGCACCCCAATGTTCTTCTTGTAGTAAGGGGCACAAGACTGAACACAGGATTCAACATGTGGCCTCATCAGTGCCGAGTACAGGGGGACAATCACTGCCCTGGTCCTGCTGGCCACACTATATCTGACACAGGCCAGGGTGCATTGGCCTTCTTGGCCACCTGGGCACACCTGGAACATGTTCAGTTGTTGTAGACCAGCACTCCCAGGTCCTTTTCCATCAGGCAGCTCTCCAGCCACTCTGCCCCAGCCTGTAGCAGTGCGTGGGTTTGGTGTGGACAAAGTGTAGAACGCAGCACTTGGTCTTGTTCCACCTCACGCCGTTGGCCTCAGCCCATCAATCCAACCTGTCCAGATCCCTTTGCAGAGCCTTCCAGCCCTCCAGCAGACTGACCCAACTTGATATAGTCTGCAAATTTGATTCATGATGTGTTTTGTCTCAAGCTGGTTCTATTTTGCAGTGGGCCCTGCTCTGAATGGCATTGGACTTCCAGGGACCAGATGGCCAGTCATGGCAGTCCAGTTGATCCATAAAATAATGCAGCCACTGGTTTAGCTCTGGGTGTAAGTTGTAGGTAGCAGTTCTCTCATATAGCCTTGACCTTCTGAGGCTTTCTTTCCTCTCATGAGTGCCACAGTGTGTGTGAACATGGTAACTAGGTTTTCTCTTGTCCCAGCATCCTTGTCATAGGTCTGTACCTTTTGCAATCTGACTGTACTCTGCAAAGACTTTCCTCTGGTTGTCACTTGCAGTGTCTCTTGTCTGAGTAAGTGATCCCTTACAATACTGGAAAATTGCCAGTAGGTCCTCAAGGGAATCGATGTTTGTGTCATCACCTGAAGATTGCTTAAATAGCCCAAATATCAACGCTTGCTGCCTGCTGGTCACTTTGAAATCAACGTGGCCTTTAAATCAACAAGCATTTACTGTCTCCAGTGTTAGCCCTATGCCATGAACTGAGAAGCAGTTGTTTGTTTTTCCTGCTTTCTTCCCCAGCTTGCATTTGTGCCCTAGCTGTGCAGTTGTCATGCTACTTGCACTACACCTGTATGAATTTCTTCACTGTCACAATGTGGCAGCTTTCCTGGGTACTGGTGGCTGAGCTGCCACGAGTGGTTCACAGGTTGGAGAGTACCTTCTGCTGTAGGCAGGAAGCAATTCTGTGAGTAAGGCAGAAGTGAAATATTCCATGGTGTCCACACCTGTGGTATTAATATGTTCTTCAATTAGAGAGAAATCTGCTGGGAAGGGGTGATATATATACAAGATCCTGTACTGGGCTATGGGTATTGGACCACATGATCTTTCTCTACCTCCTTATGCACTCTGCGGTTCAGTACCATGCTAATGACTGTATTATATGTGATCTGGTCTTATTGATGGTCACTAATTACTAAAAATAGAGCAGAGATTGAAAAAACCAGCCATTACTTTAATATTAAGTACTCCTAACTTGAAGCCTTTGTCTGGTGAAAACAAAAGCATATGCTGCAGCTCTTGCTCTGCACATTCTGCAAAGTCAGGGTATCCCTGGCATAGATTGCTGAAGGCCAGGTTGTTTTAGTTAAAAATAAACCCAGAGCAACCGTGACAGGCTTGTAAATTAATGTGGTGCATTCTGTGAGCACCAGCTCCCATCAGGGTTACTCTGGAGATCTCTCAGTGTCGTCCATCATCAGAGCCCTATCGCTCTAATGATGCATTTCATATTAAAGTGGCTCCAGTTGCTGGGAAGAGATTCTGCATGCTGAAATTGTAAAAAGTAATACTGTTGTTAACCTCAGGTGTTCTCTCTCTTCTTACCTATGATGCCCTGGAGAAAAGGCAAAATAGCTTCCACAGAGAGAAATCCTATTTCATCCTTTGGCTGCATTCAAAACAAAATGTTTTCCTTCTCTGCAGTCTTTAAAACTCCATCAAGATCTTCTGATGATGTTTAAACAATGAACTGTTTTATAAAACTGACATTCTCATCCATATTAACCTTTATTAAAAGGCTTTTAGGCTGGACTTAAATAATACAGTCTGCCCTTGAGACAGAGGTAACCCTGTGATTGCCTTGGCCAGCAGCACCATGGGAAAAGAGCTCTGACTCAGAGTCTCACTTCAGTGGCTGGTTCCCCTTCGGTCCAAGGGGAATTCCTATATATGAAGTCTTTGCCAGACATAGGTTACTTCCCTCTTCACAGGGGGTCAGCACTGCTCCCTTGCAGACTTTGCTGTGTTTTCCCCCTCTTCCCCTTCTCCTGGGCTCTGTGCTTCTCTGCCCTGGTGTATGAGGCTTTATATCAGTGTAAACTGTTACCACTCCTTTAGACAAAAACATCTCCTCTGTACATGCAGAAGCAGGAAGTCAGACGTCTGAATAGCCTTCCCACAAATTTCAAGAATTACTCACATTCATTGTCATCTTCTCTGGGCTGCACTGCCTGGGGCATCTGTGGGTTCTGACTAGAGCTGGGGTCACACCCATCGACTTGAGGGATAGCTGAAACCTGTTTAACCCAGGGCACACACTTGACACTAGTCATCTGCACACCCCAGATTTTGTCCCTGCCTCCCATGCCCCATGAGGTCCTGAGCATCCTCCCAGCCCACCTTTCACACCTACCTACCACTTTGTGGAGTAAAGGGCCTGAGGGCAGGCTTAGATGTGTTTAAAGGTATTGCCCTTGTGTTTTCTGCCTGCATGGCTGGCATTGGGTTGGCCACAGCTTGTCTGCCTTCACGGTTCAATTGCGTAGCGTTCCTCTGTGTGTTGGGAAAAACAAGCTCTGCTTTGCCATAGAGGACATGAGGCCATTATCAAAAAGGTCGTGTGGGATGTGAGTCTGTGTTTGACCCCTGCAGGCTGACTGCATGGGAAAGCATGGATCCACTCATGGGGTAGACGTGCTTTGTCTCCTCACCTCCAAAGATCCTTGTGTGGGGCTGGTCCTCAGAGCAGGCTTGGACCAGGACCTTTGGGTTTTGTGGAACCGCTCAACAGTGTGGGCTTGACTGTAAACATCTGCCTGCTCTGATCAGTTTGAATCATGCCTGCCCTCTTACCTCTGAATTGGCCAGCAACCTCAACCACCCTCTTCTGAATGCACTTGTGATGCTTCAGAAGAAATATGTGGTTCAGTTATTGCAGATCTTCTAGCTGTCCTTGCTGGCTCCCTCCTATACCTACTGGTATAG
The DNA here is from genome assembly GCA_013398275.1 of Promerops cafer. Classification (NCBI taxonomy): domain Eukaryota; kingdom Metazoa; phylum Chordata; class Aves; order Passeriformes; family Nectariniidae; genus Promerops; species Promerops cafer. Next base: position 1,276,442 of record VZSE01011883.1, read on the forward strand.
GTCCAGCCATGAGGAAATCCTTGGTGGAGGTAGCCTGAGTTTCCACAGTGGTCTGTACCAGAGATCTTGATAGCAGCAGCTGATCATGGTTCTTCATACCAGAGGGACACTCCCTAGCCTAGGAGGATCATCCTTCAGAGAGCAGATTAACTTCAGACCTGCTGTGCATAAGGTAGCAGACACGTGCTGAGTAGTGTGGGCTGCAGTGTGACAGCAAAGAATCATCAACTGAACACCACCCTGTCAACTAAACCATAGCACTAAGTGCCATGTCCAGTCATTTCTTGAGCACTTCCAGGGATGGCAACTCCACACTTCTTTGGGCAACCTGTTCCAATCCTTGACCACCCCTCCCATGGAGAAATTCCTCCTGATGTCCAACCCGAACCTCTTCTGGTGCAGCTTGAGTCCATTTCTTCTTGTCCTGCTGCTTGTTGCCTGGGAGAAGGGGCTGACCCTCACCTTGCTACAACCTCCTTTCAGTCACTTGTAGAGAGCAATAGGTCTCCCCTGAACTTCCTTTCCTCCAGCCTAAACAACTCAGATTGTCTCAGCCACTCCCCATATGTCTTACTCTCCAAGCAGTTTATCTTATACATCACAGAATTAAGGGCAGAAATTCCTCAGCTCTGTCCTTCAGGCTGCCTTCCTGGAGCATTCCTGGATTTCAGACTTCTGACAAACACAGTGATGGTGGGAGTGGATGGTGGCTCAAGCTGTTTCTGAACATCCTGCTGTCCCTCTGTTACCTTTTGCATGAGAAGCTGCTATAACATACATTATTTGGAATGCAAGGCATCTTTGTTCCCCATCCAGTGTGACGACCCTGCCCAAGGCCAGCACACAGGCACTGACCCATGTTGTTAGAGTAATATATGTAATAATTATTTGAAGTTTGTGAACCCACGGGATGAAAACCACATGCAGTATTTGCTACAAAACTGTTTTGATTTGAGAGATTCAGTTAAATACTGACTCAGTGGTTAGGATATGTAGGCTGGGATTATGGCGATAAACAGTTCAGCATTACATCAGTTAGTCAGAAGCAGCAATGAAAAAGGGCCCACACTATTTGTAATGCTTCCCTAATGTCATTTAATTGGAAGGACCTGGGTTGCCAGAATGCATGTTGAGATGGCCCATGCATAATCTCTGGCGGGTGGGGGGCAGATTTCTACTTTTATGCTATTGTTTTTGCCACAAGTAATGTTATAAGTGACTCCTTTATCCTTGTCTATCAGTTATGTTTTGCATAATTAAGGCTAATTATTAGGTATGTATAAATCTGATTCTGGTGGGAATAAGTTGTACTTAACATATTTACTCTCTCCATGACTGACCTTTTCTGTGAAAGGCTTCAGAAAAAAGGTGTGCTTGCCCCTGGGCTGAATGGTTTGTTGTGCAGTCCAATACACTTCCAACTAGTCACTAGAGTGTAAAAATCTCCTGTTGACTTCAGGTCTTTAAAGGGAAGAAAGATGAAGTCTGTATAACACTCTGAGGCACATTGTGTGATTCTTGGGGTTGTGCAGGGCCAGGAGTTTGACCCCTTTTTTGCCCCTTCCAACTCAAGAGGTTCCATACTTCTACGAAAGGAGACACGTAGTCCTGGTTTACAGGCTGCCCATCACCTCACTGGTTGATACAGAAGGACCTTTAGCTGCCAGCCTAGGAAGCAAGGCTAGTCTGCCAAAGACATTCTGATTGTTCATATGTCTGCTTTCCATTTCCAGCTATTAAACAACATGAAAAGACAACTGTCAACAGTGCAAATATTTCCCTTGTTTATTGCTGCATGTGGTCTGGGGCTGCTGGCATCACTGGGATGTTATCCCTTCAGAGGGGCTGTGGCTGGAAGAAGCTGGCATAGCAGAAGAGAATTCTCTGTGAGATGGTGTGTTTTTTAAAAGACATTCTGACCCCTGATGTCTGTGAAAGAAAGTGTAGCTATGAGGGCTACTTCTCATCAGTGCATGGCTGCCAGAGTCCGTGGTCAGTCTGGGTCAGCAGCATTTGCCTCTCCATGAGATGAATCTCTTGGCTGCTAGGCCAGATCCACTTGGACTCGGACGGTAAGTGGTACCACATGGCTTACATGTGGCTGTCTACATGGCTAAACTTTGCTGCCAGAAGCTGGGTGGTCTCGCCCATGTTCCCTATTAGCAAGGATGCTTAGTCTGTGCCTAAATTATGCCCAGGCACTGCCTGAGAAAACGCTAACTGGCAATCAAGCAAACTCTAGTAGGGAGGATGGGAGGCTTTAAACTCTTCTGATGATTTCATGCTCATGTTTGAGCTATGCCCTGTCCTGGGTCAACTTCCCAGCACGGGTGTAGCCTCTGAGACCCAGGATGGGCTCTTTCCTAATTCCAGCTTGCAGAACATAGCAAGAAGCTTGAAGAAGAGAGTGTTGGGCCTGCTCCACAAGCTAATCATCTCTCATGTGACTGGGGCAAGTTTTGGGGGGATGACCCTCTGGGAAGAAGGTATTCTGTGCTGCCTGACCTATTTTTGCCTAGTCACCAAGGGGTGAAGTCTTTGCTGTACCCCGTTAAAGATGAGAAGTCTGTGTGAAGAGGAGGGGGAATGACCACATGGCTAAGGCTTTAAGCTAACTCCTATGGACATACATATTTTTACAGACTTTGGTCACAGAATATCCCCAAAGTGTCTTGAAATAGAGAGTTTGGAGTGAGACTGGAATTTCTGGAATTCCATTTCTTAGTGTTTGCCATTTCTTCTGTACTAGACACCTCCACTTCCTAGTGCTTTCTGAACATGGTAAATAACCCTCAGGTGGAAGTGACAACTGAACCTAGGAAAGACTGAGGAATTCAGATTGGGCAAGCAAACTCCCAGTCCTCTCACCCACTCAGTTCACACTGTCGTTGAGGTGTCCTTTTCCCCTTCATATATCCTCTCTCATGTGGGTTCTCTGTGTTCTTAAGGATGAGACCCCAGCTGAATTTTGCTCTCTCCTAATTTAAACTGAGGTTCTGTGGTATGAAAGTCCATATTTGCTTAGCCATTGGACTAGGAAATGAGGAATTTTCATTCTGTCTTATGGGCTGGTGGGCATGGATGTGTTCAGGAGAGTAGAGACAGCCTTATGTCTACAGGGTGAAATCTTGACTGGTCTCAGCGCTAGCTCTGCATGGCCTGAGAAGGAGTCTCCTTGCAGCCCCTGCACTGTGGTCATGGCTGCATCTGGCCTTGCAGCTTTTCCAGCCCCTGAAAGGTCCCAAGGACTGCTGGGCTGTGCCCTGGGGCTGACTGTGCTTGTGAAAGTCCTGAGCAGGCAGATCAATGCTCCTCCAGCCTGTTTCATTTACCATAATGAAGATTGCTCTGTAGGAAGAGAAGCAAGCCTCTTGCCTATTCAGGAGTTTCACAAGCGTGGTGCACTCACGTTTCTGGTGGTGGGAAAGCCCCAGAACGTGGGTTGGAGTAAAGGGACAGTGCAGGTGATTTTACAAAAGTCCTGTCTAACTCTTGGGTAAACCTGAGTTGCATGAAAATCTAATTTCACTTGAAGGCTTCTATCTACAGCATTTTGATATATGATGACTACGAGGAGTCACTCAGGTCTCTCCAACCACTACCCCACCTGGTACCTGAAAATGGTCTGAACCAAGAGGAGATCCTGGGTACTGTTTCCTGAGAAACATGCCAAAACTAGGTGGGAAATGGGGGTGGTTTGGGCAGGGTGCAGTCACAGTGACTGGCACTGCCATGCAGACCCTTTACCTTCCTCCCCTCTGCCCACCCATGGCAGTGAGTCTGCCTCTGACATACAGCACACACTGACCACATGTGCCAGCGGGGCAAGCACACAGGGCAGCTGGGAAGAGGCAGGAGCTGGAGAAATAAAGATTTAATTTGAACACCTAGATGCTGCATTGAACTGGGCTGTGTAATATTATGACACAGGATACACAATGCATTACCCATACAGAGGAAACCAGTGTACACAGAGCCACGCATGGAAGCTGTTCCTGCTGATGTCATCAAAACTGCCCATCCCTAGCACAGCCCACAGTGGGCTGGATTTGGGGCCAGAGGTATTCCCAGAGACTAACATGGCAGATGTAAATAACTGAGACTGCTGTAAATAAAGAGTGCATTTGATCTGGAGATGTCACTTTCCCTCCCCTCCCTCTTTGAACAGTCTGGGGAGAAGGATGACTCTGAGTAGGAGCTGTGCAGAGATGTAAGGTAATATGAAATTCCTGCCAAAGCTGCCTCTCACCCTTCATTGACTACAAAGGAAACTTTTGGAGACTAGCCTTCCCAGGCTAATGTTAGCCTTTGCAATTGCTGCTCTAGGCTCCCTCCGTAGTCATTGAAGAAAGACAACAATACACCCATGAGCTGCTGTTGCATGACCTTTGAGGACTTCATGTCTTTATGTTAGGTATTGAAGGGAATGCTCAGTGAAGGCAACTAAGCAGGATCCTCTAAGCTGGTGGTATGAATCCTCCCTAAGATCTATTGTGGTGTCTTTGGATCTGTTTAATTCTGCAGATCATCCTCCAGATTAATTTAAGTGACTAACAGAACTTTGCATCTCCGTGGACCTTCTTATAGTTTCAGACCAGCAGAGCATGACAGATACCACCATGAAGAAGAGTGGTTGTATAAAGCAGACTTTGCCTGGACGTATTCTTATTTTAGTTTTCAGTGCAGAAGCAAACTTTTGGATCAAATCTTCTGGAAGAAAAATCAGAGATGTTCAAGATTCTCTATTTGTCATCCTGACAAGCACAACTCAGTTTTTTCATCAATCGGGTCAGTTTTCAGCCACTGAGGGATGATTTTAGGCTCCAAAGCGTGGAACAGATTGTGCTGGCTGTGTGCGTAGGGCAAACTTACTCTCACCCTAGGGGATAGTCTTGGAAGACCTCTGAAGGATTTCCAGGAGGAAATGAGACACTGTCTCTGTCTTGATTCAGCTCACATTCCGGGTCTGAAGGACACAGTGCTTGGTGTTATATCTGTGTGCTTTTCCCCCAAATTTGGGAGACTGGTGTTCTTGCAAGCTGCGGGGACAGCAGTAGTCCTGTGTCCTGGAGATCAGCAGGGACTGATGAAGGGCAGGGAAGATTTCCTTGAGTGATCCTTCATGTCTCACATGTATTAAGTCTGATTTCACTACACAGCCTGCCCCATACATCTTGTGTTTATTTTCTGGTACAGCTCATTCCCAGCAGCCCTCGTGCCTGCTTACATACCACTGCAGAAGGCAGCTCACAGACAACAGAGGAAATAGGTCTGTTGGCATGTCTTTCCTATCTCATTTCTACTCTCAAATTTTTCCCTACTTTTAATCCCTGTGGTCTGAATTCCTTTAGAATGTCTAGAAAACCTCACCCTTTGGTACCTCCCAAGACTTCTCACCCAGAAGTCCAAGGGTTAATATCCTTGGAGCATCGCGTTGGGAAGCAGCACAAGTCTGTTCATGCAGTTGAAAGTGCCCTTTTATTATTGCTTCTATCTCTCCTATCAGATGTCTCACTCTTAACAGAGTTGTTATTAAGATAATTAGTTAATGTGGGTTATTTTATTATTGTAGTCTTATTTGGTTTGATTGCACGGTCAGCTGACACGTCATAAAAGCAACAAAAGCATTAAAAAGTTGCATAATTGGCAAAACTGAACTGTCAGTGTTGTGGAGTTCAGAGATTTGCAGAGAGAAGAAATATACAGACTCCACAGAGACACGGGTTCTTCTGTGAACCTTGGATTTCTCTTCCTGGCATTTATTAGTCAGGAAAATGATTGGCATTTCCTCTTCTGTGTTTTAATTTTCTCTGCTTGGTCTGTATTTTCTGATCTTTGCTTTAGCCTGCAGAGGAAGGCAGATCGGTCTTGTTTATCTTTGCCAGAGACTCCTTCGTGTTGGGAACCACATAGGAAATAACTCTGAATGAAGGCAGACAAGAGGCTTTAAAAAGCATCTATCAAGTAACCAAGTGGGTCCATGTGTCATATTTCCTGGCCATCTATTGCCTTGGTATCTGCCATTGGCACATGTCCCGGTTCTGTCAGAGTAGTATTATCCTATTTTTGTTTACATCCAGTGTTCCTCTATTCAAATACTTTATCCAGCTTTGTCAATGCAAAATCCTAGCAATTTTCATCTTCTTAACCTTTTGAGTTTTCCTTGTACACCCTCCTGACACATAAGCTCGTGAAAAATGTTTCTTTCTTCAGCCCTGGTCTGAAAAGCTGCTTTTTAGCCCATCCTAGCAAGACAGTTCTGAGACCTGTACAGTGTTGTCTTTGTTTGTGTTGGTCTTCTCTAGGCTTGGGATGAAGCTGTGAGTGGAATATTCCCCAGGGTCCTAAATTCTGCCCAATTTGCAGCCATGTCGACCTGCAAATATTTCCTCCAGTTTGAGATTTTTGGCATCCCAAGTTTCCTGGATGTGCTTACATCATCCCTGTGCGGAGGAGGACTTGGCTGTATGGCTTAGAATGTGCTCTGTGTAATTGAACAAGTTCCCTCAAAAATACCCCAGCAATTTTACCAGTTCTTGTCTGGTGTTATGAGGTATGTGATGTAGCCCTGTGGGCAGGAAAGGAAAAAGCCCTCCCAAGAGTCTGCTCCTGAGCTGACTTGATAACTTTGGGGTTTGAAATAGTGGGGAAAGAAAAATCTTAAGCGAGAAAGAAGTTGTTAAAGCAAAGACATGCACAGACATATAATAAATGATACATCTAGATTTTTTAGAATGTGGCTAGAGGAAATCAATCCGTAATGCAGTAAACAAGCTCCAGTGGGTTACCAGCAAACAACATCCAGAGTAACTCAGTTCCAAACATGGGCACTGCTGCAGTCAGAAATTGGCCTCGGAAATTTTGTTTTGCAATTGCTGCTCTAAAAGAGAGATTTTAGAAACAAGCCCTGCTGCATGCAAAGAATGCTTGAAAGTCCCTTCACACACACTGCCTTTTCAAGGTGCACTGCTAAAGCTCAAAGCACTGAAGAGGAAGGCTCCTGACAGCTTTCCAAGGCTCTGAACTTTGGACATAATGTTTTTAGGTCATTGCTTACAAGCCAAGAGCACCAAGAAGGGCAGACAAAGGCGTATTAGCTGGACCTCTTCTCAGTCTCCTGGGAGGGACAATGGGTGCAGTTCACAAGCAGAGGCACACAGCTGCAGCTTGCTGGTTGGGAGGCTGCACACAGAGGAGAGATCAGAATTCAGAGCAATTAAGCACGTCGCCTGATTGTTACTGACAGATTAAAAAACCCCCTCTGCCAGCTTTACACATTTGAAGCCTCTTGTCTTTGTGAGTCAGGAGGCAGTTCCCATCGTGAGACACACGCTCTGTAATACAGGATGATTTTTGGCAAAGTCCGGATGATTGTGAGCCAGGCGGGGCGGGGACAGCATTCCAGTTTTATAACACAATTCCATAATAGGAGACAGCATTCTTTTCATATTCATGTTCATACAATAGGAATTTTAAACTCCAGATTTTGGGTTATATGGGGGGGGAAAGCCCCTCTTAATTGGCACAACAACTTCATTCTATAATTCAATGAACAGGGCTGCTGGTGGACCAACCACAGAGAGTCCAGTGGATATTTTGAAGGATGCTTTCATTCCAAGAAACAGCGAACTGAAAAGCACTGATGTAGTTATGCACTAGCTGCCCAGGGGAAATTCATGTCACCACTCTGCACACTCCTTGTGAGAACAGTGAAGTATCTACCACTGCTTCTCTAGAGTTATCAGACCAAAAGATATGTAGGCATTTCCATGCCTTTTGGTAGCAAAGGTTTTGCAGAGTGCAATGTGTGGCTGCTCCAGGACCATCCTTGCCATGCATTCCACCAGGGACGCTTTCTGCCTCACCTGTTCTGGTGGCGCAGAGAGGAACGTGAGGCTTTCAAAATGTTACTCATCTCCTGACTTACATCTTGCAGTGTCTTGCTGGGCAGGTAGAAGTTTTAAAGATAAATTTCTCTTATTGGGGTTTTGACCAGTCTTTGAGTTTTGCACTAAAAATAACCTTGTGGTTTCAAGAGCCCTTGCTGCTCTTAGTTTAAGGCTGCAGTTTGACCCCTCACTGTAGCTCAGAAAATACCTCGCTGCTGGCATCATTGTTAAAGGGTGAGGAGGATGAAGGGACTCTAGGCTTTTCTCCTTCGGAGTGTGTAGTAGGAGAAAACACTTTAAGGTCCCTAGAAACACCTTGGACCCTCTCTTGGTCTCATGGTGAAAAGGGATACTTCATTAAAACCTAGTTTTGGCCAGCAGGCTGACACCCCTTAAACTAGTGTTTGCCAGGATGCCTGGTTTTAAGCACTCCAGAGAGATGGATTATATGAAGTGTGTTTCTCACTAGTGGCATGTATACTTGAGATTTCACAGAGGGCTTAGCTGAACCAGGCTGTCCAGGGCAGATACAGGGAGTGGCACTACTAGTCACTAGGAGTTCACATTGTCCTAACCTAAGCTATAAAATTCAGCTTTATTTTAGGTGAGCAAAGACGTGTGCTTTGAAAAGGGCAGAAGGCTCAGTACTATTTAGAGACAAATTGGAACAACCAAAAAAGCAGAAGAGGGCTTGGCCTCCTGAGAGGATGTTCTGTGCCTTGCCTGAACAGCCATGGGACTATCAGTCAGGATTTACATGTATTGGGGGTGAAATGACCCTTGGAAGAATGGCAGAGTGGCATTTGAAAACAGGAGAGGGAAAACCTCATTAAGCACACACAGGAAAATCTGGTGAATGCCAAGAGTGGTCTGGCATGTGTGTCCCCACACAATGCCAGTCTGAAAGGGGATGTTCAGTAGTGACCATTTTATAATGCTGGTTTGATATTTGGATACTGCCAAATGATAGAGAAATGGAAATGGAAATTCTCAGGGTGTATGTGCATGCAGGAGAGTGCGGCAGTAGGACATTTTTTGGTTTTGAGGCTTGGTGCCTTGGGTAGCTGCAGTTTTGAAATGTGGTAATAGAGAGGCTGATCTGCACACGTTCTCGACTCAGCCTTCGTCAGCTCAGGAGAATTTCTTCTTAAAGAAGAGCTTGCTGAGCAAGAGCTGTGTGAGAATATTTCTTCCTGACAGCTTGGCTGTGTTCTTCAGAGCAAGCCTGGCTGTGGTGGCCCTGAGCCTCTCCAAAGGCAGTGCATTCTCTGAGTTGAGGGTGGTAGCCCTGGCCCAGGGTGAACTGGGAATGGCCAGCCGAGGAAAGGGGTGGATCAAGGCCTGACGTGAGTACAACCCAATCCTTAACAAAGATATTTCCTGCCTGAGTTGAAATATCTTGGTGTATTTCCCTGCCTTCAAACAAGAGCTGTGTGCACCCGACGTCACTTCCCCCGGCTGCCCAGCGGACAACAGGATGAACCCACACTGACTCTGAAGCAGACATTCCACTGTGTCACTGGTTATTGTGCTCTCCGATGGGGCAGGAGATTTTACTACCAAGGCTGTTTTTGTAGTTTATGCTCCACACACACTTTCCCCCTCTGCTCCCCAGCAGTTCGAAAGGAAGCGGCGTAGGAACTTGTGCGATGTGCTTGCAGGCACACAGCAGCAATGTGACTCATCAATAGACCAGGCTTTGGGAGCTGGTGCCTGTTACAGCGTGAAGCCAGCCTGCTTCTTCACAGAGCTCCAAAAGGCAGCTGGCTATGTCAAAAGGGCAGAGAATAAAGAGTGTAGTGTAAAATGGAGACACAATTAGGCAAAGATAAAAAGAAAAGAAAACAACCCTATAACATTTTTAATCTCTTTACTGAAAGTTCCCTCGGGTGGTGTTTGCTGAAACAAATAGTTCTGCAGCTTGCTGGTATAAAAATGGCATATAGATTTTGCAATAATGCTAGGTTATTTTTAAACATCTGAATGAACACTCATAAAACATCTACCTTGGTATGGACCAAGTTCATCATAGGATATGTCTATCATTTTGTAGCACTGAGGAAACAGCATTTAAGTGATATCTCTATGAACCTGTTCCCTTTAAACCTTCAAGTGTTTCAGCCTCATTTTTTGTCTTGTACTAAACACTAGTCAGTGAGGAGGGAGAAGCTAATTTATTGCAAGTCATTAATCAGGAACCTTGATACAGTTTTTTATGTTTCGGAGCATTTTAAAAGGAATCTGGTTTAGCACTGTCTGCATTTTGGAACTGGGAAAATTTAGGCTCTTCTTTGAAAAGACCAGTAAATATTTGGTGCCTTTATTTGATTTAATAAAACCACAGAAAAGATACAAAACCTGGACGATGACGCCATTGCTTCTGCTTATCTAGCAGGTGATACTGCAGTAAGTCCCAGTAATTTGGTTATTTTGGGTTGTGCAGCTGTGCCTGTAGCTGTGGGTTGCTTTTATATCACTGGAAATCTTGCTGTTTCCACTCAACAATGGAACTTGGAAGACATGGAGAAAAGTCTATGTCAGACATTTGAAAACAAATACTGTCCACTATTTTGACATTGCTTTAAACATTAGTATTATTCTGAAATGACTACAAGAGTCAGCAAGATGTAGATTTTGACATTTCTGATTTCACTGTATTCAGAGGTTTTTGCAAATATGATTGCATTATTTGATTTCTTTACATTTCTTTACATTTCTACAAAGAAAGTAAATTCATGAAAGTGAGTGCCCTTATTCCGTTCCTAGTTTTTACCTGTGCTGCCCACAGCTGTGTTCACATGTCATGGGATGGCAAGGTCAAGTTGTAAACACAATTCATACTGTTGCCCAGGGTTATCACCACTTGGTTATCATTCAAGGTCATAATCTCCTTGTCATTTATCATGTAACAATACTAAGAAAATAGTCACTGTAAGCATAAATAAGAATAACATTAATACTAATAATTCATTGCGTATTTTTCCACATTTCCAAGTATTCCTTAAAAAAAACCCCAAACAAACCTGTTTCTGTTCCCTTCAAAGGAGAAATGTCAGGCTGCTCTGTTTCTGGACATCCTAGACAGTTTGCAGGACCAGTGCCTTAGTGTGGTTACTGGTCCTATGCCTTTAGTAGTGACATTTAGTAGAGAAAACTCTTCAAAGTATCCAGAAATATTTTGTTGTAAGATGTTCTGAGTCTTGGCACTACCACATAATAAAAAGAGTAAGTCAGCTGCTAGGAGAAAACCTTACTCATGGGTAGTTAGTTACCTGATATGACAAATGACAAGGTTTGAAAGAGATTAGTCAACTAGTCGTCATCCTGGTTTCTCCTTCCAACAATTTTCAGAGTATTTCTGTCATTATCTAAAATGATATTTTGTCCATAAGCAATATTTGGTTGAGACTGGTAGTCTCAGGACTTTTTTCCTCCTTTTATTCTTCAGAACGTAGTTAATTTTCAGTCAGTGTTCATGATGGAGGACATATCCTTTGAATAAGCCTATTTATCTTTCATGTACTTCACAGCTTCTATTTCATTTTTATCTTCCTTGAAGGATACCTTTTTTTTCAATATCTGTTTGTCACTGGAACTGGAGAAAATTTACATTGACAAGATCTCCAATATTCCACTGGTAAGCAACTTAAACCTAGATGCTTTCCCTGGAGTGACTGAAATGGGGTGATTATACTGTATATTTGTGTACCCTTGTGATTTATCTCCATTTATAGTCTGCTGTTCCCTCTAGTTCCCTTGAGATAACTTAATGTTACCCACGAAGGAGCATGTCCTAGCCCATCTGCTTGTGGGGTGTGACAATGATATGCATCTGAATGATGAGTTCAGTGAAATGGAGCCCAAGGAGTCACTGTAACCCTCACACTCTTGGTATTTATTCCAGATTAATCTATGTCAGACCAACGTTGATTAGTTGCCTTCACAATGAAGGACAGGAGGAGACATTCCTGAGCTTGTGAATTTTCTGAGGATATTCAGAATGGACGGCCAAAAGAAATTAAGATCTCTTTTACAAGAATGAAGTCCTCAAAACATTTGAAAGGACAGGAGCAGTATGTTTTCCTTGGGCAGGTATTTTCCTTTAATTATCATGTAATTTGTTTAGACAATTTATTAAGGATGTGTTGGAAGGCAAGTTAGAAGTGAAATTATCTTCCTAGTTTAAAAACAGCTTGTTTAACATTTATTCATGCAGGGCTGGGCCTCCAGATGGTATAAATTGGCATAGATCCATTTAATTTAGTGGATCTGTGCCAATTTTCAGCAGCTGAGAATCTCATCCAGTAAGTTACTTTTAGTCCCATGGCTTAGGTTCAGTGCTAGAAAGATGGAAAGGTTCAGCCTCTGGGGTGATGAACAAAAATTCTTAACTTTGCCAAAATGAAATCTTTATCAGTGGTCATCACAGAACTGAGTGAGCGCATGCACAATCTACTCAAAACAGACAAAATGTCCTTTTTTCCTATCTACCTTTCATTAGTGGTGATGTTATAGCTAGAGGTGAGCTTCACCTTAGCCTTAGAGGTGAACATGGTAAGTTTATTATAATAGCAGGGCTCTGTATGGTGAGCCTGGGAGTACAGGGGTTGTGAATTGGTATGTAAATTGGAAGTTACCAATGGAGTTATGCCACTTAGATCCATATGTGGATCTGGCCCATATGATATACTTGCTTTAGGAACTCATGCAACCATTACAGCAATTGTTACTTCATCATCTCATCTATTATTGTACGTAACTTTAGACACTGGTTGTGTTGCAGAGGTCTACTATCAAGACAATGACATTCAGACCACAAATGTCAGACTCCTCTGTGATAAAATTGGGAGCCAGCACAACACTGGAATCTGAAACAAAACTCTGAGAGAGCAGAAAAGACAAAAGTCTCAACTGCTTTAGAATAATCAATAAAATAACACTTAGATTTTTGGAATAACAAGTTTCCTCAATAAAACTTACTGTTGTTGAATGTGTGGTGGGTGACCCTGGGTGGCAGCTAAATATCCACCCAGCTGCTCTCTAGCCTCCCCAAGTGGGAAGGGGGGAAGAAAATAGGAAGAAGAGAAGCAAGAAAACTCATGGATCTAAATAAAGACACTGATTTGATAAGCAAAGATGACAAACATTCAGACACTTAAGTAAAGCAGCTCCCCACTCCCCTTCCTAGAATTTTGCTATTGATATTACCACAGATTAACTCAGTCCCTTTGGCAAAGCAACAGGCAGCACAGGACATCAGGATCAAGGGTGTAGTGGTTTCTTTCTGCCATTCCTTGTTCCTTACTCTCTTCTTCTGTTCCTCCTTCCTTCTTACTCATTTCCTGTGCTCTGGTGTGGGTCCTCCATGGGCTACAGCCTGCTCATGGAGTTCCTGCTGTGGCATGAGTCCTCCAGGGGCTGCAGTCCCTTTGGGTGACTGTTGTGGAGTCTGCTAGAGCTGACTGGGACTGGCACAGGGCAGCCCTTTACCTTCTCCCATAGAGGTCACCCCTGCAGCACTGCCTTCCTCCTTCCCCCTGCTACCCAGATCCCGCCAAAGACATCCAATACAATCTGTAATCTCCTTCTTAGCTGAGCAGAACATTTAAGACAGGTCATTGTGTGGTAGGAATAACACTTCACACTTTACTTATGCACTGCATTAAAGGCCTGTGGTAGGGTATCTTAAGAGACATGATATGGGGCCATGTATCCATGGCTCTGACTCTGTATGTTATGATAATTTACCTAATGCCATGTTGCCCTACTTTATTTCAGTCTTTCACTGAAGGTTATGGGGATTCCAGAGGTTGTGTAGTACCAAGCAGAGGAACACACAGCTGTCTTTGGAAGTGGAGAAGCATAGTCCCCTCCTGGGACCATGGAGGTGGCATTGTTCAAACCAAACAGCTCCAGGGTAAGGCTATAGCAACACATAATTTTCATTTGTTAACCATAATGCTGGAATGAAAAAAAAATCTTAAAACTTTTTTCCATCTTCATCCCCATGACCAAAAATCACCACCATTTCAATAACATTAATTTGCTCGGTTATTAAGCTGTTGAATGAGTAGATTTTATTTCTCTCTGCTTATTTTCTACTCCTTTTCTAGCTTTAATAGCTATCTGCTTAATACGAGAGTTGTTCCATTTCATTACCTTCCTCCTGTTTTTTTTCTTGAGGTGGAACTAATGCAATGCAAATTGTGATGACTGTCTCTGATTTTTCTATTAAGCAACTTAGGATTCTGTACAGCCTGTGTTGTTGACTACAGAGCTAGAAATATATTTGAATTTATGATGAAATCCTGGAGTTTGCAGTACATCAAGTTTGGTGGATTTTTTTTTCAAACAAGTAATAATATTCAATGATATTCAGGTCTTTGATGGAGGCCTTTTCTTCAATGTATGTTATACACACATTTCAGTTCTTTTATTTCCACCTGATGCAATTCCATAGCAGCTGCCATATAAAATTTATGACATGGAGCTAAGCACAATACAAGCTCAGCTGGGCACTAAAGCTGCAACAGTGCAATGTGAAGAAGTTCACAGACACTGTTGAACTGCTGTCTGCGGTTGGCGAAACCAAAAGTAGGAAATGGTTGACTCAGTTGTATCACACCAGAAGCACTGGGAAGGTAACTATTGGCACACACTGGTGCCTGGAGAGCTAGAGTTGCTTCAGCAATCAGAGCAATTTCCTCTTCAAGTAAAGAGGAAATAAGTTTGGGATTAAGCTCTGCAATGTGTGTATACTCTTCTGAGTACATAGTCTGTGCTGGAGATGCTGTGAATTGCTGCTTTTGAAAACTATGAATGAGCTGTGGTGTGCATGTCCACTAAGGCTTTGGGTGTATTTGTTCCTCACTTTTGCTTTTATTTCACTGTATAAAATTTAAAGGAATTTTCTAGCCTGTTTTGTTCAATGGCCTGATCAGTCATATCAAAGCTATGACTCCTTTCACCTCTGTCTTAAAAATAGTTTCTTTACCCCAGTATTTTGAAAGAGGGGATGTTCTGCAGTCTTATTTTTTTGAGAGTTAGAGACTTTATTCCCAAGTGACATTTTCAATGTATGCATAGCCAGACTCTCTCGACTTATATATCAGTTATTCTTTCCCTGCAGCAAATGCAAGAATATAAGATGCTTTCCCTTGAGAAGTTTCTCGCACTTTCTGCAGAAAGCAATACTACCCCTAGTCCACTTTTGCTTTAATGCTGGGCCAAACTCTGCCCAATCTACAATAGTGGTGATCTTCCTGGAAGCAATAGAAGAGACTGATGTAGCTCTAAAGTCACATCTGGGCTGCCTTCTCCTAAATGAAGCACCAGCTGACTTTTTTTTGGTTTTGCACTGTTTTAATCTTTTCTGCTGGCTTAGCTCATCTCAAAACTTGGCAATTCCTATCCTCTCCCTGTAATCTTTCTGCTGAGAACTTGCTTTGCTGAT
The DNA here is from genome assembly GCA_013398275.1 of Promerops cafer. Taxonomy (NCBI): domain Eukaryota; kingdom Metazoa; phylum Chordata; class Aves; order Passeriformes; family Nectariniidae; genus Promerops; species Promerops cafer. Next base: position 1,291,784 of record VZSE01011883.1, read on the forward strand.
TGATTTTTCTTTTGTTTTCCCTGTAGCCTTCTCCTTATATGTTGCAGAGGAATGGATTCACCAGTTAAGGTGTCTAAACCTCTCCTAAAAGCTGATTCCTTCCTTGTAATATGGGCACCATCACCTGGATTAAACCTTAACTCCTTTACTAGATTGTTCCCCTTATTCTTACCTAGAGATGCCTGTCAGAGAATGAGTAGAAGTCACCATTTTTGGAAAGGGAAACTCTAAGGAGGTTTGGAAATACAGAAGAAACTAAATGTGTAGAATACAGGAATTTGCAATGCAGCAACAAACATTATTCAGGTTACTCTTCCAGGAAGTAAGTTTTTGGCTTTGCAGCAAGGTCTGTAGGAAATCCTACAGAAGTGTTAGACCATGAACATATTTGGTAACTATGTCTGAAAGGAAACCCTCAGGACAAACCTGACTTGTGAATACCCTGTGATGCTGAAGAGAACCTCAAATAACCCTCATGATTCAGGAAATATCAGAGGATACAGATGTTGCATGAATGAGTTTGTTGAGCGCATGGAAGGAGGATGAGCCTGATTCTTGAATGGGACAATCCACTTCATCAGAAGAGAAATAATAATGAGAAAAACCCTAAAGAAAATATATCTATTCTTGTGCTGAGTTCAGGGGAAAAAATATAATCAATATCTATATATATCTTGATTTAAATGATTTCATTCTTATATGTCAATGACATAGTCAACTTCCAGAGAAACTCAGAGAAGTTCTATAAGAACTGAGATGGTCAAACTCACCATCCTCAAACAGTAACACAGTGTGATTCTTTTCTTAGGAGAACATGTGTAGAGGCTTTTGTTAGGGTAAAAGAATGGGTGGTCTGGGAAAGCTGAATTTGTTTCATCCTGGAGTTGTGTTAGAGATCATTGCATGTTTCCTTGTTGTGAGGGTGAAAAGGCTGTGCAATATATGAAATTCAAAGCTGTGTGAGCAGATAAAACACAAGAGTAAGGTATCAGCAGACTGTTTTCCTATTTGGATTATGTATTTCTTCAATCTCATTTCAACACTTAAGAGATGATCCAGATGCAATCTTTGGCTGAGAAATTTAATATACAGACTGATGTGGAGAGGCTTTCTATTTTGAAGCGGTTTGTTTACTCTTTCTCCTAATGTCCACCACTGGCTATTTTCAGAAGATGTTTGCCAAATTCACTCTTTGTCTGGCCAAGTGCAGCTGTTCTGATACTGCATTCTCAACATTCCTTGAGGATGGATGTTGGCAGACTTGGTCTGTGAGAGGAGTTATAATGTCTCTTAGAAGGAGCATTTTCAGCATCTGCAGAAAGTCAGCTCAGCCATGAGTTGCGCTGCCCGTGGATCCCAAATGGCAGGATTACATTTTGGAAGTAGAGCTTGCAAGGTGGGAATGTGGAAGCCCTTCTACAGAGTCCAAACCCAAGACTCAGACAGCTTTTAAGGGACAATGGGAAGAAATATGAAGCAGTCTAAGGAGAGCTGGAGAAATGCACCTGATGTCTTGCAAGCTATATACAGTGCCTCATGACCCAGATCTTTTTTGGCTTACGTTACAGGCCAACACTGAGTCCTCTCAGGACTCATTTGTCCTGAAAGGACTTGTAACACAAGAGTTTTAAACCAGTACAATATGCTATGGCAATTGGTGTAGGAAGCTACTTTGTGCATGAATGATTACTTTGACAAGCTCTGACTCATGATGAAACCACTAGGAATACTTGGAGAAGTAACAGGTTGCTAGCTTGGGCAAAGATTTTGAAATTTGCATCTACTGCCCCCTAACTTTGTACTTGTCTGGGATCATTTTTACAAGTCATTGCTGGTTTTACTACTCATGAATACTGTGATTCCTGCCCAAAAACTCATGCCACTTAATTGTTATGTCAGCAATTTGTAATTCAGATATCACATATATATTTGTGTGTGTGTATATATATATAAGTATATGATCAACTACAATGTATTTAAGATAGCTGTTTAAAATAAATTACTGAGGCATACTGAGCCACATAAAAACACAAAACTCTAGCATTTTTGGTAGCTTCCCACATATTTCATTATTTTAGTACTTTTTGAATGGATTTCTGATCCATATTGATTGAAAAACATGTGAGCAAAGTAGGTCAAATCCTTGCTGAAATATTGTCAGGGTAAAACATGTAAGGCATTGAATTCTACTCAAATTCACGATGTGTTTTTAACCATATTTGATAGAGTGGGGATTTTTTTCCCAGCTGAACTACAGGGATGTCAGTGATTCTCTATGTCTGACATGGAAGTCAAGTGCCAGATACCTGACAACAGTGCTCTGACTCTCCAGCACAAGCATCTCATTGATATTTCCCTTTAGTTTGGAATAAAGCTCGTTTTAAAAACCTGGCTGTGGTATGAAAATTATCCTATCTGATGCTTGATGTTGAAAGAACATAATCAAGCCTGCCAATTCACACTACAGTGAAAAAACAGAGATTATTTGAGGTTCAAAACAATGGCGATAAAACTATGGTTCGTATGTTGATGTTTCCATGACTTTTGACATGAACAACGGGTGACACCCTGTAAGAAATGCCATGACAATATTACAGTCCTAATTAAATGCTGTTTTACGTTGAGAGAATTTTTATATTATTATTTAATTTTTAAAAATCCATATAGAGGAAATTGCTAGAGGCAGGTTATGATTTTAATAATGTAGGGAATATATACTTGTACCTTGGTATGACCAAGTGACTAACACAACAGAAAAACCATGTTATAGATACTCTGCTGGCTGGAGATGATACAATAGTATTGCAGTGCTGCTTCCTTGGCAAGTGTCTGAAGTGGAGGTGCACTGCTGTACAGAGAGATCTCAAATGCAAGTCTTTAAAGCTAGAGAGACACTCAGTTTCCATTAAAACAATCCTTGGCTTGAGAGGGCATCAAGCCACCGGAGGATCTCTGAGAATTTACACCCAAGTGACCTATCCAAAGTCACAAAGGAAAACAGAGGCAAAGCAAAGGCCTCTTACATCACTGTGTTGTGCTCTAAGCAGCACTCACCTTCTTGTTCAGTAACAAGAACATCTCCACTCAGGAGTTCAGTCCCAGCATCATGGAGGACTTGACAAGTAAGTTGTTTGATGGGAACAAACAATCCTAAAATTAAAGACCAGAAATAAGCAAAAAAGCAGAGCCTAAGGGTAAATGTAAATTCATTTGTAAGGCCAGTAATCTTAGTGAAAAGTCATGGATCATTATAGTTTTCCTATCTGCTCTTTTTTGAACCTGTTAACTTCTAGTATCATCACACAGAAGAGAGAAGTAATCATTGCCCTTGCTATTCATTATAATTTTTGCCTCCACCTTTCCTGCCAAAAAAGAAAGAACTGAAGAAGTTGTGTCTCATAGCTAGGATCAGCCTGGCTTCAGATTGCAGACCCTCATTCTCATTCTGCCTTTCTCTGCTTACAAGTTCTCTATCTGGTATTGTCTTCTTGTAAATGTGCTTACACACCAAGAAAATCACCTCTCCGTCTACTTTTAGAGAAGCTAAACAGGTAGATCCTGCTAAGACACTTACTGTAAGGCACTTTCTCCAGTCCTTGAATAATTTTTGTAGCTCTCCCATCAATGTCATCTACAAATTTTGCCAGAAGCAGTTCTGTATTAGATGTTAGATTGTTAGAATGCTGCAGAACATTTTATCTGTCATCCACCTGTTCAGGAACATTCATTCAATGACCAGCATCCATCTCTATTCAAGACTGCTTCAGATTTTCCCTCCACTAATCCTTTGCCCATTTATCATCACTTTGTTCATATTACCATAGAATCATTTAGCTTGGAAGAGATCTCTGGAGATCATCTAATCTAACCCACACTCTAAACAAGGCCAGCTTTAAAGTTAGAGCCAGCTATTGTGCAGTGCTGCTCTTTAAAGAGTGTGTTGTGCTAAGTCAAACACATTTATGGTCTATTCTATTTTACCTTCACCAGCCAAACAATGCTTCAGTGAGGATATGAACTCTGAAGTTCCTTCCATACCTATTTTTCTGTTTTTCTAATGACCTGAAAGTTGTTTGACAAAACCTATTCTGCATCATCTAGTGGACTGACATTTATTGTATTTCCCATTAACTGAACCTCATAGCAAGAAGTAAACAGGAAACTATTTGGTGGGAAAAATTGCACTCATTTAGAAACAAAGGAGTTTTTGCTCTGCATCACTCTTCTCTTGTTTCCCTCCCCTTTCCATGATAATTGTGATTTTTCTATTAGGTTCTCAGCATTTCCTTCCCCTTGTAACTCTTCAACTTCTTACTGTTTGTATTTCATCAGCACTGTCTTTGGAGGTCTCAGGCGTTAGCTTACATAAATTGACTGATGTTCACAATGCACAGTCTATGCTATGCTTTAGCTCTAGAGCCACAGGTGTTTCAGCTATATCCATATAACACATACTGGTATATACTGCACTTTCTGTTTTCAAGTAATTACACTTAGTCTTGGGGGGAAACCAGTGCAGAATCATCTTCATGATCAGAGTCCAAGCAATGTCACAAAGTGAGACGTGCTGAAGAAAATTTTTGCTCCATACACCTGGGTGTATAAGTTTTTGTGCTCTGTCCCATAAACACTGTTTTCAGACCTCAGGATTTTTCTGAATGCATGTAAACTGAACTTTAGTTTAATAGATCAGTTGTCTACTACTGTTGTGACCTACAGTGAGGGAGACTCCAAAAGGGTGAAAATACGTGGGAGCCCTGCAGAGCTTCACCTGAGCAAAAACTCAACACATGGTTCTTTATCTAGAAACAGCCTGTCTGATCTGACTTAGAATAGCTACAGTGAGCAAAGTGCCACAAAGCGGAAGGAAAGGCATCAGAGATGTAAGAAGGACCCTCAATTCCGTAGGGACTCTGCCTGAAGTCTTTGGCTTATGCCTGTGCTAGCAAATTCCATGGGACCAGGGCCTGTTTTTTGGCCAGACCAAGCGGCACAGCATGGCTCACCTCTCCTCAACTCCCTTCTTTTCATCTGGGAACAGTCTGGTCTTATCACTACTGCCTGGTGGGCACAGAAGCAGTTCCCTAGAACTACATTTCTGTCTGACTAAAATAGTAATTAGCAAGCACTATGTGGTCCCCCTTAGTGGCTAACAAGACAAGAAGTTACCCTGATCCTTATGGTCTTTACCCTCTGTCTTTGGAGCTGGAAATGCCTTCTGGTAGCTATCCTTTCCACCCCACAGATTTGTGAGCCAGCTAAGGTGTGAACTTATGGGGCCATTTGGTTCTTCAGAAACCTTCACTTAGGAGAATATCCTTTATGGAGTGTGTATGAAGGACCCATGAATGTATTAAGTGGCTTAATTTATACAAGTACACATGGAACCTGTGCATCCTATAAATGGCTTATTTTGCCCTTTCTAATTCTGTTTCTAGTCTGCAATAAGGCAGACTGATTCCTTTTTACATCCCCTTTTGTAAAAGGCCACTTCCTTTTGCAATCCTCCCCAACTTCTTTTATTCCAGATGATCAGTGAGAAAAAAAAAACAAAACAGATCATTGTCCAACTTTCAAGTTACACAATTGTAAGTATTATTCTCATCAATAATATTCCTAAATTACATTAAGAGTACTCAGAGAAAAGGATGGAGGTAGATGAGTTTGGAGCAGAGAGGCCAAGAAGATGAAAAGTTGGAGCTGTTCTTTGTTGACCATTGCAGTTCCAACTTTCTTTCCAATCATTATTGCAAATTCTGGGGGTTTTTAAGTACTAGGTCTAACCTGTGCTATTCACTTGATTCAGGGAATATGGAAAAGATTGAGTAGATTCTCATCAGCTGTTGGTTCTGACATTAAGCAACTTGTTGATTGTCCCAAAACTTTCCAGCAGTGTTAGTAAAGATTAGTCAGACTCCAGCTTTTGTTTTTAACTGTGCAACAGGGTCTAAAATGTTCTTACAGTCTTTTGAATATCTGTGGTAAGGACAAAAGCTTGTCATCATGGTACACCAATGGAAGCAGCTGATAGATTCTGTGCCTGGTAATGATCAGAAAAAAGCTGTAATTATACAGCTAAAGGGGGAAAATGCTTGTTGCTCAGAAGTGGTAATCTTTCTCCTTGTGTTAGTATGGCAGAATTTCTACTGGCACAGCAGTGTTCATTTGTTACCTCCAAAAGCAAGAGCAAGCAAGTTTAGGCTTGAATTTCTTTCATTTTATATAGGCCAGAGGCATAGTATTACTGGAAGCTTTTTTAATGCTAGATGTGCCACAAGGATGTGAGGCATGAGAAAGGGTGTGTTTTGGAAGACTGTAGCTGAGCTGGGTAAGGGCCACTGGCCAGCTTCCTTTTCACACCAAAAGTGCAGCTGGCTTGCCATACAGACCTGAGGCCAGCTACAGATACAAGCTGCTAATAATATGTTATTTTTTTCCTTCAGGCCCCTTTACGGCTTTAATTAAATTGTACTTGCATTTGCAAAGTTTCACTTCCCGGCATGTGCAGTTTTGTCAGCTCAAATGCTTTTATGCCAGTAGAAAAATTACAGATCTGCCTTACTACTCTTGTTAAGGCATGGGCCCAAAGCTCATCTCAGGCAACTACTTGGAGTTAGTGCAACCACAGAAGTCTTCAGCCCAGAGATGGTTTGCTCAACAGAAAAAATGGGAAGGACAAAAGAGTGGCAAAAGGATACTAAGGTTTCAATAATTTCCCTTTCAGTCCAGGTTCACAAAAGAAAGGAATAACAGACCATAAGCGACAGGATTAATGGACCATCTATTGCAATACTGTTCAGTCTCCATGCAATCACAGTCTACCCCACAGAGCTTCTAAAAACTTTGACTGCTGTCAAAATATCTTTATCTCTTATAGAAATGATGCTGAGTTTCCACTTACATGATCATTCAAACCTTGATCACAGAGTAAAGTGACCAAATTGTTTACTTTTGGATGCACACAGAGCACAATTGGATTGCAATGAATTTCAGGAACTGGCAACCAGAGTGTATTTGAGGTGAGTGACCTAGAAACAAACTTGGTATCTCATTACTGTAAGCCATCCAGTATGATTACTTAGTGGGACAATTTGTGGCCCATCCTGCTTTCAGAAACTGCCAAATTCTAATAATTTTTGACATTGACCTGTGAAATATTTAGCTGACACTTTAAATGAGGAACGTGACTAAAGTAACAGAGACAGCTTTAATTATATGGGATTATTCTTAACATGTACTAAATTTTCCATAACCTCAGACTTTAGGACTCAGCATTTCTGATTTCAGTAGTTTGCAGTCAGATAATATGATGTCTGTGAGCAGGAGGGATAAATTTAGGTCTGAAATGAATGACATACATTGTAATGAGGTGCAGGCAAGGTAAGGGATCATCAGCAATGAGTTATTTAGATGGAGATGAACTGAAGTTTATCCAAGAAAGATGAGGCAAAACAGTGTGTTTGAGGATAGATATTCCCATCACTTAAGGAAATCACAAACAGGTGTTCCATTCCAGATAATGTTGAAAATGGCTGGTAAGCCATTTTCAAAAGATCATTGTGTAAGTGGCAAGGATATGGCAGAGCTAAACACATGGAATTAAGGAACCTGGCAGCTCCATTTGAAGGAAGACATGGCAAAGAAAGATGTTTACTTTGCAGGTCTGTAAGAATATTTTAATAGAAGAACTATGCAAATATGCTTCCAGATAGGATGAATTATTTTAAAATGTTGCTAGGTTTTTTTCTGGGCACCCCCCCCCCCAAAAATGATTATTGAGAATCAAATGGCTGGTGCTCCTAAGAGACAGACAAATCAGTTTTGATCATGAGATACCTGTTGTGTTCTTGAGTGCTGAAGAAAGGGAAGAAAAAATGTCCTAATTTTTAATAATCTTTGAATTTTTTTTCATATTCACTTATTTTTTCTACCTGTGTTTGGTATAATTTTCAATTTACTTAATACTCATAAATTTTGGCTCTTTTAGCTTAGTGTTATGGGCATTATGCATTTATCATATTATGTGACATTACTGATCTGGTCAAGAATCTACATCATCCCCTACCAGATGAATTTTCAAACAGTAGGGAGGCAATCATTATTAATAAATCTGAGATAAAAGGTCATGTAAAAAATGTCATTCTTCGGAGAAGTAATAATTTGAGAACTTCTGTACAGACTGCTGTCTCAGTTGAGTAACAAAGCTGAAAACTGAGCAGCCAACCTCCCCCTTCCTTCTGTGCTGGGTGGTGTCATTAGCTGACTTTCAGTAATGACACAGAAAGTGAAGAACCACCTATCTACTATCAGAAGGTTTTCCCTGCAAGCGCTCATGCAAAAAGCACTCCGGGTGACTATTAGATGATTCACCGGTTATCGCTATCTGAGTCACGCATCCCACTGAGTGGGTGAGGCTATGAACTTCTTTGTCTTCTGACACGCTGATTTGCCACGATGAAAATTTACTGTGTGGCACCCAGAGTTGTCACAAATCCGTGTGAGGAAGGGATGCAGCAGAAGGTCTGAGGAACAGAGTTCATCATGCATGTTCTACTGTTTAAAGGCAGAGACCTGGAAGTGAATTTGTGCTTTGTTGGAGCTGACTGGCCATTTGCCTGCAAGGCTCAGTGCCTTTGGCACACTTGGCTGTGGTGGTGACAGTGAGGAGCCTGATACAGGTGTGACTCTGAGAACAACTGATGGAGACTTTCTTACAGCTAAACAGAACATAACCAAATTTTGTTCTCGAAAAAGGAGGTTGAGCTGCCTCTGTTTATCCTGAAAATGGGGGCAAAGGCAGGGGGAGGGGGTTTTTGCCATAAAATGTGTGAGCCACAGGAGGACTTCAGAGACATAAAATTGAATATAAGGAACAACAGGTATTAGCCCAATGGCAGAGACAGGGAAGTAGTTATTATCCAAACTAGCCTGCAATGCTCAAGTTCTTGACCCGTGCCATTAGACACATGTCAGAGTGGAGGAAAAGCTTGCTGAACAGCCTGTGGAGTCCAGGAATGGTGCAATGATCAGAGAGGTGAGGTAGACATGTTAATACTATGTTAGAAATTCTGGGGGACCAGCAGGCTTTACTGTGTATGCTGTTCTCCTGCTCACATTTGGGCTGACCCACGGCTACCACCCGCCAACAGTCAGGAGCTGCTTTCTGGAGCAGGAAATGCACTTCCTATAAACCAGGAAGACCAACGCTGTTCCAGACATTAACTCTTGCAAATACATGCTGGCAGAGGAGCCCGAGCTGGAAACCTTTGCCTAGCATCAATTTACACTGTAGTCACTTCCTAAAATTGGGGGAAAAAAACAAACTGCAGCATATATCATGAACAATGGGATAACAGCATCCTTCAACTGCAGTAGCTGTCTGAGAGGGGAAGTGAGATTTTCCATGAAGATGCTATAAATTTCTTTTTTGTTGGTTTTTCTTCTGGGCTTGGGTTTTTTGGGGAGGGTGGGGTTGGGGGGGATGGGGGGAGTGTAGTGCTGTTTGTCAGTTTTGCTAAAACAAACATTTGCAATTTATATCAAAATTACCAGCCATATTTTGTGGCTCCACTGAGGTCTTCAGAGTCACAGTATCTGGCATCCTTTGGCTAAACTAAATCTTCTACCACTGAAGTTTCATCTCCTTCTCTAAACTTGGAGAATGCAACAAAATATGTAGGTTTGCTTGCATCTGTTTGTAACAATTTTGATGGTTTCTATGTGGTAACAATTTAAAATATTATTGCTCTTCTCCATATAATTTGCCTGTAATATAGCAGCTAAATATATACTTTCTCAACAACATAATGGAAAGTTGCAACTCCTGCAAAAGTTGTCAGTCCATGGAAGAGTTCTGGGATGATTATCCTGCCTCACAGAGCATTTTGCATGCAGCCTATGTTTTATTATTTTTATGAGAGGCCAGGTGCGTAGAGAGAGGTAATGGCTTGTATTAAGTGATTGATGTGCTAGGAAAATGACACATTTCCAGGCACGCACATCCTTGACTTTCAATGTGACTAATGAGTACTAGGTACAATACCAAAAGAAATGAGTGACCAAACACTGAAGGTTGAAAGCAAGGAGTTTTAAACTTGACTTTTTTTTGGTCTTTATTCCAGAAATTTGCTGTAATTACCTGGTTGGGGTGATACTGCATGCACAGAGCCAAAAGTTGATTAATGTTAATTTCAGAGCAAACAGAGACAGGAAAGGCCAATGTGCTCCACAACTAAAAATACACTTTCACTGAGGGACATGACATCTGTGGATTTACAAACCCAAAATTATTTGTGAATAATGATTAGCTGCCCTCATATAATTAACTTGCTTCAGCAGTGACTGGTTATCCTTAAAGGCACCAATTGCTGTTGACTTTCAGACCAGAGAAGCTAATCTAAAACCATCTGTAAGTCCAAGTGAGTCTCCTTTCCTCTTAGGACATAGGACTAGAATTGTGCAATAAAGCAAGGGGATTTTCAAATAACCATCAAAGAGATGCAAACACCTATTTTTGTCCCCCACAAAATTAAGTTTTATCAGAGACATATGGATTTTTCTTTTGACAAATTGTCTCCTCATTTATTTTATGCTTTGTCTATACTCATTGATCTGAGGGGTATCATTTTATACACAGAATGCCACTAGACATCAGACAGAGATAAAAGCTGGGATGGACTACTTCAGATATCTGATCTCCATAATCTGGGGCTTGTGATTATGCTAATGTATCCTGTACCACCTTCAGATTTTTCAGTAGAGTTACAGCACATCACTTGGTCTGGGCTTTTCACACGAGGGATAACCCACCATGCCCTTCATTAAGATTTTTCCAAACCTCCCATCTCCTCAAGGTGGCATGTATAATCAAATCAACTCCAGACTCTTTTTGGTTAAATCAAATGCATGGGAGGAAAGTGTAGTCACTTGGAATGAGATGTATCTTCTGCTACCTAAACATGAGAAACATCTAGCCTAAGGTAGTTTTCTCCAGTCCTCCTGCAGTCAATGAGGAAAGATGACTCATTCAGAAGACTCATCTGACTTGTTTTAGACACCTCTCTTAGAGTGGGATGAATCATTCTCTGGAGACACCTATCTGCCTCCATGGATTGCACTTCTATTTTGGACTAGGTACCTAGCTCTTTGGTGGCTGAAATTAGATGAGATGACTCTCACCATCACTGTTATGCAGAACATTAACTCCCTTCTCTAGTTTCATCACCTTTTTTTTGAAATACATGTACCAAAACTGACTAGAGTTTGTAAATGTCTCTCTAGCACGATAAAACCCAGTTAATACTGCTTCCCCACCTCTGCATCACTTCCCCTAGCTTATATACCCAAAGACAAAATTAGGTCCTTTAAGTACCACATTGTGTGAAAAGCTCATGTTCTGCTAAACACTGGTCAAGATTGCTGGCTCCATGTTTCAGTCATCAGTCTGAAAAAATGTTGATGTGTTATATATTCTCCATTTATATTGAGGAATAAGCATGCAAAAAATAAAAAAGCCTGCACTTTTGAAGGTGAAAGAGAAGCGGTGTGACCTTTAAATAAAAAGAATATTATTTACCTTCACCTTCCGTATAAAAGACACCATGCATCTTATCAATTTCTCTGTCTAATATAAAACTCTACCACAGGTTAGAATATGATTTTGAAATACATCTGATGCAACAATTCCTAGTGCTCTTTGAATCAAGAAATGTGTGAGGAAGAGAAGGTTTTTTGTTCCCACTTTCAGGTAGTAAATGACTGGCCTGGTGGCTTGAAACAGTCTCAGAATTAGTGTTCATCCATACTGTTGTTTTTCAACATCTCATCCTTGCTGTTTGGAAAAACTTAAGATTTTTCTGTCCCAGTCATAGTCAAGTGCAAAACAACTCATACAAGATGGCAGAGGTATGAATGGCCAAGTAGACCCAGCAGGAGCAAGAATCAAACATGGTAGGGAATACAAAGAAAATAAGTAAAAAGTAGCCTTAACTAAGAAAATACTAGTAAGCACTCATTAAACCTGTTAGAATTGAGCAAATTTAATATCTGACTTTTAATGTTCCTCTGCCATTTGTGTAACTTGAAATAATTTCTCTTTCCTGGTTGGATAAGATTTATAGCATGAGAATGAATACTGAATGGTAATTTCTCTCACGTGGAGACTAATTCCTTTGTTTACTGAAAATACTAATGTTCAGCTAGACCCAAAACTAAAACCTGATTTGTGTTGTAATCTGAACGCACAGCTAAAAATTCTCTGCAGTGAGTGTCTATATGAAACTGGTGAAGTTGCCACATCTTTTTTCATTTTGAAGCCAATGCTGTCTAAACCTTAATCACTTAAAGACAAAGAACACTAGTTATTGTGAACAGGTGCTCACAAATGTTTTATTGCAGAGAAATGGCTCAAGTTGTCAAGTCCTAATTACCACTGTAATAGAAAATAAAATAATCTGTGGCATTTTTTGCAAGGGTCTGAGCTGGGCAGCTGGATCAAGGAAGATAGGGCTACTTGCCTTCAGAAAGTCAAAATTTTATCCTGATCTCTAACTTGTGCTCCTCTAAGGAAGGAATTTGCATGTTTGCAGCTGCTCTGTTCACCATCAGCTTTGTAGTCCTTCGGTACACTCAGACATGAGCACAGTCCTCGGACACTCAAGGTGTCAGGATATTGATGGAGAAAGGAAGCCAGTGGAGCTGGAAATTGAATGATAAACCTCTGCCTATCACGAATCTTCAGGGGAAGACCTTTGCCTAGGATAGAGGTCCTGCTATCTGACCCTTCTCAGCCATGAAATTAGCTTTAGCATGTGTACTTTTGCTTCTGATTTTTTTTTAACTGCTCGCCCCAGGAAGAACAGAGCCAGTATTTTAGATTGAGAACACTAGGCTCTTTCTTCCACATCTGTTTTTCCTACTGTCAGATGTCAGCCCTTGCAGCTGAAGTCACCTGGTTAATCATTCCTGCCTGGCCAAATGCTACCCACTCTGCTTGACCTGTTGGGGTAGAGGACATATAGCAGAGAAATCAATTGATTGAAGCACCTGTGATGTATATTAGAGAAGTGATCGAAGTAAAAGCTACCATTTCTAAAGGTATATTGCTGTTTGATTTTTCAATGAGTTGTTTCCCCTGGTTTAGCATTCTCAAGTGCAGTACCCATATCCTGTGGTTTGGTTTTGTGCTGTTGGCTTTGGCTGATTTTTTATGGTACAGTCGCTTCATTTTTCCTGCAGCTGCTCCTTAAAGTCAAGCTCCAGGCAAGTGACTGAAATCCTCTCTCCAGCCTGTGTGTTAAAAAACAAAGTCCAAAGAGCACGTGGGGTTTGTGTTGGCTGCAGCTAGCTTTCGGTAAGTGTACGGGACCTGGGCATCTGTGTGTCAGGCCCACACTGCACTTGGTGTGAAAAAATGATCTGGCTAGTGATACTTCTTTTCCTTATCTTAGAATATCCTTCAGAGAAGGTTACACTGAAAGACAGAAAGTACCTGAAGCAGTTTGCAGCACAGTGAATCTGATTTTTTTTGGCTTCATATTCAAAGGAAAAATCTGTGTGAATTGCCCTCTGTGGAGGAGATGTTAACTCTGATGGCTCCTGCCCCAGCACCCAGGCAAGGAGGATGCAGTCCAGCACCCTTCCATGGTTCTGCAGTGGGCATTTCCTCCTGCCCTGTGACCCCACACTCCCAGCACAGCTGGCTGGGGGAGACTGTGATCTGCCATCCGTGCTGTGGGGCAAGACCACCCACAGCAAGAGCCTGGGAAAGTAGCCAGGACAATTACTCATGGCCTTTGTAATAGCTAAGCATGTGGAGGGCCTTGCAACTTCTTTACAGCAAGTGTCACACTCTACTGCCCAGCCCTCTCCTGTGCCACACCAGCATCTTCTTTGCCTCCCTCTTCTAGTCTGAGTTGGTAATTTCGTCATTCTTCCTTCAGATCTCTAAGAGAAATAGATTATTGTAAGACAAAATTTGCCTCATGCTAACAAATGCCACATATTTTGCACCCTATAAGTGTACATTGTCCTCTACTGACTATGAAGAAAACTGATTTTGTTTTAGATACTTCCAGCTGGCCAGGTGAGTTCTACCTGGTTAGGTTACTGATTTCCTCTGCCAATGTTTCTGTGGTGTTTTTACTGCCTAGGCTATGCTTTGGGAGGTTGCTAAGACACTGAGGTGAAAATTTGCAGTTCTTATGGAAAACTCCCGATGTAAGACAAAGATGCCCATTTATATCCAAAACCTAAATACTTAGCTCAAATCTCCAGCTATGGTCTGGTGGTGTTTTTAAAGTTCACTCTTATTTTCCAAGAACCTGATGCTGGCCTGTTACAATCAGTCCTGGCAGCTCAGAGGAGGTACTTTAAAAACACCTTCACACTTCTGGACCAGAGGTACATTTCTGGGCTGTGAAAGGGGCCAAGGGCTACAACACAGAAGCACTTGTAGGGCCCAGAAAACTGTACAGTGGAATTATGCAGATAAGAGCTGGTAGCCAACTGGCAATATAAGCAGTTCTCTGACTCTGATCCTAACTATTGAGTAGACAAACCTATTAACTCCTGGATGAACAGGGTATCATGCTGGGAAATGCTGATAGTTGGAGGGAGCTGAGACTCACATCTCGTTAGACAGTGCAGATGTCAGTGATCTTGGGGTTATCAACAGAAACAGCTCATGTTCTCCTCATTTGCTTCTGCAGCATGGATGGGGTGTTACGCGTGTGGAAAGAGTTTGGTGGGGATGGAGATTTGGGTTTTGTCCCTATGTAGATTTTAGCAGAGATAGGAGATGGAGCTGAATGCAATATGGCAGAGGAGTTCTGTTGCTAAAGACATCTAAAGACAAGAGGGCTGAGTAGAAAGTTTATGGGTCACACAAAGAGAGGGAAAAAGCAAGATTTTTTAGCATCATCTCATCACACATCTCTGATCACCTATTTCTGAGAACTCAGGGGGAAAAAAGAGGATAGTTTTGTAAAAGCTGTAAAGAAAATCAAGAAGTGTTTTAGGACAGATCATTGCGTCTGTCAAGGAGACAGTTAAAGATGTGGGAGCTTGTACAAAGGAGGAAGAAGAAAATGGGTGTGTAAGAGGGCACCTTTGGAATGGCATATCCAGACAATATTCATGTACCAGAGATAAGGCTAAAGGTTGAGATGAAGGAATTGTTGTGCTAGGTAGTCAGCACAGCAGAATAATTAATGGCTGGACAGAAGGAATACGAGAGGGGATGAGGGTGCAAGATCTTTGGATTGTCCAGATAGTAATTGTTGACATTTAGCTCTCAGAGAAGTTTAGTTATTCCTTGTACACAAGAACGGCACTGAGATTTTGGAAGCTGTGTGAACTGCGGATGTGACACATGGCAAGCTGCTATGGACACGAATAACAAACCCATCTGAAAGCATCTTGCTAGCAAATTCTCTAATTTAAAGTACTCTTGAATAGATGTGCATGTAAGCTGCCTTTCTTCCAGTCCGTCAAGTCCACAACATCCAGTTAAATGTCTGTGTGTAATTACTCTTGGTTTTCTTGAGCTGAAGCCAGGCTAAATAGACTTGTTTCTGAGAAAAGTTGCTCACAGTCCTGCTCTCAGGCTGCTTATGACTCGGGTGGTTTGGCACTACAGGAAACAGGACTTCTCATGTGTTGCATCTGAAGTGTCTGCAGAGTTTCTTGACTGAGACTGAGAGGTTTTTTATGTGAAGAGGGGCATCATCTGGGCATGCACTATGGGTATGTGTGCAAATGAGGGTTTCTGTGTTCTCGGGCACGTGTACACAAGACGCCTTATGTAATTCTTCCCAGAACTCCACTGCTCATCTGCTCTGTGCAGACATGGCTGCACAGAGGCCTTTTATTGTGCTTTATAAATACGTGCCCTTGTTGTCTTATCCCCATTGGTTCAGTTTCCAAGAACAGGATGGATAACAAACCGCCTATTCTCTCTTTATCTCTTTTTTTCCCCCTTTTTGGATCTCTTGAGGTTTTTTCTCCTCTTCACTTTTCCAAAGAATCTAAAGCATTTTTGTGGTTCTCTCTGTAATGATACCATGTCTAGAGTGCCTGGTAAACCACAAGATATAATATGCACACACAACTGGAGTATTTGCTATAACATCACAAAAAAATTTAATGACATTTAACTAAATTAAAGCTGGTTTTCCCAAGATGATGTCCTATGTCAACAACTTCTTCAGCTGAAATATCTACCATCTGGCCAAGCAAGAGCCATCCCAATGCTACCTGCTATGATGTAACCTACCCATAATCATCATGTCTCTTGCTGCCTTCCCAACAATTTGATGACCAACCAGTTTACAGCTATTCCAAAATAAATGTATAAAGAGCATCTGTTTAGGCTTATAATGTTTTTTTCCCCATACAATCAATATTGTTATCTAGGAACTACAGATCCTGTGCTTGAAAAACAGAATGACATTGGAAGTTTCCATTAAGTAATTGGTCTTCACCAGTTCTTTATGCCATTTCTCCCTTAGTGAAAATACCCATCAACTACAGGGACAATGAGCTTATATTCCTGGTGCCTGTTCACGGTTCAGCCCTGCACCAAGCCCTGTTTGAGCACCTGAGGCACTGCCAGACTCTGATGTCCAAATAACTTCTGATTCTTTGGAACAAGAGCAGTAAAGGATGGACAATCTGTGAGCTTGGTTCCAGGACACTGCAATGTACTTGGACCCTGCAAAGGTATGCAACCAAGTTCACAGATCCCCAAAGCCTGGATGTGTTAGTTCAGTTCTCCCTGGGGCTGCTATCTCACAAACCACTGCAGAAAGCACGTGTCTGATGAGTCAGAGGAATTTTCTTGCACAGAAGGAACTCGAATCCAGCTCTTTTGTGTCCCAGGCTGGTGCCTTAGCAACAGCAGCTTACTTTCCCTTTCTCTTTTTGCATAACAGGTTTTAACATGCTTCTGGTTGTCCAAAAAGCCAGTTGCATCTGTGCCTATGTAGTCCTTTCCCCCACCCCCACCCTGATTTTTCAGTGTTCTGCCTTGTAACCAGCCCTGCCTCTGCAGACAATCTTAGAAAAAGGTATGACATACAAATCCCCTTGTTAGAAGGAAGAGGGATGTGGAGAGCAAAAAAAAGACAAAAACAGAGAAAGCTATGATTATCTAAGTATCTCATTTTAGCTTTGATACGATAGTACATGCATGCAATCATCTAAATTACAATTTATTCATGCATTACAGTTGAATTATATTAATCAGGAAGCAGCATATTTTTAAGCAGAGCCTCGTAATGTAGCTTCATGGATAATTTTCCTTTGTGCTATTTAAGTGGTCTTGTGTAAGTCTTGCAGAGGAGTTCACTTTGCTCTTGTTGCAGTTCAGATAAGTTTAACAAAGAGAAAAATAACTCTCCTTTGTGTTTCAATGGATGAAAATGAACTCCACATTTCTGGGATAGCTAAAAAAATTGTCAAACTTTCAAGAATCAAAGGAAATGAATGGAAATGGTAGGAGGAATTTAATTTTAAGCTGGTTGAAAATAGGACTCTTTAGGAAGTTGATAGAATTTTGTAGCCTCAGAAAGCCTATTTAAAACAAGTACAAAAGTGCTACCAGCCCCCTTACAGTTTATTTTAGTATGAAAATCTTTCTAGTAAATAGATATACCCAAGTAATGAAATTTAGGAAGATATATATAATTCTGTATAAATTTCAGGTAACATCTAAAATGGGATCTCCTCTGCCTGCACTTCTAAGACACTTGTAGGAGATCCCTGAAAGGTTCTATGGCCTGTCCTGGTTTGTGATTAGCTTGTCTGTATGCTTGATATCCATCCAGTAATTCATATTCAGTGAAGTTTATGGAATACCCCTGCTGAGATAACTGAGAAAAGGTAACACTTGCTGGGAGGCTTCCAGGTAGTTATCAGTCACAAAGGGATGAGAAGAATATTGTCAGCTCCCTCAAGCATCTCCTGATGTGAATTCTGGTGTTCCAAACTAAGGCTGACTCTCCCGGTGGAAAAGCCCTTGCCTTCTAGAAGAAATGCTCTAGCCAAATACTGACCAAGTTCTCCCATTTCTGGATAAGAGTCCTTGCCCAGGTATGCCCAGGACTTCTCCACAAGCCAGTATCAACCTTCCCGTATTTTTTTAAAATACATTTGTATTATCACTTGAAATGGTGTTTGCATTTGGAACTGAGAAGATAAGAAAGGATGCTGAAAGGAAAACATACACCACCAGTAGCTGAATAAAGCTTTCCACTGAAAATTACAAGTTTTTCCATTAGAGAGAACAAAAGACTTCTTCAATTTTTAATTTTTAATTGACATAATTTTACAGAATGGTAAGCATACTGTGGAAAAATGAGAAGTTTTAAGGAAAAAAATTTAGTTAATGCCTGAACTGTGTATATAGCTTGCTGAACTGAAGCCATGGGTAGAGAAACAATGTACAATGCTTGGGAGTGACTTCTTCCACAGTTATAACGAAATAAAATAAATCAACCTCCTGAGAAAACAAGGTTTGTCAATTTCTCCATCCAAAGATTGGCCTGAGGCTGCAGGAAGTGTTTGGGAAGCAGCAGATTAGTAATAGCCACAGAGTTGTTATCTACACCATTAGAGGAAAGAGGGTCAGGGACTGATCCTGGCCCCAAAGCCAAATGGTATGGGCTGGTCTACATATGTATCAGCCAGGGCCAGACTTCTCCATGGCACATGTGTCTTGGGGAGAACTAGCTGAAACTGCCCGAAGCAAAGCCAGGGAAAGCAGGCAGCTGAACAGTATGGCTAATGACTGACACTTTTAAAATACAGTACTTCAGATACATCCAGAAAACAACTGGCCTTTTTTTTTTTAATTTTAAATTTAGAGTTAGTGATGTATCCAGAGGTGGTTTCACCATCAGCCTCAGGTGGATCACCTCAAACTTTAGAAAATGAGTTGGAAATTTAGCGTTGGAAATTTCAAAATTTATCTAGGAAATCAGTTTCCTTGCAATTTAGATTCAGACGCTCAATCACTGAGGCATTAATGTACCACAAACATGCCTTTGTTGCCCAGGTTGCATTCCTCTCAACAGAACAGTCTATCTTTCATCTGTGGATGAAGTTCTTTATGACATATGAACTCTGACAGAGTTCTCCATGTGTTTGCATTTCCTTCATGAATGGGGTATCCACGAGCTTTTAGAGAAGGCTGATGTTATAGATGAACAACCATAGTCACTTGGTAGAGAGTGCTGGCTCTTCTAAAAACCTGTTCCAAAGGACATCTTCATATGCCCATTCCTCCATTCAATATGGAACAATGTATTTAAAACATACCGTGTTACAATAGTTCATTAGAGTTTATGCCATTTTCATGAAAAGCAAGAAACGATGATAAATACATTAATAATGACCTGGGAATGGATCAACTGTTTTATCATAAATGAATGTCAATGAAGTGTAATTTTCTGCTTTAGGAGGATTCCTGCACCTGGTAATATCCTTAATAAACATTAATTAAAAGGTTAATCTGTTGTAGAAATTGCTTTTCTCTGAAGCCACCTGAAATCAATTTGAACCCAATTACAAGCAGTTATCTATTGTTTATGTGGTTAAAGATTAGAGAATACATTTCTGCTTGTCAGGAGCCATCAGAGCAGGTTTTGAATGTCATGATCAGAGGTGATTCTGAATATTTGAATGCACTTTAATGAGCATAGAAAAACCATTAGAAAATGTAATCAGTCATATTTGATGATGGCTTGACCTTGGAACTTTGATAACAAGGGGTCTAATCATTTCTGTCTTAAGTACCAACAGGATTTGCTCTTGAAATCAATTGACCATTGCTTGCTTACTGAGAGGGTAATCTTCCTTGGCAAAAAAGTATAAATTGCAAAAATACAGCAACTTATATAAGTAGGTTCAGAAAAAACTATCTTTCACAGACTTGTGAAATACGAGATGCAGCTGAAAAGTGATCAAAGATAATACTCTTCAAAGACATTTGGAGACAAGCATCACTTAGTAATTCAGAAAGTTCTGCTCTGCACATCTACTGAAGACTGAGCTGCAAACCATCTTGCAACAGCAAGGGTGTGTGTGTTGCTTTATTTTCATGAAAAAGTGTTTGAGGTTGATAAATGCATAATTTGCATCCATTTGCATTCCATGTTGATTGAAACTTGCTCTTCCTGCTGGACAGGAAGACCTGCACTTTCACACATAACACATCTGGGTACAGGAGCCAGTTGAAGAAATAAAGGACCCCGGTCTTACTGCCTTTTCCCACAAAGGATGAGAAGAAACTTGTGCCTCTCACTTAAAAGTTATGTCTATATTTCTCATCATAAGTTTTCACAGAATTACTTACCCTCTAGGGCCTTCACTGCCCTTTTCTGGACTTGTTCCAGCACTTCAATGTCCTTCCTGAATTGAGGGGCCCAGAACTGGACACAGTACTCATGGTGTGGCCTCACCAGTGCACAGTACAGGGGAAAAATCACTTCCAAAACAAGTGGGTGCTTAAGCCTGGCTGTAGTTTCACCTAGATGAGTAACCAGGCTGAAGCCAGAGTATGCACATGTTTAAGCACAGAATTTATGCCAAGTGACTTTAGATGTTGAAGATTTAGGCATCTCTTCCATCATCAATGGAAGAGGGAGTGGGGTAGTGGGACAGAGTTGCAATTTGAGAAAACACTTTTCTTATCCAAAGATAGGCATTAAATACAACTGGAAGCAATTTCCCTTTGGAAGAATTTAATTTTCTCTTCATTAACAACAAAAAGAATCTAGAGGAAAGAGCTTAGGATTTGGCTGACTATGGGTGAGATTTTTAGCACTTAGATTCATATACATAGCAAATTCCAGCCTTTCTGTATTCACTGAATTCTGTATTCAGGACGATGATTTCTGAGAAGCCAACAGAATTAATTTAGGCATATGAACTTAAGCAATAGATTTCCTCAGTTGATCACCAGGTTGTCCTATAATAATGAAAGAGTCTCAAAATAAATGACTGCCCACTTGGATGGAACAATGACATTTCTGTATGTAATCAGCAACAACGTACTCAAGCATACACATTAGAACTCTTGTAACGACCTGATGTAGTTAGTCGTAAAATGCAGGCATGTTGTGAGAGCTAAAACACATTTTCATCACATTTGTGGCAAGGTGAAGAGGATTTCAAAAGTAAAAATCCCCTCATCCGGTCTTAAAAGCTCTTCCCCCAAGCCTCTGAACATATAGATAGGCAATTTTCTTTATAGGCATCATCATGCATTTCTTGGCTATATTTTGTGTCATTTGATAACATTTGTAATATCCAATTAGATTCTTAACCAGAGAATGATGACTGGTAGTTTCAGAGTAAGTGAAATTTGGCAAAATCACAATCAGCTTGCTGATGGTAAAATTTTCCATTCTGTGATCCAAAATGCTGGATTTGCATTAAATCAGGCTGTATAAAACCTCCAATGTAGATAGTACAAGGCTGGAATTGAATGAAATAATTATGAATGACCTGGGTTATTTTATTTATGTATATTTAACATGGGGGTGTCCTTTGAGCCGTCTGACAGACAACCTCAATGAGCACATCTCAACAACAGAAAAAAGTACACACTGTACTTTGCTCAAGCTGGGCAAGCACCAACAGCACCTGAGAGGATGGGGGGGGGAAAAAATCTGAACATTCATTTCTCACAGTGAATTTCCAGTTCAAAGTGCCCGAGAGCTATGCAGTGATTTTGTGGAAAACTATTATAATTAAGTTCACGCAACCCTCTGTAGGTGTAAAATGTTGGCTGTACAGTCCATCGACATTTACAAGAGAAACTTACCCTGTGGCACGTGTTTGTTCCTGGGAGCCACAGTGGTGGTATGTCCCTGGCTGTGGTCCAGCACAAGGGCTGGGGGGACTGGTCGCTCTGGTTGCTCAGGGTTTTGGTGAGAAAAGTGTCTTTTTTTGATTAAACTTCAGCAAATTATGTAAAGAATGAAAATGAAATGTAGGCAGGAGCTACCTACTCTCTTTGTCAGTGTATCAACAGATCCAGCCATCAAGGTCCATCCCATTTCAGACCTTGGTGGTGTCCTGTATAACTCCCAGTTTCAGTTCCACCTAATGCCTTGTAGTTTAGTATGAATTAAATTCGTATTAAATTGTGTTTATACCTTGATATCATTGCCCAGCTACCCTCACACTGCACATGATAATGCAGATTTTTATTTGGTTTTACTACATCACTGGGCTGTTAAACAGCAAGTTGATATTTTCCATGTCAAGTGTCTGTCTGTGATATTTCTACCTTGTTCCAAGGACTACTGAGAGTTTAAGGGAAGAGTCTGCATTACATCTTGGTGAACTTTTTCTGTCTGAAGTTCTTGCATTCCCACAAGACACCGGTAAAAGGCTTGAAATTTGTCAGGAGGGGGCCTCTGAAGCAGAAGTATACCTTTTTCGGTGCCCAGGATAATCTGCAGCAAGTTTGGCCAAGTTGCAAATTGAAAAATGATCTGTAGACTGCTGGCAGCAAAGGACTCTGACCACGTGGAGAGTGTCTCCCTAACGGAAGGAGGGACGGAACACACACTTCCCTGCAGTCATGGGCACAGGATGTGCTAGTCTCATCATAGATCTCTCTGGGTGTTTCCTGCCTTCTTTCAGTGTGCACCATGGTCCTCTCCATTTGCTGACTCTGAGGAATTGAGGGAGAGGGGTATGTGGAGAAGAGGGCCAAAGGAACCTGAGATGAGCAAGGGAGAAAATCAGCACGTCGGCTGAGGGCTGAGAGAAATCAGCATGGAAGAGAAGACAAGCCTGAAACAGTGACAGGCTGAAAGTGATGGGGAAAAAAGAAACAAGCCTGAAGAGACTCAGGCAGAAGACTCCTGCTTTGTAGTGGTGTCGGGAAGAACCCCCAAACCCTTGGTACCACCATTCTCCTGCAGTCAGCGATGGTCTGCAGAACACTCTGGACAGGCGTTGCCCCTCCAACAGCACGAGCTCTTGACAGGCACAACAGCCTTGCATGGCTTCCTACTGGCACTGAAAGCAGGGCTCTGGATGGGAAAATAAGAGGTCCCTCTCATCCTGGCCAACATGAACAGAGGGTGCGCTAGGCTGCCATTTGCCTCTTCTGTCCGCTTCTGCCCTTCCTGACTGAGGAATACTGACACACAAAATGGCCTGAAAGAGCATTTATTCAGCCCATAAAGTCATGCATTTCAGTGGTAGAAATTGCTGCAAACACAGTTGCTGAGCAACTATAGGCCTGAACCTTAATTAGTGCACACACCTTAGGAGCCAACCATTAATTACACGATCACATGCCATTCCCCCCCCCTCCACAAGTTACAAAAGATTAATTGGCTGAGCAGTCCTGAGCATGTTTTATACAGATTCCTTGGACCTCAGCCCAGCTGTTACCCAAGAGAAGTATGCACAGAGCACTCGGCCATGGACTTGTTCTAGCAGACCAACCTGTGCAGAGTGCACAGGGAAGGGTTTATCCCACCACACATATTTCAGTGCCCATCACAGGGTTTCTGCTAAAACACAGTGCTGTATAAGAAGTTGTCTTTTTAAAAGTTTTCTGAGGGATCCATGAGGTCATAAGTAGATTTGTTGTCACAACGAACTCCTCTGAAAACAGTGTTTTGTTTTCTTGCCATAAGAAGACCCTGGAGCTTTAGCTGGGAGCTAACTGGCTGACCTCCCTCACGGCTCCTCCTGCCATACCATCAACAGGTAAGGGTTTGGTTAGAAGTGGGGCTGATCCTGTGGTATTTCATTAAATCTTCAGCCAAGGGTTTGCCAGCAGCAGCTGGGTGAACTCAGTGTGACCTTAAGGGATGTCTGCGGAGCCAGGGGCGCTGTCACACCCATGGTTCAGTATGTACTGAAGCAGATCATCGTCACAGTACTTAGCACACATCTAGGTCAATGTACAGAGTGTAAGTGCACTTACACTTACACAGGTGAATGGGAGACTGTACTCTGCAGATAAGAAGTTAAGATCTGATGTGCAGGGGTCCTTCCCCATGGATACTAATCTAACTTGGGCTCTCTAATGATTGCATAATTAACCACAGTGACTTAATCCAGGTTTCCCTGAATCTTCAGAAGGCCTTTCCTGCCTTCCCTTTTGCCATGTAAGAAACTCCAGTCTTGCTTGCTCATGGGTGAGAAGGGCTTGTTGAAAGATAGCATCCCTGTGTGAATGCAAGCAGCGTCACCAGATCCTGCTCACTCAACAGGGATATGTGCTGCGAAGATACCAAAGCATCAGCACTCAGTTCATGGGTTACCCATTAGTCACGTGCCCAGGTGTCAGACAGATTAAAATAAATAAATAAACACATATCCTCACTTGCACATCTCCTACAATCTCAGCCAGGCCCTGAGATTCATATTTCAACCCATCCTCACATTACTCTTGCTCCTATTTCGTGGGAGGTAAACCTTACTCTGCCCTTTCTCCCAGGAGCTGCTTTACCCATGTGTTCTGCTTCCTACTGCTGCTGCCTCATCACTTACAAATCATGTTACTGACGCTTATCTTGGCCACAGGCTGCATCCCTTTTCCTTCCCCCTTTTTAGCCTCACATCCAAAAGCAGGAGAAGAAGGATAGCCAGTGCTGCTCTCCATTCCAGGTCTTAACCTGACCTCCCATGTTCCTTGGCTCTTTCCTTAATCTACTCCTGAGGTAAATGGTGTACAAGAGATAAGAGTCTTCTTCCCTTTTGTTGAGGAAGTAAGAAAAAATATTTTCAACAGCTCAGCCTGGGGATATCTTCTCCTTGACTCCCTTGGTAGCTTCTTCAGTGATTGGTTTCATGCAAGCTTGGCAGTGGGACAGCCACAAAGACAATTATCTTCCCACGTAAGTCAGCCCTCCCCACTCCCCCATAGCTGGGGAAAAGAGTGACCACACTTCAAATATCTGAAAGATTTTTTTACACCTGTTTGCTCCTTACAGCTGATTTCTTTACCATTGAATGGAATAACAACCAGTGTCCTGCCAAAACAAGGAGAAGGAGAAAGACTCTATGGAGGAAGGGAGAATTTTGTACAGGCATGTGAAGGAAACAGAAAATCTTCATATAAAATAATTTTGAGCCCTTCTGAGACATAAGCCCCAAGCCACTGCATTCTTCATTGTTTACCTGGTGATATTTCTGGATGGAAAGAACCTGCTCCTTTAGTATCAGTGATAAGACAGATCATCACAAGTTTTTAAAATAAATCTCTCCCTCTCTCTGTCACATTCTTCTGAAATGGTGCATATCCTTGAAGCATTTGTTTCTCTGAGAACATGAGGTACCGCCAGAAAACTACTCAGATCATTTATTACTCCTGAATATTTAGAAATCGTTAACCTTTACACTCTCCACCCAAGGAAACACTGGGAGAGGCTGTAGCATTTTTTTAACTCGTTCACTTCTGCTTCTCCTTTTAACCTCTCATTCTGTGGCATATCTGCTTATGACCAGGGAGCTTTATATGTCTTTTATGATCTGGGTGATTCAGCACAGATATAAGGATATGGAAGAGACAGTTTTGCTTAGAGGTAGAGAAATCCATGAAAGCTGTTTCCACTCTTTACAGCATTAACATATTCAGATGTTACCAGAAATGGTGAATAGGTTCAGTTAAAATGCACAACAGATGGGATCTTTGCCCTAGAGTCTTTTAGGGTCAAAAGCCAAACCTATTCCCTGTTCTGCTATTTCATGTGCAATTAGAAATGGAAATAATAAAACAAATCAAGAGGCTATTTTCCCTCTATTTCTTATAGGCAAAACCCATAGACAGATTTTAAGCCTGAAAAACCCCATACACAGTTAAACTTTCCCACTGGCTGACAAGCAGTGGAAGACAAAAGCGGACTAGGTGAATAGCTCCTTATTTCCTGGACTTAAGTCTGAAGATCATTTCCAGATGCACCCAGTTCCCGGCATCACAGCTGGATCCCACTTGCCTCATGCCCAGTGTGAAGTGGCACTTTGGCCAGCTCAGCCACAGGATCCCGGCTGCAGCCTGCAGAGACCAGCAGCAGAGGCTGACATTTGCTCTTTAACCCTGCCTTCAGGGCACATAAGGACCACACCAAAAGCAAGACCCCTTCTCTCTTTCAACCCCTGTGTGAGTTATTATGAAGAGAAGATCAGTGCATTCTTAAGATTAACATGGTTTGGAAAGGGCATTGGTATTAAGAATATTGTTGGCAAAATAGCATTATTTTTCTAAATGTTTTCAGTATGTGAATTCAAATAACAGGTAAGTGGGGTCAGGTGAAATCCTTGGGATATCGGTTGGTATTGTGCAAAACTTTTTGTGAACTAAGCCTGAAATCTAGCAACGAGTTTCAGCCAGAGACAAAGAGGGTAATTCTGAGAAATTGCAGTCAATGCAGTGTGATGATTTCAAAGGGAAACAGCTCAACTTTTCAGTTTGAAACATTTGTTTTTGTTTTGAGGTTTTCCTGCCTGCAATAAATAAAAAGGGGTGAAAAGTTTAAACACAAAAATGAAGTGTTTTGTTTCAGGTCGAACCAAACACTTTGCTTGATCCAAACTGGAATTTTGGGGTTTTATTGTTTCACCAAGAAAACACAGTTTAATTTCCTGTCAACCCGAAACATTTTTTTGTAATTGTAGCCTTTCTGTGCTGAATTCAAAAGCCAGTTGTTCCTACTGCTCTTTAGGAAAAAACAATATCAAGAATTAATTTTTTCTGGGAAGCGAGGTGAAGTTGCACAGAACCGTACATGTGTGGGGGGGAAGGTGATGAGGGAGCAGAGCTGGCGATGAAAACTAGCAATTGAGGGAGGTCCAAGTAGTGCTGTAAGGAAGGGATTATGGCTGACCAGGTCTTGGAGCCACCCTGAATAGTTATTGTTTTACAGCAGGAGAGCAGCTATGGGGCTGAGCTCCTTTGGCACAGCCCAGCTGTTGGCCAGCTGAGCACTGCTGCTCTCTCACTGTGCCCTGTATGCAGGAAGCTGCTGGTGCTGCTGCTTGTGGCCCTGTGCCCCTGACCCGTTCGCAGCTCCCCTGAAGAGGAAGTGTCACAATCTCTCCTCAAAAGTGATAAATTGAGTAAAGGTATCAGTGGCACCAACTGCATCCTCTGGAGAGCTGGCGACAAATGCCGTTAAGTAAAACCCTGGCTGTGAGACTGCATTGCAGCTCAAATGTGTCTCAGAGCTTGCTTTCAACTGATGGAGTACTTGGGATTAAGCATTACCCTGTAGGGCACAGAGAATGCTATACTCCTTGAGTGAATTCAGCCAGCGGCGTTGTAATTACACTAATTACACTCCAGCCTTCTGCCAGGGTAACAAGTTGCTGCTACGCTTGCTTGCATTATGCAGCAACTGTAATGTATGTAATGGTATTTCTGTGCGTGCATAACCCACGCTTTCCTCTTGCTATACTTTGACATGATGGTCCAAAGGTAGGAATATTACTATCTCCATACACTCTTTCTCATTTATTTTACTCCTGCTAAACTGTCAGATGGACCTGGGAAGTAAAGGGACAATTTCTGGAGCCTTTCCTCTAGTAGCCTTTCCTTTCTCTCTCTCTCTCTCTCTCTCTCTCTCTGTGTGTGTGTGTGTGTGTGTGTATCTTTTGCACAAGGGCCTATCTACCAGAGAAACTGGGGCCATCATTCTCCATGGTCACTGTCCTCACTACATTAGCCAAGAGGAACCTTTCCCCCAGCTGAGCACAGGGCTTAGCCTGTCTCAACTGGAAACCAGACTCTGCCTATCTCACAAATTGTTGTGTTAAAGAAATCCTTACAAAGCGAGGTGTTGGTAAACAAGGGCTTGCTGCTCCTATGATTCACTGCCTTCTTACGCACCTTAAGAGCAGATTTCTCCACCCTCCTATGGCTGTGGGGAACCACAGACACAGTGGAACCAGTGTCCTCCTGTAAGTGTCCCCCTCAAAGCAGGAGAGGCTGCAGACAGCATTTTGTACGGCAGCAGAGGTCAGGGGAAAAACACAACATGTGGCAATTTGTCAAGGCAGGGAAGGGATCCTCAGAATGGCCTGAGCAGGGCCCAAAGCACGTTCAGGACTGTCCTGTGAGAGCCTTGCAGGAGTGGCCACGGCTGTGGCTGTGGCGAGGGAAAGCAGCCAAGCGCCGCTGGGCAGGCAGGCAGGGTGGGTGTGGGCAGGGAAGGGCGAGGCGGGCAGGCTGGGCTATGAGACAAGACTGGCCCTGGGCTCCCTCGGGGAACTCCAGCAAGCCTCTCATGTTCCAAGTGCTCCTGCTTTCCTCTTCAGCAAAGAAGAAGAGCTAGTGCTCTCTCTTTCACCGTGGGTGTCACGAAGCTTCAGTCCATGGATGTCTTGATGTAAAACCCTTTGCCACACAAATGGACACAGAGTGACACATGCAATTGGCTCCTAAAAGCTTGGTGGGCTCTTTCTGGAGAGGGAAGGCTGGTGAATATATACTCTGTCCAGCTTCACATGGCATCTCCATGCTAAAGTGAGCTCCACATGATGCTTGATGGTTCTTGAAAGTGGTATAGTCACATCAGTGTGGCACTGAGCCTAGCTAATTAGCCCTTCTTGGCAGGTCTAATTAGGCTGGGCAGGGAGCCATGCTGATAGAGTTGTACTTTCGTGAGTTCCAGCTCTTGCTCGCTCCTAGTCAGTGCATACATCTCCACACCATGGTGCAGATGTCCCATGAACACTTCCCATGAGCCAGGACCCTGGCAGCAAAATCTGTGGAGAGGCCAGCTGAGGACTGAAGAGAATAGCTGGATCTGGCAGGCTGAAATGCTGCTTCTTGTTTCTAAGAAAAGTTTTTGGAAGAAAAGAGAAAAAAACTGCTGCAGATTTTTCGCTGCTTTTTTGACCTGCGGCAATGTTTTCTGAAAGTACCCCACACCCTGGGGTCCCAGATGAGGTCAGACGCTTGTGCTCAGCTCAAACTCTTTGTGAGATGGAGGCAGTGTCTCTGAGGTCAGGGTCTCTCGGGGACTTAATAATAAAGTGAGTCTGTGCATTCCCTTCACATCCCTTGCTATAGGCTTTGTCCATTTTTTGGACTGAGGGTTAGATGGGTCTCAGTTTGTTATCAGTTGAGGATTAGTCTTGATTTGGCTGTAACCACTGCCATGGCAGAGAGCCGAGGTAGTCTCTGTGTGATCCTCGTGGTCAGTCTAACCTGAGTAGGACAAAAAGCAATGATGAGAAATGAAAGCTGAGTCCCCCCAGCTGTGGCAAGACCCAACACTGGGAGTAGCTGGAGGAAAACTTAGCAGAATCAGTTGGAAGAGAAATGAAGAAATGGAGATGATGATGGGGCGAAGTCAGGTTGGCAGTGGAGTCAGGGATCCAGATGGCCACCCTCCTAGATCAACATTGCAGACATGAGAATTGAAAGGAGAAGCTGTCACAAAAGTAAACAGCATAAGAGAGAGGGCCGTAATGTAATGCTTGGACTGGCCGTTGTCCAGGTGTCCACCCTCTTATCACACAACACGTTGTGATCACACACAGGAGCAGGTCCTGAGCATCTGCACCCAAAGCACCTAATGAGTGTTTGCAGGGCGAGCTGAGAGGGAGGCTATGGCCGGGCAGGGCAGAGGGGTGGGAAGGAGGCTTTCAAGCACGTGGCAGGCTGCCTGGCCGACACAGCATGCAGCAGGGAGGAAAGACATGAAACAAAAGCCTTCCTGCAGGAGCAGAGAGAAAAGACCCACTGCTGACAGAAATGAAACAACACAGCCCGCTGCGTGGGCCAGCGCTCCTGGGGCAGGCTGGGCCAATAGTTGTAAAAACAGTTTTGAAGTAGGAAATGTAACATGACTACAGATTGCCTCGCTTTCCCACTCCAAGGCTCCCACCACGTGTAACAGGACACGGAGCAGCACAGCAGGGAGTTGGCAGAGGTACAGGCAGGTCCTTCCTGCACTGTCTTGGGGCACCCACTGGAGAGCTTGGCACCCCACGCCTCCATCTCTTCCCAAAACACGTAACTGCCCCAAATAGAAATATTCCCAACACCAGCATTGCCCCCTCCCTAGCAGTGGGGAAGCTGGTTTTGTTTGGAGACTATCTGCCAAAACCAACAATAATACAGTACTGTCAATTCCCACAGGGGCCCTACTCACAATGGCAAAACTGGACAGATAATTTACAACTGATGTATCCGTCATGGAGACAGGACACAGGCATTTTTACCAACAGGTCATCTAAGCCCCAAAGCAGAGTCAAAACACATGGTGAAAAATACATTTTTCTCCTGTTTCCATGCTGACTGTGACACAGCTTTTGGCTGGGCAGCACGACAGTGAAGGACTGCAAGTTCTGTAGTGGCAGCTCTGGATGTTGCCTAATCTTTGTCTTCTGTTTCAGTGGGTCTTTTTACCAAAATATTCGCTGTGAATGGGAAGCAAAGGAAAAAATAAAAGTTGACTGGAAAGGTTTCTCCTGCACTGTTTACAAATTTTGCACTTTCTTCAGAGCCACAGAAGTTAGAGATGGAAAAGCCATAGTAAGTCATAGAGGCTGATCTTTTCCGAGGCTTTTAAATTACTTACCATGCTGACAAATGACCTCCAGGGAAACTCTGTGTGGCAGCTCCAGATATTGCAGCCCACCTAAATCTTTTCCATGCCATCCCCACAGCAGCTAGAGTTAAGAAATCAGGCAATAAACTTTGACTGAAGTCAGTCTCCTGTTGACTGCTCTAGGAAGAAGCAAGTGCTGAGAGAAGGGAACATACGAGAAGTGAGAGTAACTTAGGTTGGTCTTTTCTGCATCTGTCAAAGCTTTTTGAGGCTTTTATGTCCTTGTAAAAAGTGACCTGTGGTGTGGTGAAGGGCTATCAAAGTTCTGATTCTAGGGTGAAACGACTCAAGGTGAGATCTGCAAAGGAAATTGCATGCATACATAAGCAGGTATGAATTGAGGGAGATTTGTAAAAATGCCAAGCAGGCTGGACACTCAACTGTAATTAAAATGCAGAGGAGGCAGACACAGGAAAGCAAAAGCAATGCAGCTTGTATTTTCTACAGTAGAATAATTTTGAAGCTGTTTAGCAGCTTCTTTTCATTTTCTCTTTCCTCTTAAATTTATCTTTATTCTTCTTCATTCCCTCTTTCCTGGGATTTCCTCTTCTTCCAAGACCACTTCTATTTTTTTCATGGCACTTTGTTTCAACATGGAAGTTCACTGCTCATTGAAATAGAACAAAAACACTATTGACTGAATCGCACCTCTTATTTCTCACATCACCATGATTGAAAGAAAAGTGGTGCTGCACAGCTGATGAAATTGAGCTGTAATTTTTGACTCTTTGAGCCGTTTAGATACTATCTCAGACTACAAAGATACAGGCAGCCCTGTAAGGGCCTTGGAAAAGACTGGCCTGGTGGGAATCTTTCAGCTGAAGTGTGACTTAGTAAGCTAACATGGGATGTTTCACCTGGCCTTGGGAACTGGTGACACACTGAGGCTAGGCTGGATGTTCTGTTTCAGTTGAGTTACCTGTCTCTACAGGTAACTCCATCGGACAGTTTGTACCACGTATTTTATACTTCTTTGACAACTCAAACTTCCTTCTTCAGAGAAAATATCCCTTTCAACTCATTCCCTTTTTTATATTTAGCTTTTACATATCAAAAAGCACATGAGGAACAAACACACGTAAAGAAGGTGAAGTATGCTGTTACTACTGGAAGGAGACAGCGTAGAAATCCTCAGACTATACCTGTGTGGAAACTGAATTTTTCTACCTAATGCCTGTATGGATAAGTCACCTGTGACATGTAGCACTCTTATAGCATCTGGTCCCTGTGAAACCTGGGAAGGAGCAAGTCATGGAACTAGCAATCTTGTCTTAGCACTGGGACAGGAGAACCTGAACCCAGACTTCACAAGCAAGCAAGGGATGGTGTTATGAGTAGTGCATGGTAGTTCAGTGTCCCATGTTATGAGAAGACAATAATAATCCCTAGAGAATGTGGCATCTTTTTTTCTCATCTTGCTCTTGCTATAGAGGGAAAACCCTGGTCCAGAAGTGTTGTCACTGAATAGCAAAAAATTATTTCCCTCTGTCCCTGCTTCATCTGCACTACCAGTTGCTTGAGCAATTTGAGAGGCAAGAAGCCAATGCCCTCAGTGTGTCTCAAACTGCTTTTGTGCCATCAGCTTGTTGGCATGAAACCCTACATGAGGGCCCTGGAGGAAAATATTTCTTTTGATTCTGTTCAGAGGACTCTGGTTTAGCAGGTCAGAGATATTAATGTAGTGGGATAGAGAGTACTAAAGGAAGAGTGGGAGAGAAAGGGCAAGTGGGTACAGATTATTTCATTATGAACTTTCCATGAAATAGCAAGACATATAGACAATAGAAGAGCTGGGGACAGGAGGATGTTAATTTATGGCAGAATGTTGTTATTGCAGCCCTTCTTCAACCAGTCATGTTACAGGAAGATAAATAAAGCCCAAGCCAAATCTTCCCCTGGCTAAGCCAGCTAGCTTGGAGATTTATGTGCAACTTATATCCAGCCTGATAATTCCACTGTGTGACTGACCGAAGGTCTCCACTTGCAGGGTAGGATGTTGTTAAAGGCACCAGTACTCGGAACTGGAGCACAGCAGGATGCTGCCTGATGAGGTCCTCAGTAAATTTCAGTGGCCAAGAGCAACTTGTTGATCTCTGTGAATTGTTGCTTGCGGCACTGGATACGGGGCTATCTCACAGTACAGCAAACATGAGGCTTTTTTTGTCAGTGAACAGAAAAGCCAGGCTCTGTTTGTTCGGCTAGAAAGTGCTTACACTAGCTTATATTTTTCCCTTGAAACTCAACTCTCCTAATTCTGTATGGGAGGGCTTTTTTTCCAGGCTTTTTAAAGTAATATCAGTATATGGCTAATGAGGCAGTGGAAAGCAAGCTGGTCCATTCGCTGTAGCTAATGACTCCATTCCCATGAGCCTAATCAAAGATTTGTACATTTAATTGCTGTCAAGTCAGCTCCAGCCACCTGCCATTTTTGCCACACCTGAGCTCCCTTCTTCATGGCCCGCAATTCTAAATGAATCCATCTCTTTTGCTAAGGGAAGGAAAACAGAGCTGCCAAGCAACCCTGAAATGGTGCTTTACCCTTAGAGCAAAGATCAAACAGTCTGCTTTGCCACTGAGAAATATATGTGTTAACTGACTGTGGCACAGATTTTTCAAAAATTTGTTAGTCTCATGTTGGAGATCAGGGATGTGAGAAATACACCCTTGTCTGGACATGTCCTGGACTTGAGACAGACTTCTGTCAGAGGCAAAAGTGATTTTTGTTGGCTCACCACTGAACAAAGTTGAACTACATTTATTTTTGGTTTTCTCCAAAAAATGAAAAAATATCACTGAAACCATTATTCCATTTCTGCAGGGAACTGATCCAGTATTTTGACCAACCTTGTCTTCAACATCACAATTCCTAAACATCCTGCCTTCTCCATAGGGAATTAATGCAGGAAATGTTTTGGGGCCATGTTCCCTTGAACGTAAGAGATAACTCCTGTTCATTGTTCCAGGGAAAAAAATAAAAGGGAAAAAAATCTAGTTGCTGTTAACATACTGTGGAATAAAAATGTAAACACAGTATTGGGCTTTAATGAACTGCTCATTTTTTAGCCCCATTTCCTAGTGAAATGAGAATTATGGGATCACGTGGTGTGGTCATTCTGTCGGATCATCCCTCACTAATTGGTTTTCTGTTCAACTTGGCCAAGTTGAACCCCAGATAAAAAAGGAAAACAAATGTAATAGAGCAACATTACTGTTTCAAGAACATAAGTACACAGGTGGAGGTGTAAAAGTCCACAAATACATCCTATGAATGGCCCAAGTAGAGGAAGTGTGGCAAATGAATTCATATGTTGACAGCAAAAGAAGACCGTACAGGTGCCCCAGCTACAGAACCATAAGCCACAATACGCAGATCTGTGGAATATGAGGCATTACTGATATCCATTCTCACAGAGCTACTTCATTTCTCTTCTCAACACATCACAAAAAGCACTAGTAAGATATATTAGATCTTTAACTGGATAAATGAGATTTTTGCAAGTGGCTTTGATCCAAATGCAAGCTGACACTTTCCCCCCCCATTGTAACAATGTGGAAAGGCTTTATATTAGATTTTAATGAAATTTTCTCCAATGTTAGGAGCTCTTCCTCTGCAAGAGGAGTTTAATTGGCCATGAAGTCGTGTGAGTTTTTGCATTGCGAGTTGAAAGATGTATAGATTAATTTACCAGGAAATCCAAAGAATAAGTTAAAGGGTCTGAAAACAATTAAAGGGTCTGCAGCTATTTGTACCAGACTGAGAGCTTTAAGCTAAAGTCTGATGCTCATTTTGTCACAGGGCTAACCATTTTTGTACCTTACTGCAATGTAAACCTAAAGAGAACTTAACTTTTTAACCATTTCTGGATAAAGTGTTTAAAGCTTCTGATCAGAATTTCCTATAATATCTTCAGGGAAAAACACAAAAGCTGCCATATGGGAAAGCACCTCTTTCCTTTCCTCTGACCTATCAGATAACAGGGTGTCACATGCACACTAAGGGGAAACAGATGCAAAGTTTGACTGGGATGCTGCCATGCTAAATTCTGTAATGCCTGATACCTTGGTTAGCCATGTGAGCCACCTCATAAAGATAAAAACCTGGGTTTCTATGCTTTCCTGTATTACTGAAAGGGACCAGGAAAGGAAGAGGACAGCTATTCTTTCCACCAATGGCTGAAGCATCTTACTAGACATAGGAGAGCTGTGTTGTGCAAGCACAAGTATGCGCACTACCCAAAAATGTTTCAAAAGATTTCTTATTTTCTAAGAAGAATAATAAACATAGGGCTGGGGATTCTTGCACCTCACCTCAGTCATCCATTGCTTTACACACAGTGTGCTTAAAGCACTCCTGAATACATGAAAGCTTGATGGTTTAAGCCTTTCTTCGTAAACGAGGAACTGAGGGTTCAATTTACTTTTGCTTGGCTACATTCAGGGTGAGATTACTATCTAGTTAACTAAAGTATGTAAGAAAAGGATGAGGTAAGTGGTGCATTCCCTTCAGTGGCATTCGGAGAAGCTGTCACTGAATCTTGCGTGGGTTCCAGCTTGGTGAGTCTGTGGGGAAGATGTCCAGAGTGTGCCTCACTTGGTCAGCAATCCTGGGGAAACTGCAAAGGAAGCTCTAGCTCTTGGCAGCCAGGTGGATTTAGCCCGAGTGAGGTGTTGAGATGCAGCAACATCTTTTGAGATGCAGTTTTTGCCTGTACCCCTTTGGGGTTTGCCTCCATGTAGCCACATGCTCTCCATGCAAAAGCCGGGGTCCCTGCTGCTGCTTCAATGGTTCACAGGAATGCTACCAAAGGTGGAGCTGAGCCATGACAGGAAACACTGAAGTTCCTCCTAGTGTGTGCAAGGCCATAGTGTTTGCAATGCTACTGCAATGTAATAATGGCAGCATTTATGAGGAGGCACAGTTTCACATACTCAGTTGCAAGACAGAGGTCTTTGACCTTTCTCAGAACTGTCTTGCAAAACCTGTTGCCACAGGATCTTTGTGGGATTCATGGAAGGGCTCTTCAGGGATATTGTGTAATTGGGAGCCCTCTAGTCTGCTTCTCTGCTTCACTGTTTGTGCAGTGCATAGGTGTGGAGCTATTCAAGGCTTTGGCATGAATGAGGTAATGCTCACAGGAGGAGCTTCCCAAATTATAGAGGGTACACACAAAGAGACTGAACAGAGACTGTAAGTAGATTCAGGCCCTCCTCCATTTCCACAAGTCACATCAACTCCAGCCATTAATTAATGTACTAAAGTCAGAACACATCTCCCTGTGTCCTCTCTGGGCAGGCCTGAGAACTGGGAAAGAGGTCTTGCTATCCAGACCTGGAGTATGGGTGAGGATCTGTTATTTTCTACACCAAACTTGTCCCTAGAGTCTCATTCTTGCTTGCCTTTATCTTCATAAGGAGTTCATAAATGAGAATACAGAACATGTAAATACCCTCAGCTAGCAGTGAAGAAGACCTTAATGGAAGGAAAATATGAGAGGGCCTAAACAAACTTCTGCCTTGCTTGTTCGGGAGATAACAGTCTCTGGATGCAGGTTCCCTTTAGGGGTGGGTTACTGGACTAAAGAAACCAGAGGCCTGACTCAGAGGTGCCACAAATCTTCCCAGACGTGCTCAACCTATCAGACCCTCATGAATAGAGAGAAGTCTCAGCAGCTGATTAGGGCATTCAGGAGAAGTAAGACACTGCTGTGTCCCTGGTGAGTGGGACACATTCTCTGCTGCTTGTCCAAAGCAGTGTAGGACCAACAGCAGAAGGACATAATACAAGCCCAGCAGGTCCACTGAGCCGGGAGAGTGTCCGTAGGGACTTGTGAGGATGGGGAAAGCCAGAAGCAAACAGCAGTGACAGGATGGGCTAGGCCTTGTCCTCACTTGGACATTGATACACCACTCTGCAAATCCTTTCCCATTGCAACTTGCAGAGCTGGGGGTTTTTGTGCTGAATAATTAGCAGGCTTTAAAAAAAATTATATATACTGGCTCAGTTCT
This sequence comes from Promerops cafer, assembly GCA_013398275.1. NCBI lineage: Eukaryota > Metazoa > Chordata > Aves > Passeriformes > Nectariniidae > Promerops > Promerops cafer. The sequence goes on from VZSE01011883.1 coordinate 1,328,380, forward strand.
TTGTAAGTATTTTTGTTATTCCTTTTGCTGCTCTGGCTGTGTTTGTCTTTCACTTGACACCATTGTCAGTGCTGAAGACAAATATGCATTTGTTTTGATTTCCTCCTTAGTGTACATATAACTTACAATGGGAAAGCCTGGAAAGTCTGCAGGATAACCTCATAGATAGCTAAATCCATTCTAAATGGCAATGAAAACACAATCTCCTAATCAGGAGGGAGAGTGTACCTTTAAACATGGTCCAAAAATGCTTTCTTGGATAGTAATACAGTACCATGGTTTTTGTTCAACTCTCAGCCAGGGGTTCAGATTTCTCCCTGGAGTCCAGAAGTTGAAAGTCACAAGGCAGTTGGCATAATTTCATAAAGACCTCAAAGTATAGTTCCCTTGTCTCTAACTACAGGAACATATCCTCACGGTCAGCTGTTCCTGAATCACTGCCTAAAGCACTGCAGGAAATCGATGAGGGAACAACAGGACAACCAGATAGTGCATGGCAAAAACAGGGATCTTCATCCTATAGATGACTGCAACCGCAGCTTTCCTTAATTGGAGTTGAAAAGAATGTATTTTTAAGAGAGAGGATCCTTGGAACATAAAGGCAACATTATTAGCTCTTCTACTGCGGCATTCAAATGGTAATTTAACCTTTGCCTGAGCGAATAGATTAAAGGAAGAGCTCAGAGCAGCCTTTTCTTTATTTTCTTCTGTTACTCCTGTCTCTGTTTCTGACTGCACAGAAGCAGAGCTATGAAAATTGAAGCCTCCAGGAGGTTCATTCTACTCTTCCTCCTTTTCCCCTGTAATTTAGGCACCTGCTTTCCTCCTAAGAGAGACTTTCCCTCTAGGGCTGACAAATGCTGCCACAGAAAGGAGTAAGGAGGGAGCCACGGTGGGTGGAAGGGCCAGGGCATGTGACAGTCCAGGTCCATTTCCTGAGCTTTCCAGTGTACTGTCAATAGGACAAATAGCTCTTGCTCATGTGGAAAACTTCCACTGAAATTGTAGTTTCAACAAAATCTAAATTTTCCATAACTCTCTTCTTTTTCTGTATTTGTTCTTCAGGAAAATCGACCTCTATTTTGTTTTGGTATCTTTTTTACAAATGTTCCATTAAACTGTCTGTGCATTGTGAGAGCTCTAGCCAATACTAAGGGAACTCTTGCAGACACATTATGGGAAGTACAGGTTGTCTAGGAAGTTCAATCCAATGGGGAAAATCAACAACAAAAGGCAGTGGAGTACCAAGAACTCATTGAAGCAGTGAGTGTAACTTAAATTGAATGGACCTTCAGTGAAATGCATTGGCATACAGAATGAAATATTTCGATTTGGAAATAGTCAAACACTTTCTTTGAGTTGATAATATTGAAATATATTTGTATTGTATCCTACTGTATTTAGGAAATAATGGGGAATAATTTGAGGGGAAACCTGAGATCCTTGATATAATGTTAATGCATTAACTTGCATTTTGATTAGAGACGAAACAAATATGGAGAAAATAATCTGAATTTATCTTAATTCCATGAGTCATTTGTTTGACTTTCACTTGTATAATAACATTTAACATTCATTAGAAGTTGATAGAGATCCCCAAGGCTCCACAGGAAGCTGCACAGAGACAGTGTGGTACTGGCCAGGAAGAAATACTGTCCATCTTCAGCCCATATTTGCCTTACTGCCATCAAAAGACAATCTGTCTGTGGTTAGTAAGAGGGCAGAATTTATGACACACAGTCTCTTTGCCACAGCAATCTGTGGAGTACACTCATTCAGAGAAATTAATTTCATTTCAAACCTAACACAATGTTGCAGGGGCAAAACAAAATATTTCCCTGTAGGTCAAAGAATCCTAGGTTGGAAAAGACTTTTATGATCGTTGAGCCCAACCAGACTACGTCCAAACAGACCCTATGGCCAGTTCAAAGTGGATCAGTTTGGCTGGGTGTACTCTGAGAGCTCTCATTCAGCCAATTCCTAGTGATGAGCACCCATTTCCCAAAGATTGCCAGAATTAAGTGCTGAGTCCTTTGAGGGCAATCCAGCAAAGAGGCTAAGTGTGGGATAAACATATGGATTTTCCAGGAGGACTTCTGAGGGGATGGCATTGAACAGCCTCTGCCTTGCTTCTCCTAGCCCCAGTATGAATCACAAACTGATGCACTCTCTAGGGGAGGGTTCAGTCAGTTTGAGACAGACACTGGGCATTTGCAAGTCCAACTATAAAGTGGAAATGATTTTATGTGGGGAGGGGGAAGTCTTAATAAAACAGATTGAACAACCTTAAAAATTATTCTGCCTACCCCACACCACCAAGTCTTTCAGTCACCATTTACACATGGAAGAATGCAAACACATAATGTAGAGTTAGTGTAGTCAAGGCAGTACAAGTATAAAATTGGGTGAAGAATTGTGGTGTCCTTTAAAAGAGAACTGTTAGAATGGGAGAAATGGACAAACTTTATGTATATGCATACTTCTGTAGTGCACCAATAACCTTTCCCAATGAGAAGGAAGTGTTTCACCTCAGAATTGATTTCAAAGCAATTTGCTATCATTTTTATTCTGGCAGTAAATCTCTTCAGTGTCTTGCTCCATATACTTCTTTTCCTTCCCAAAAAAAAAGGTCTTATTTCATTACTATTGGTTATTATTGTTATTAGTGCTATGCTGAGGAGCGTCAATATGCATCAATTCTTCAAAACATGATTTTGCAGTGTCAGCTGCATAACAGCTGGGTTCTAAAAAGCAATGCAGATACATGTAGGATCACCTTTCACAGCCTGGGTTTGTAGCAGCAAACCCAGGAGAGCTTGCAAGCCTCCACTTCCACATATGCTCTCTGACCATGTCGTCCCATCCTCTCGGAGCAGGGCTCAGGTGAGCACACTGGTACCTCTCCCCTCCATCAATCCTGGTGCCCCAGGGACTCTGCAACAGCACCAAGCATAGGTTACAAAAAAACCATTGAGGCCTGGGGGTTCCACTTGCCATCACACACCACCAAGCTTCCTATTTATTTCTCATACCTCAGAAATCTTGAAAACATGATGCGCACAAATAAAACCAGAAGTGGGATTTAGGGCTGAATATAATGAATATTGCAAACCATTTTTTAGCTTGGACCTTGCCACTGAAAGCTGACCTGTCAACACCATCATATTAATCTTGCTTAGTCTAGCTACTCCCAGATTTATCTGACACAGCTATTACTAAGATATGTCTGTGTGCGTGTATGCCCAAGATACCTCAGTTGAAAGTAAATTATTGTCATTTTCTACAAAGTGCAATGTCTGCTCAGTCTTTGCTTGGCCATCCTTCAGAGAACTTTCTGACTCAAGGATTCTTTGGCATTCAAAATCAATGTACATGTGGAAATGGTATGTTAACACACTGGTGAGCTGATAGGGTATAAAATTCATAGAAATGCCAGGAGAATTTAGAGAAGGAATTTACAGGTATAAATTTGGGGTGACATATGAATGATATAGAATTATAAGGCACACTCATTGCCCTATTAATACAGTATCTTACTCTAACCTGTTTTGAATGAGCTTTGTCATTAAATTATGTCTTTTCTATGTAATCTGCTGATATAGAAAAATAATAATCCCATAAATAATAATAAAATAATCCCAATAATAATAAAAAATTAATCTGCTGATAAAAAAAAAAAAAGGATCCCAGCCTTGAAACTCAACTGTGACACCTTTTTTGTAGATGAGTAACACTGCTGTTTGCATGCCTTGAATATGGCTAACAGTCTGTATAAGAGTTGTAGTGTCTGCTTATACAAAATAATATAATCAGGTTTTGTTTTACCATTTCAGTGACAATACTTTGCTGAGAAATTTTTACTTTGGATGTCCCTGTTTTTCAGAGGACCAGCAAAACACTCAATTTTCCTGGAAACATACAGGTGACAGAGGCAGCCAATATCCCTCCAAAGCAGGTTTCTGCTGTCTGGGGGGCAAGGCTTTAAGATTTGTGGCTAGATCCACAAGAGAGTTTAGATGCTGTATGCAGGACTATCAAATGCTCAGAGGTGCTGGTGGCTGCTGGTGCTGCCACCGGACCCTGGTGGCACCTGCCATCCCAGTGACCTTTGTGCTCATGTAAATTTCCACAGATTCATCAGGATCTGCTTCTCCACACAGGAACACTTCAAACTTTCAAGAACACCTTGTTCAGAAAGAGAAGAAAGAGGTCTTGGGGAAGGGACACAAGGGAAGAGACATGAAGAGAATCTGCAGGACATGGGGCAGCATCATCTGTGTATGAATCTGAGACTGAGTAGAGCAAAATGAGCTGCCTCCTGAAACAAAGGCTAATGATGTGGTCAAAGGGAAAAGAGCAGTAAGAAAGAATGGGGCACTGAATCAGGCTGTAAGAGGCATTTTGGGTTTTATCTCTGATTTCAGACATTATTTAGTCAAATGGGACCAACCTATCTCCAGGACAGCTCTGCCTGCATATATTCAAAAAGGAATCTGGCTTGACTACAGTGGTATCACCTCAGGATCTGCCTTGTCTGTCCTCTCTAGTCCTGTTGTGTTGTCTGACTTTCAGCCCAGCTTAGCAGTGAAAGCAGCAGGATTAACTGGAGTGATGAGGGGTCAGCACAACCAGTCATTGATGGCAGGTTTGTGACTTATGGCTCTCCTCTCTTGTCAGTCCTGCAGGTCAGTCCTGTCAGGGCCTGGGGGGCATGGGCTTGGTTCCCTCCACTGCCTGAGGAATAGAGGTATTTATTATGCTCTAAATGTTGAGCTAATGAATGGGAGGATGATGTGGATGTGAACCCCACCTTCTTTGGTGGATGTTCTTTGGAAGAGATTTTAAAGAGCTTGAATAACCAACTCGAGAACAAACAAATTAAAAAAAATAGACTTGTGTTTCTAAGTGAAAGGAAACAGCTCCTTTTCAGACAAAAATAAAGTCCTTGCCAGAAACAGGATTTAAGACCCAGCTTTCTATGTGGCATATCCTATTAGTGAGACAAGGTGTCTCCCCATGCAACTTGCTGGCAATTGTCCTTTTACCCCCATTCCCTTCACAGGCACCGTCAGCACCAAATTCATTATGTGGATCTGATCTACAGCAACAGAAGAGCTGTCTTAAGGCAAGCCTTTCCCCTACTTTCTGTAGTAGTGAACAGGCTCCTGAGACCAGCCTGTGGTTCCTGGAAGGCATCCTTTTGTTTGCAACATACAGAAGAAAGATTAAGTAAAGCACCTTCTAAATGCCTACTCTGGCTGCAATAAAAATGGCATTTATGATGGAGTAGAAATGCCAGTGTTTACATGTGTGATGCACATACATGTCTACAGATAACCATGATAAAACCAGAGTCAGAGCCAAAGAGACCTTAGCCGAAGGAGACAAAGCATGCAGGAAGACAAGGAAGATTGTTGCAGAAGGAGTCCTTGAGTTAACTTCTCAGATTGTTACCTGCATATATTTATAACCCATGATGGTGAGGAATCACAGGGAGTTTATAGACACCCACAGCCCCTGGATGCAAAACACAGCAGCTGCTGGGTGCACTGCAGAATCTCCCATCTGGCCAGGCTCAAGACAAACTGAAGAACACAGGAGAAGATGTGGGATTCGGTATCACAGTGTTTCAGGGTGCAATGTCACAGCAAATGGAGTGAGATGCTACAGTTACAAGCAAAGCACTTTTAAAAATCACTGAGAGGTAGGCATTTCTGAATGCCAGAATATCTACATGGTCAGAGTCTGCATGGATTGCCCAGCAATACTCAGGTGCCTCAAAAGCACCTTACTACCTTTGTGGCTCTTGCTGCAAGTAATCCCTGGAGGAAATGTCCTAAGATAAATGGAATTGCAGCGGGGCTGCCCTGGCTGGGTGACTGCCCAGTGGCTCTCCACCCAGCCCTGCATGCTTAGCCTGTTACTCATGCTGAGCCTTGGGACGCTGGAGGCTTGCAGCCTCCTAACTCTGCTGCTGCTCATCTCTTCTCCACATCTTTTGGGTGGGTTCAGATCTCCGACCCTTGTGCAGGCCTCTTCTCACCCTGTGCCCTGGTTTGTCTCCTGCCTCTGCTGCCTTGTTTTCTTGGCCTGCATGGTAGTTCTGTGGGCATGGGCAGCTGTAGCTGCAGCTTCGTGCACAGTCTGCTTCTGCTCTGTGCTGAAGTGTCCTCGGTGCAATTATATTCTTGCTATTTCCTTGCTGTCCTGCAAAATAACAAAATTGCCATGCTCAGACCTAAGGATTAGTGATCCTCCTTCTGCCTCTGGCTTTGCATCTTCTGATCCTGTGTAATCATCATACCAGGATGATGATTACCAATTGTCATGCATTTTGCAGGAAGCCTGCACATCCTTCAAGTTGCAAATAATCCTCTGCCTCCTAAAGACCTGTATTTATTACCTAGGAGTAATCCCTGTTAATTATGAGGAAATACATGCAGCTCTGCGTGTCTGCACAGAATATTTCACTCACTAACCTTTGGCACCAGAGATCTGCTTTTGGGAGAATTAGATATGAGAACGTATTTGTTTAAGCCTTGAGTCCCCAGGACGTCCACCAAGATAAAAGTCACTTTTCTAGGTCATCTCAGACCTCATGACCTTTAGGCCCACTCCAGAATTTGAAGACTTCCTGGTTAAATGAGGTTTATCATTGTTTGAAAGAATTTGGCCTCTGGCAAGTAAAGGTGAAAAGTTGTCTATATTTGAATATTTTCTGTATACAAGCTTGGCAGCTGCCCATGATTTTAAAGTTGCCCACTGTAATTACAGCCTGAAGAAAGCTGTGAAAAACATAGGGACTCTCTAGCACAATTAGAAAGTCATCAAGTGTGGCATTAATAAAAAACCAAAGGGACAGATTCAGCCTCTCTCTATACAAGGGTGTGTTGGGAATTGCTTTGTTGAAGGGTATGAAGTTACTCTGGATCTGGCTCTGAAAACGAAGGTTGGAGAGCCTGGAGAGGGGAGCAGGCTGTGAGACATTTACATCCCTGCTGACGCAGCTGTTCAGTGGCATATGTGAGGCTGATTTTGGAGGCAGGTCCTGCTCATTTATCCAGTCACCTCCTGTTGTCAGCAGTGTGCTCAGCAGCCGACCTCTGTTCACATGTAAACCCAGCGAAAACTGAAGCAGCAAGAGGTCAGATACTGCTGTCAGTAATACCAGTACAACACCTTGGGGTGAGCGGGGCAGATTCTGAGCACAGTTGTGCAATTCTCCCACCAAAATCACACTGCTACCTGCAGAGGTGTGAGCCGAGAGTCACAGTGGTGTGACTGAAGTCAGCATCTGACACATGAGGGTTTCTCTGACTCATCCAAGGCAATGCTGATTCTCCAGGTTCATCTTAGTGCATTTTCAAATCAAAATTCATAGAAATAGGCTTAAATAGACACAATCCTGCGTTTGGAGTGACTTCATCTGTTTAAGGAAAGGGACAAGTCAGGTCTGTGGATGAAATTTTTTCTTTATTTCCTTGTAGATTTGCAGTGTCTCTATCCCCTGGGTTAACTCCTACTAGCACAACTACCAGGAGAGTCAAAAGATATCCTGATGTTTCCAAATCTGGATCCTCTTGTGATAACAACACACAGGTGAGACCAGCATGGGGTAGAGCTCTGCCTGGTCTCCCTGTGTTCTTAAAGGAAGGAGTGGTACAAGTTGTTCCACAGTGTAAATCCTGACAGGCTCTGAAACACAAACCATTTCCCTGAAGTGGATTGCCATGGGGCGAGTAGCCCTGTACTCCTGCTCCTTAATGCCAGCACTTTCTGTTGGCATCATGTTGAATGTGCTACCAGAAGGCACTGGAAACATGGGAATATTTGAATGCTGCCTGTCCGCCCCAGTTCCTGCTGCCCCTCAGCCCATGCTGGAGCTCTTCACTCTGAGAGCTGTGGCTGGCAGCACTCAGAGGCCTTTGCCACGTGCAAAGCAGTACCAGGGAGAGGGCGATGTGCCTGCTGAACCCAAGCTTGGAGCAGCCCAGGACTGCCAAGTTCACTTGTGGGGCCACTCTGCAGTGGGTAGATTTGTGTGGGGAGAACATGCACTGGAAATATGTAATTACTGGATTGGGGTTTTATTTCAGTGAAGGAGAAGATTTTCACCAAGGGATTGCTCTATATATTGCAAAGCAAGGCTGGATTTTCTTTTTTTTTTTTTTTTGACGGAGCCCTTTGTTAAAATCTTGGCAGCACATCTCTGCCGGGAAGACAGAAGTGCTCTGTGCTGAAGCGGTGTTGGCACGTCTTGCCAGGGCATGCAAAGGCGGCGGGGAAGGCTGCCATCTCATGGCGAGCCTCGCACGGCTCCTGCACTCTCGGCTCACCTTCCCTGTTGCCGGTTTCCAGGCCAGGTTGCACCTGAGGAGACTTAGCTCAACAAGTCTGCAGCTTCAGAAGCATCCCATGTCTTCTGCCATGGGTTTTGGGCTTTTACTTTGAGACCAAATCTGCCAGAGCCCAGAGTTTTCTGGTTTCTTGCCTTGTCAATGTTTTATGTGAGAACAAAATGGTAGTTAGTGAAAAACCATGGAGGCAAGGCAACCAGACATCTGAGAAGAGGCTGACTGTCACAGATGGTTTTAGTGGCGACTTTAGGCTGGTATGCTATTGCCTGTGACAGCAGCTTTGCTGAATCACAGTCCTGAATGGAAACTCCCCTGGAACCACTTGTGGGTTACAACTCATAATTTTGGGATGCTTTGGTATTCATCAGTAACCTTCTGCTGCAGCTCACACATCCCACGCTCTTGCACTCGCTGTCTGCCCTCCGCCTACTGAAAACGTACCAGCGCTCGCCCAACACAAGCTGGATGCTCCCTCTCCACTCCATGGGATGTGGCAGCTCTGTGGAAGGCTTCATAGTGTTTCCAGAAGTTTCCAGAAAACCCTGGACTTGAACCTGTGACTGAGAGGGTCAGCTTTGGCGAGTGAGGGTTTTTACACAGAATGAAGGAGTCCTTGCTGATCAGGGGAAGTCCAGCATGGCACTGTGGGAGCAGGCAGATGGCCAGCATCCATACTGACAGCAAGGAGGATGGAACAAAAAAGGGGATTTTTAAAGGTGATAAAGGTTTTTTGTTCAGGGAAATGGTCAGAAATTTTATCACTGTAAGAGCCTTGAATGCGTCTGCGGTGAGGAAAGGGAGAAACTGCATTTTAAAATGTTGTCTAAGTCACACCAGCCTTAACAGCTGTCTGAAATACATGCTGAATATGCACACCCTGGACATGTGCATGAATATGGATTCTCGGAAGTGAATGGCCGCACCCACCTCCGGCTGCCATAACCACTCCCCTGAATCCCACATGTGGAGATCTCTGTAACACAGTATGCTTGAAGGAAGAGGATACAATCTTTCAGCTGTAGGTTCTGGGTGGAGAAAACATCTATATTAACTCCTGATTTTCCTCAGAATGTAGGTTATTTTATTTTTAAAAGCTGCTTCTTGGAGCAGTGGAAGCCAGGGTTAGTGCTGTGGGTAAGCACAGGATATGAATCAAACCACCCTCAGCTGAGGGGGTCCAGGCTGCTGTACCTTACACGTTTCACCTGTGAGGCTTTTGAGTTGATCAGAAACAAGAGAGAGACAAAGCTAACTTTCACTTGTTAAAATAGAGTAATATTTTATAAGGAATATGATCTCAGCCCAAAACCTTCACAATTATAATTTCAGCCAGTAAACAGAGTAAATGTATCAAAAGACATTCCAGTAATGGAAAGAAAAGCATTATATTTTACACCAGGATTTTCCCAATTTCTTTTGTCTTTCTGCACAGATTTAGAAGGTCAAGCCCATCCAGGTGTCTTTCCATGTTGTATCCTAATCATATGTTTCCATCCTGTCTCCCCAAACCCTTCCTCTCTGTTCCAATTTTACCACTTCTCAGCTTGGCATGTTTGTTTATAATGACCCAAATCACTTCCTCTCCTTCTGAAAAGGAAAAAAAAAAGAAGTAACACCTATCCATTTTTAGATAATAGCCACATGCTCAGTTGAATCTGCACACTGGGGAGGCAGCTGGGAAGGACACAGCAGCGAGCAGCTGGGAGTGGGCAGGTGTAGGAAGCTCTTAGTCAGGTTTGTCATGGAAAGTCATACTGTGCAATTACAGGGCAAAGAACAGGGTAGCACATGCTGCCAGGAGAGTCCTGCAGTTGGGCTGGGATAATGTTGTTACACAGTATACATTGACCTCAGTGGATGAATCCAGTCTAAACTTTCCTGTGCTCTGGTGTCTCAGCAGCCCATTGCTCACCCCCTCCTCAGCTGTTGCCAGAGCATCCACAGGAAGGATAAGGCTGAAAAAACTGAACCACCCACAAAGGGATGATGTACAGATAAAGAATCCAAATCACAGAATCATTTAGGTTGGAAATGACCCCTGAGATGGAGTCCAACCTTAGACTGATCACCACCTTTGTCAACTAGACTACGGCACTAAGAGCCACATCCAGTCCTTTCTTGAAGACAAAGAGATAGGTGTATGTAGTGGGGAATAGTGCAGTTTTGCTTTGAGTTCAAACTATTTCACTGAGTCACTTTAGACTGCAGTCCTGTGACCAGTATTTCTGGAAGGCAAGGATGGAAGAAACAACATGGATTTATATCCCGAGTGAGTGGAAATGAGGACCACTGGAGAAAGCAAAGGTAATCTTTTGCTAGGCCTAGAAGCACTCTCAGGTTGTTTCTAGTGAGGATGGGGGCAGAGAGCTGGAATAGATGAGGTGTGACCTGCATGGCTCCCAAACTTGCACAGGGCCAGAGAATGTGTCAAGCACTAAGCATATAAAAACCCAAACTAGAACACATAATGCTCAGTGTCCATCATATGAAAACTGACACGAAGTTCTCCAGAGCTACCACGCAGCCAAGAAAAGAGGGAGAGTTGACATCCAGGATTCTGTGTTGGTAATAGTTCTCCCTTGCCTTTTGCTGGGGAATGGCTTGGCTCCGAGATCTGTGGGATGACAGAGGGGACAACATCAGCCCTGCCATCCCCTCCGTGCTGTGAGGATTCCTCAGAGGTGTTTGTGCAGCAGAGATATTACAAACACAGTGTCACTGATGCAGACAGGAAAAAAGCTTAAGTCCCACGAACCACTCAAGGTGTAAACTTGGTGCTGATGGGATTTTTTTACCCATAAAGGAAAAAAAAAGAGGAGGATTATTTCTTCTTCATGGAGACTGCTATTCATATACTACAGTATACACTCCCTGTATATACAATACACAAATCTAGCATAATGGGAGCATACTTTGCGCTAGTTTTCCATTAAAGGCTTTTTTTACAAGAGGAGTAGGGAAAAGCAAGAGTTATTAACTGAAAAGAGCTTTTGCTCTTGGAAATACTACCTTACTTCAGATTATTAGGAGAAGTAGTTGATCCCCATACACACTCACACATGCTGCTCTCCATTTAGGATTAAGTCCTTCAGTGGTCCTTCCTGGATCAGCTGAGAATAGAGCTCATGTTGGCCGAAGTCCGTGCTGATCCACCAGGCTGCAAGGACTTCTTCAAGGTGTCAAGGGTGTGACTATCTACCTTCACTGTGGTGGATGTGGCATGACCTCTCTCTGGAGCCACTTGCTCTCACTATGTGGACTGCTCTGGGAGCTAGCAGGACTTGGTTAGCTTTTTCAATATTGAGGGACGTGAGAACTGGAGCTGAGAGGGGGATAGGAGAGCTGAATTAGGTGATGGTGAGATGAGAGAGAGAGAGAGAGAGGAGAAGGACTGTGCCATTGATAGCCAGGGAGCTGCTGGCCTGGCTTGGCCATCTTACCAACCCTGACTCCTGTGCGTCCCATGAAGCTCGTGGGTTAAGTGAACTAAGTACGAGTTGCAAATGCTGCATCTTACGTCCTGTTTTAAAACAGCCTGGACATGTAGTAAGGTACACGTGGACATCTGGTTCTTCTGAAGCTTCTGGAATGGGGGTGAGAAGTCAGCATTCATCAGGTGCTGAAAAAATTGGGGCAGTTTGGCTTTAGCTGGCACTGAACAAGAAGGGGCAAATCCAGAGCAAGCATGTAGGGGACAGGTATGAATTGCTTATGCTCTCTTCTCACATAAAAGCAGTGGCAAAGTCAAGGGCATGGAAATGATAGCATAAATGGGAAACCAGCTCTTGTGAGCCTGAGCTAGCAGGGCATTTCCAACAAATCCCAGCTTCTCCTGCAGGAATCAGATCAGAGCTGAGTCAGGTTAGGAAACTCTCCAAATTCCCATGTCACTGAAAGAATCTTCTGGCCACCCAAGCATGAGCTTTACCAAGAAATAGGGGTCATGCAAAGGCAATGATTTCAGACTAGCCTCAAAAGGTATTACCTTGGCATTAGCAACAGCTGGGCTATGAAATATTTTATTTTTCATCACTGTAGAACCTGAGTCTTACTTGCTGAACTGCCGGGGTGCCAATCGCACCCAGGCATGCTCGACCTGGCCTTTTACGAGAGAGCATGGGGCTTCAGGGGTCCTCTTGGGTCTGCCAGCTCTGGAGCTGTTTTGCAGCTGCTGGAGGGCAGCCAGCTTGAAGGCCTTTTAATGAGTGGTGTAGTCTCTGGCAAGTAACTTGCCTTCAAGTGAGTGTGACTAATCATGAATCTTTTCAATAATGCTGACGACCCAGTCTCTCTTTTCTCACTCTGCCCAAGCCTGCTGAAATAGGAGTAAATTGGCCTTATTCTGGCAAAGGCAGGAAATTATGAAGAGCCCCTAAAAGGCTTCCAGTGCACCATGCCTAGGTTTTGCAGTGAGTGTAATTATCAGAGTTGTTGTGTGTGTGTTTTGAGAGCAGCTAAATAGCTCTAAAGGTCTGAAAGATCGCGCTCTGTCACCAACCCCCGGATCATTTGCCTGAATGCCTAATTTCTGTACTTCACTGGTACAGTGTGCTTCTTCAAAGGCAATAAGCTGAAGCCTATTAGAGTTCACACCTCTGTGTTAACTGTTTATGTTTGTTTTATTGGAAATGTCCTTACTGTCTGCATGAGCAGCAGAGCCAGAATGCGGCACTGTAGTTACTGGTCTGTGCTACACTTCACCTGGTTTATTTGATTGGAGAATGAGATCTTTGTCTCATTAATGAGTTCCCTAGATGTATAAGGAAACAAAAGTGCAATTCGGCTGAATATGATATGCAGAAGTATATTGCATTATTTGTTCTCTGAGAGAAATTGTGCAGGCATTTTTTCCCCAAATAAAACCCACTGGAAAGTAAGTGCATAATGAAGAGAAAGTTTGGGAAATTTAACTTGAGGAGGAGAAGAATGGGAAAATATCAGTAAATTACAGGTGAAAATCTGCTGCTGGGAAGGGAAATTTTGTTGTGAGGATATAGTTCTCAAAAATTGTTATCACTATCATTTAATGAGACTTGGAAATTAAATGGTATCATTGGTCTGAGTCATGCTGTTTCCTATGGCATGGTGGATGATATGTCTTGAGTGCTGGAGATCTCATCCAGCTCTTTTTAATCATGTCTGTGTGTACTACCTGCACAGCAAAACATGTAAATCTCAGCAGAGGGAAACTGGTAGCTCTTGCTGACACCAGTTGATCACTATTGATCACCACTGTGGTTTTCCCTCCTGGTTTTCTTTTTTGTACCTATGGTTTTGTTCCTACCATTTGTGTATGTCTCCTTGATATTTCAATATCCCCCACCTTTTTACTACACTTGCAGAGATCTGGAGTAATTCCTGATGGAGTATGGGTCTGCTCTTCCATTCTCTTCCTTCTTTTTCTTTCTAGACCACAGCATTTTGCCTCTAAACTGGAACGACGTGGATTTGACAGATGGACCACTCAATGGATAAGGAATTGTCTGGATGGTGGCACTGAAGGAGTTGCAATCAATGGTTTAGTGTCCAAGTGGAGATGAGCAACAGGTGGTGTTCCTCAAGGGTCTGTATTGGGATTTTCAAGTTTTAACATCTTTGTGAGTAACATGGAGAGTGGGATTAAGTGCAAACTTGCACCCTGAGCAAGTTTGTCAAGCTGTGTGGTATGGTCAACATGCTGGAAGGAAGGGAGGCCATCCAGAGGAGCCTTGACAGGCTTGAAAGGTGCCCGAACAGGGCCGGCAAGAGAGCTAGAGAGGGACTTTTCACAAGGGCATGTAGAGATAGGACAAGGGGGAATGGACTTAAGCTGAAGGAGGGAAGGTTTAGATTAGATATTAGGAAGAAATTCTTCACTGTGGGGATGGTGAGGCACTGGAAAAAGTTGCCCAGAGACATGGTTGACGCCCCATCCCTGGAAATGCTCAAGACTAGGCTGAATGGGGCTGTGGGTAACCTGGTCAGGTGGAAGGTTCCATGGCTGAGGGGTTGGAACTAGATGAACTAGATGATCTTTAAGGTCCCCTCTGACACTAATCATTCTATGATTCTATGATTTTGGTACCTCTTCATGGAACCAGTCAGGAGGACAAATGGAAAAGTGATGTTGTGTTATACAAATCCTACCAATCAGAGCCAGTTTAGTGCGTTTCTAGTAAGTGGATCAGTTGCCAGCATGGAAAAATCTTTCCAGAAGGAAAAGCGGGACTTAAGTTGCATTATTCACACTTAGTTATTTACACTGTTTGCATCATACTGTACATCAGGTGGAATTGTGCTTTCTTGTCACAATTTTGGAAGGAGGTGAGAGGACAGAGGCTACAAATTAAGCTGCCTAGGGGAGGGATGCATGCTGCTCTTTTTGAAGTTCATTGCCAATCCCAGCAGTTTATTGTATGAGTGTTTGTTGAAAGGAAAAGGTATTAAATGCTAAAACTCAGGAAAAATAAATTACTGCTATATATCAAATGCATTGTCTACTTAATGGAAAGAAGACAGTCCAGAGAGGCCATGGAAGAAGAAGGCTTTGCCTTAATAACAACTTAAGAAGAAAAGGGATTAAAACTCTATGAGAAACAAAAAATCTGTGTGTCTCCAAGAAATTCCTATACCTTTCTCTTGCTTGCCTGATCTTTTCTTTGAAGTTTGATTACTGTCACTTCAAGACAGAAGAGATTGAGCAATTTTAGAGTCTATATCTCTGCTCTACAAATAAATACATTAGTCTTTCCCTAGCTTTTGTTAGTCAAGATACATTTGAAGCATTTTGAGATCTTTATTGCTCAGTCTTTTAAGCAATCACCTGTTCAACTACAACAATCAAGAAATCCCAGTTTGCCTAGTTTGGTTTTTTACTATATTCACCAATATTCTCTCTCACAGCATCAAGACCCCAAGTTTAATGTAATGCATTTGCTTAATTGTTTTTCTGTCTATTTTTGCTCCAACACACAAAAGGTGTCCAGATTTTTGTATTGCCAGGTCTCTGTGCAGCGTAAGTTTAGTGTAGTTAAGTGCATACAAAATTGAGGCAATTTCTGCCTCTATTGGTGTGACACAAATGCGTCTGTCTGCCAAGGAATCCTCCCCCAGGAGATACCTGCATGCTTTGCTTCTCATGCAGATGAGAACCCATGGGTCTCAGATCCTAGGATGAGAGTTTCATATCCTCTGCCACTGGAGTGGGACACAGGAAGAGAGAGGACAGGAATGGGTGTGGCACTTAATGTGTTATCCTGACATTGCAAAAACATCACTAGAAAAGGATTTTATGTTGGGCTTCCGTTCATCTTCACCAAATTGTATTGCAGGGAAAATCTCTCCCAAGCCTAATAATGTGAAGTTAATTAGACGCCAGTGCAGGATTTCAGCTAGAGCTAAAACCTCAGCAACTGCTCCTGCATAGTCCAGCTACCAGGGAAAGGCATTGCGCTGATGGCAACTGATCTTGTGCTTACTATTCTGGCAAAACCACTCCAAAACAAGTTCAAGTCCTAAAATTAGCCCTTCCCAACACCTGTCATTGCCCTAGGCATGAGCCTGTTCATGCTGTGCTTATTGAAATAGCTGTCTCCATTCTGGCATCTGCATTTCTTGCATGCTTTTTCTCACTTTTACCCCTTCTTTAAATTTTATGTCTTCTCTTTCACTACTCCTTTAGGTATGTGTTTTACTGTCCAGTGAGGATACAATAGAAGCAGTATCTGTACAGGGACTGTCCTTTGATTGTCAGGCATTGGGACCAGAGCCAGTGAAGCTAATTTTATTTCTATTGAGTTCAATATGTTTACAAGGATGTAAGTGCCTGGAGAAAGAGAGTTTTCTAGCAAGGAATCTTTTTTTTTTCTCCTGAGGCTTATTATGAAAAAACTTGTGTGAGAAATGAGCACCATTTCTCCCTCAAATTTGATTATGAAGGAATTTCTACAGAGTGAGAGGCCTTATTTATGGAGCAGGTGAGTACAGGTGTTCAGAAGATGTATTTGGAGATATTAGCATGTCTAAGACCTCAAATGAAAAAAACACATGGTATTTCCTTTTCTGCTTTGCTTGCCTCTCATAGAAGTGCCTCTTCCAAGGGTTCCAGAAGATATACCAATGAATATTGGCCTAGTAGTATAAAACACAGTTCCCAAAAGGCATGGCACACATATCGCTAGCAATAAGAGATGTACATCAAAGTTATAGATGAATTACTGAAGTAGCCTAACTTTTTTTTTAATGTTTATGTATGCAGCTCTGCACAGAGCTCTTGCCTCTATGTATGTAGGAAAGTACCTCCTGGAGCCCCAAATGGAATTACTTTGAAGTGTACCCTAAAGTATGGCTGCAAGCATATTTATGCTACTTTTCCCCCCCCCGCTTCTTCTTCCTTCCAGTTAGATTAGACTTAATTTTTGATAGACAGAGTCTTATCCAGTTTGTGTTTGTTTTCAGAACAGCAGTGTGCAAAACACTGAGGAACAAGCGGGCCTGGGGAAAAAAATTAAAAATCAAGGAAATGAAAGCACACTTAGACCTGAAAAGATGAAAAATTTCTATCGCCCTCCACTTGTGTAAAGCTTTATATTCCAATACCTGATTCACTGGAAAGAGGAATACCCGATGAGCCCAAAAATGTGTGAAAACAGGAGACTGCATGCACAAGTGCGTACCAGTCACACGAACATATTGCTTGGTTTGAAAAATCACAAGGAATCTTATGAAAATGACAAGTTTATTTTCATGGCATGTGTAGTATACATTGCACCTTGTGTAAATTGCTGTAGGGAGGCAAAGTACTATTCTTGGATCTGCAGGGCACCCCTGAGCTTTGATATCTGCTCTTTGATACTGTCAACTGTGAGAGCTCTTCACATGTAGGAAAGGCAAAACATCAATGCTGAGTGTGACACACACTGATCTTGGAGGAGAGCCTTGCCCAGACAGCATTTCGACAATCAGAGTTTGAACTGTTTCTTTGGATTCTGCCAGGACAGCTATTGGTTGTGGATCACTATGGAGCCTGCAGGGATCACCCTCTGAAAACGATGCACTTATTGCTATAGGTATATCTAGAGTTCACTTTGTTTGGATTACTCCCAGTTTACGCCCTGAAACGAGAAGCAAGACTGACTTGTTGTGGGTAACTTCCAGTTAAGTTTCTTCGTATGGCCAGGTATCCGCTGATCCACCCTGCAGAGTCCGGCTGAGCTTTGTGAAGCTGTAAAAGGGAACAGGGTTTCCACTGAAGGCAAACCCTTTTAAAGCTGGGCCCAAGCTCTGCCTTAGGATATGTGCCAATTCATCACACTGGCAGCAAAAGAGAGTGTATTGCAAACAGTCCTGCAGCCTCTGAACCCAGCTGGCCCTGGTTGTCTCTTGTGTTCATCTGAGTTGCACATAGTTCAGACACCCTGTTTCTCCAAAATGAGTTTATCAGTCCAGGAGTGGAAGCCCATCCTAATTTCCTGAGTACTGCCCGTAGAAAATGAAGAAAACCATAAGCAAAGCAATGTTTTACTGACTATTTTCCTTCCAAATTGTATAGAACAAGCCAATCTAATGCAATTTTAACAGTTAAGAAATATAATCACTTGCATTGTTAGAGAATGCAACTCCAGTAGTATTTTAAGTGATGGCCATGGGAAATATTTTGTAAATAACCAAGACTGATGATTCAAAAAGCAAAGAAATCAGTAACTCATTTTGTTGTCTCTTCTGTTCAGAAATTGTCTTTGCTATATGTCCTTCATGAAGTCTTTTGTGACTAAATATAAGCCATAGTATAGTGAATAATTGCAGGAAGGTGGTTTCTTCTATATTTAATCCCTTCACCTGATCCTCTAAAAGTCTCTGTAATTTTTCTTGATAACATAACTCTTGTCTATGCTGTGCTTTGAAATTGTGATGAAGGCCCAATCCCCTTAGCCTTAAATACAGCCAGAAGGCTGTAAGAAATCTCTTGGATTTTGTCTACTCCTGTTTTCAAAACATGATCACCATGAGTGAGTGGAGCTTTGCAAGCAGTAAGCTGCCTGGGCATCTTTTGATCACTTGGAGTGAGTTTTAATTTAATCTGGCACTTGGAGTTGGTAGCATCATGTCAATAAAAAATTAATTTCTTCAGGTATTTTTGTGGTTTCTCATTCTGTGAAGCCTGGTTTATTTAGAAGGAGAGTTAGTATGAGCAAAGTAATCCCATTTAATGTGGTTACATACTGGAGTACAGTTGACTTTGTGCCAAACTATGGAGCTCACAGCACAGGGCTGCTAACTGGGGGTGCATTTCTGAGAGGCTTTGGGGGCTGATAAAGAGGTCTGCCTGCTGCAAAATTAAGACAGCAGCCCTTTTGTTTTCTTTGTGCCTTTATGGACAATTCATGGGTCAGGTGAACGGCTGCATGCCCTGAGGCCCTGATCTGCAGAGCACAGCTGGAATCAGCTCTGCTGCCTGTGAGGCTGAGACCTGGGCATACATCCTCCCATCCTGGCCTCTTTCAGCTTGAGAGGGGAGGGAGGGTATCATGCACTTCCAGAAGTCTCCTAGCTATGGTACCCTCCAGGATGAACTATCCCTAGTAATCTCTTCAGTGTGTTCAGGGATTTAAGGCCGCCAAAGCTGCAAATTATAGATAAAATATAACATGTTGGAAACTTAATAATAGCCAGCCCAAACAGACCCAGGGATAATCATATCAGTGCATTTTTACAACAACAGGAGATGTTGCATGCCCTGCATGCGTATGCACTCATATACCACAAATTAGCCTGCCCGTGTATGGTCCAGCAACTGTGAATTGAACTTGGCCGTGGCACCAGAGGTTTGTAAGACAAATGGTAATTTTTACAAAAGCACAGTATTTGCTCGAAACTTTAAATTTACCCTCTGTTAAGTTTCCATTTGGATCTCCTACTGTTTCAAGTTACACCTGAGATAATCTGTCTAAACAGAGTAGAAGGAACCTTCCTAATCTGACTAAACAGAGTAGAAGGAACCTTCCCTTTTTAACTCTGTGTGTGTGTGTGATACAGTTGTTTTGTGTCTCCTGTACTCTCCCCTCTTTTTCTCTGTTGCTTATAAAGCAAAAAGGGGGAAAAGTACACAAATCATGATAAAAAAAGTTATAATCCTTGGAGAACATGGAGATGCAATATGGTCCAACTATATTTCAGTGTTTCTTTAAAACATCACCAGCAGGTTTTGTTTTGCACTTTATTTTTTGAGGCACAGCTTTGTCAGTTTGAGTCCTCTTGGCTCCATTTGAATTAATGCAAAACAGTAAATAGTCTTTGGGAAAAAAAATTCCACTAGGAATAAATTCTTTTGACTTGACACTTAACCTGCACACTTCCTCTGGCTCTGAGTTCCTCAGCCCTGATTACTGACTAACAGAGTATAACTTTGGACTCATTTAAAATGCAATTGCAGAACACACCACAGAAAGTCATTTAGCAGTGTATCAAGATAAGAAGGGCAGACTGCAAATCTAATGACCTTTTTCCATTTCTTATTTCTAAGATCCCACTGTCACCAGTATTGGCAGTATCTGACACTCACATGTGACAATGTATCAAATTGTCTGTTAATATGAAAGATTAATTTTTATAAAAGAGTAAGTCTCTTATCCCTCTCGGATGCATAGATGAGCTGATGAATTCTTTGAACAAAGCTCACTGTTTACTCTTTCCCTGTTCTCATGCTGCTTATTAAACTAGTTTGATACAAAAGCAAGGTATAAAACCACCTACTACACCAAATATAGTACAACAGTATCACTTCAAAGATAAGCGCATTGTTAACTTTCCGTTGGAACCAACTCATCTGAGGCAGCATTTTGTAGTCACAGAATATTAACACATAACTTTGTCTACCATCACCTGTAGCTAGTGAATGCCAGTGATTTTTACTTCATAGTGCAACCATCTTGGAAAGCCAAAACTGAAGAAATGCAGGTATTTCCACATTATAAAACATGATAGTGGTCTTGAGCCAAGAAAATCTGGCATTTTAAGTGTACCTAGGAGAGGAGTCTTGGAAGAATTCACATTCTCTGTTTTGAATCCTTTCTAAATCCCCAACAACACTATCTTGAAATAAATCTTACCTGAGGCAGTTGTCTCCTCCAATATACCTATATAAGCCATTTGTTCCAATACACACAAAGAGCACTTTGAGTTAAATACTTTTCTAGATGGTTCTTACAAGAGTTAAGTTTCGTAACAAACAGATGTTCATATTTTATAAGCCTCTTCCATAAAAGACTTTCAGTGTTCTCTATTTCAACAGAGGCACAGTGGAAAATTATAAGGGTTTAGAAACAGTACTCCTGTGGGAACCTGAAATGACTGAGTTTGGCTACAGAAAAACACATCTACAGCTGTGGAGACATTGATAGTGAATGGTGGGAAGGGGTGGATAGACAAGATTAGATAAAGGCCAAAAGTTTAACATCCTGATGCTGAAGGGATTTCCACTGGTAGTGGAAAGAGGCGGTTGCCCTGCTTCTGTGGAGGCACTGGCTTCCAAACTGACATTTGGGAGAGGCAGTTCAGGGCTGCTTCCTAATGCCAAGACAGGTAACAGAGCTATGAATCCAGTAACATCCACGTGAATTCGGTGGCAGTGTATCCTTGGAAGTGGGGGAGCAGGAGCAACCTGGCAGGCTGTGCCGTGGGAGTGGGGAAAGAAGAACAGAGCAACATGGCACCTCAGATGCATCACCCTGGACCCTCTGGAGCACCAGCCAGGTTTAGAACTTGTGGGCCTCTTAGAGCACAGGCCCATCCCAAGGGGAAAGCACATGGTGTGGAGGGGGGCATTTGTTTTAAAAAATGTTGCCAATACCAGTAAGGGGGAGGTTGTGCCTCCCTGTCTTTGATACAGGGCTGAAAACCCTCATTTTTCAAATTGACATGTTTTTGTGTGCTTCTTTGCTGCCTGCTTCCTGAACAACCCTTGTCTACTACTAAAAACTGAAATGGCATCTCTACTTTTCCACCTTTTTGAGGCAAAATGTCCAGAAGAGTTAGAGGAGCAGCTGAAGGTGTCTCTTTCCACGCTTCTGGCTTGAAAGCAATATAGAGGCAGTCCCATGTCATGGTGCCCGCCCAGAGCCAGTGTTCCTGTCACCTTCCCTCCACAGACTCCTCTTTTTATACAGCCAAGCTGCCAGCCAGATCAGGGGGGCTTATCACAACAAAGCCAATCTGTCTCTAAGCTCACAGCCTTTTATTTCTGCTGGCTCAGCTCATCAGTCAAGCTAAACAAATCGACCAGAGAGCCAGGTGTGAGGGAAAGAACGGGAGGACGTAGCCAGGGCTGGCAAAATACCTTTTCTGGCAGTGACACAGCCCAAAAGTTGTCTAAAATTAACCTGGAGCAGTAATGGAGAAAGACTATTTGCCTACTCTGTGCTATTTAAAGGTCTCCAAAACATAAAGGGATTTTTTTGAATTTATTAAGTCAGATTGGCTAACCCTTAGGCTGAAAAAAAAAAACTGGACTCAGTACCTTAGAAGTATAATAAAATCTTGTCAATGTGAAATGTATGGGCATTCCACTAATGAATTCAGAACTAAGATTTCAACCTTGAAATAAGACCTGGATTTCTTGTTTTGGATGTGTCAGTGCAGCTACTCTGTACCCTTACAGCTTCTTGACATCAGGAATAAACCTAATACTCCTGAGTTTTTTCCTTCTGAAGCCTTGCAGAAAGGCAATGTAAAATTTCCTCTGCATATACATTTGACTGCTCATCCTTAGTATTTACTTTGAAAAAGACTTTGTTCCAAAAAACTTATTTGCATGAATATTTGTGGAAAGCAAAACCAGACCAGATGCAAACACAACTAAGTAGATTAATTTTAAAAATTTTAACTGTTTTTGTATAACTACTTCAGAGCATTTATCTAGTCTGGCTGGTAAAATGAAGCATTTTAGATCTTTGAGAGAAAAAATAATTCTTGCAACTCATACTTTCATGAACAAACAAGTTTGAACAACCCATTCTTTCTTTGTAATCTCTTTTTGACTAGTTACAGATGGAACAAGAACTAAGGAAACAGGCAAGAGAGATTCT
This sequence comes from Promerops cafer, assembly GCA_013398275.1. Taxonomy (NCBI): domain Eukaryota; kingdom Metazoa; phylum Chordata; class Aves; order Passeriformes; family Nectariniidae; genus Promerops; species Promerops cafer. The sequence goes on from VZSE01011883.1 coordinate 1,350,797, forward strand.
TACCATCCTGTTTTCTTACAATTGTGGAAATTAAAATAAACACAAAAAATCACCTTCTATCACTTCTTCTCCTAGCTCCTGAGGACTTTCCAGTGCATATTTCCACTGGTTTTGTTCAGACTGGTGCTGCCAGTTTGTGATAAAACAGAGGGAAAAAAGCCATCTTTGAAAAAAGTGAACTTTTCATATGATATGGAAGCCAGTCACTTCACAAAGCTCTTGCTTTGAGGTGCCTCAGGAAGAGGGAAGATATCAGCTGGAGAGCTATGCAACAAAGGAGCAGATGATTGTAATAGCAAAAGGTGTCTGTACATGTGCTGATATTTCAACTGTGAAATTTTTTTTCCAACAGTCTCCTGGTAATCATGAAATTAGTCTAAAGTAGCCACCTGGGCTCTCTGTGAATCCTCCTCTGGGTATCCCTTTATCTATCACTGTAAATGAATAAGACAACTAGCTTGAATCAAATGTCCAGCTCTGAGCTGGGATGAATCCCTCTCTTCATGAAGTCATTATCTTTAGGTGGAGCATGGCAGTAAAACAATACTTATATTCTGGATTAACCACAACTAACCCCTGGTTCAATCCAAGTCTCACAAGAGATGAGGTTCCTGCAGTGCTCAAGTGGTGTCAGGACATGCTAACCTCCTCCATAAGCTGGTTAAGTCAAAGCAGTACCTACTTTAGGTGAGTTCCAGTTCAGGCTCAGCTGCAAGTAAGTTTAGTTCTGTTTAGTTCTCAGAAAGCAGTTTAGGTTCAATATAAATATATATATATATATATATACACACATACATATATATATATTTATAAAAAAAGATATAAAGAAAGCTGGATAATTTCAACAAAATTCAGTTCCCTTTTCTGTGTTAGTCTGGAAGGGAGCTGATCTCCATAAACACAAGCTGAAATGAAGAGCTTTTCATCTTTCATTTATCACGCCATTCATTCAGAATAAAATGGAAACTACGCCTGGCCCTGCACAATTTTACTGTATAATATATGCCTGCCATCATGACAGAGATCTAGTCCAGAAAATAACTCATGACCACTATGGATGTGAATTACATTCCTTTTAAATAACAAGAAGGCACTGGAGAAAATCTGAAATACTTCAGGAGATGACCAAGAGATGCTTTCCAATGTTAGAGATTTTATTCTCCTAATAAGGAAAAGTCATATTGTACAACTGTATAATCTCATCCCCTCAGTGAAGCCTATAAAAAATAGACCAACTAATCTTTTCTTACACCTTATATATTTGTTGATGTACGTCAGTAAGTACTAATATGTTAAGTTGCTTCCTCTGTGCAAAAATGGATTGGTATGGATAAAGCAAAAACCATCTTGGAGTGATGCCATTAGAACTGACTTGCCCTGAATCAGGCCTTGTTGTAGTGTTCAGATGCAGTATTCCAATTAAAGCAATAAAAGAACAAGGTTTCCAGACATTATTGATTAAAATTTTCCGCTTAATTTCTGTGGAAGGCACAAAATCAACATTGTCTTAGTTCTTTGAAAATTCTTGGCCCAGCCAGCTCCAGAGCTTGTTTTTAGAAGTTCAAGTTGAAGAGAAATTTTGTAGAAGGGAAACACTGAGAGTGGTATGGACACACTGTCTATATGTGGCATCCCCACAGTCTCTCTATGAGGGGCCACCTCTGTACATGGGCAAGTGCTTTGCCCACAGAAAGCCAAATTTACTCTGAGCCTTCACCACCCTTTGTTTTTCTACCTTGAGTCCTTCTCCTCTTGGCATATAACCAGATCCATCATCATTCCCAAGGGATAACCCTTTTCCACAGTCAGAGGGGAAGCACGAAGGGAGGTTGAAAAGAATCAGCCTCAAACAAAATGCAGCAGACTTCAAAAAAAGTAAGTTTTTGCAGGTGAAAGGAAATCAATGTGGCTGAAAGCAGCCAAATTGGTATATACACCAAGCTAGAACAATTTTTTTATTTGAATAGTTTTTATTTTTCTAATAAGGAAAAGTGAACTGCATGCCAAAAATAGCATATAGCTGTGACGTGAATGAGCCACTGTTCCCATCTTGCTGAGAACTCACTGGTCTCTACCTGCTTCAGAGGGTTTTATAATACCAGGTAATACTATAGCCTAACATTTTGCCCGTGACGTCTTTACGAGAAAAGGGACTTTGAGTTCCTGCTAGTGCGTATGTCTATCAAATAAAAACAGCAGGAGAAAATTGTGCTTCTGTCTTACACTGGTAGGGCTTCAGTAATTTTGGCAACCTTGTGTCAAGGGAGTAGAAACCAAAATCGTGCACCTAAGCTTTCCAAATCAACATCAGCAAAATTTATTGCACTGTTTGTCCAGATCCAACCTTAGCAATTGAGGCCTTATAACCTATGCTTCACCTGAGCTGCTAGTAAACAGTGTAAACTGCTGAGAAAAGAAGTAATTATCATGTGGACACTGAAATGTACAAATCATCATCCCAATTCTATCAAGTGTGTAACTGAACAAACTGAACTATGAATCAATTCCATGGTTCAGTGCCCGCTCATCTCTTCAGGAGAGAAGCTGCTTCTTCCAAATTACACACTTACTCATTCGCCCTTGATAAATGACAATGGGCTTTAAACCTTGCAGAATAACCAAATGCATGCTTGTAGGCTATACCCTCTTGGTCGATTTGTTGGCAGGTAAGTAGTAAATGGGAGGCTTCCCTTTCCCAGACAATATGTGATCGCTCTAAACCCCTGAGAACAGCAGATCTGAAACCAGCTAGAATTAAATCAGTTTTGATGGGCATGATAGTTCAGCAAAACCTGCCCCTTTAACACCAAGGGCTTCTTCTATGGGTTACTGGTAGAAGGTGGTACAAATTTTGTTTCACTGCTCACTTTAATGTATTTAAGTCTTCTCAGAAATAAGGGCTCTTTCTAATGCTCCACTTAAATTCATAGAAGTGATTTGGTTGGAAAAGAATTCTAGGATCATCCAGTCCATCTGTTAACCCAGCACTACTAAACCACAAACCCAAGTGCCACACCCACAAGTTTTTTCAACACTTTCCGGGACTGTGGTTTCACTACTCAACTGAATAACCTGTTCCAATGCCTGACAACCCTCTCCATGAAGAAACTTTTCCTAATATACACTCTAAACTTCCCCTGGTGCAACTTGAAGACATTTCTTCCCCTGGACACACTCCAGCATCTCAATATCCTTCTTGTAGTGAGGGTCCCAGAGTTAACTGAACACAGGGTTTGAGGTGTGGCCTCACCAGTGCTGAGTACGAGGCAAAGGTTTACAGTGCATGGGGTGATATCAGACTGGCAACCTGTTACTAGTGGGTTCTGCAGGGCTCCATCCTTGGCCCTTTTCAACACCTTTATTAATGACTTGGTTGCAGGACTAGAAAGGAATACTGAGCAAGTTTGCAGATGATATAAAACTGGGAGTGTTGACTGCTTCAAAGGCTGGTAGGCCCTGCAGAGAGACCCTGACAATTTAGAGGGCTGGGCAATCACCAACCATATTAAGTTCAACAAGGGAATGTTCTTGATTCTGCACCTGGGATGGGACAACACTGGATGTATGGATAGACTGGGGATTGAGAGGCTGGAGAGCAGCACTGAGGAAAGAGACCTGGTGGTCCTGGTTGATGAAAAGTTGAATCTGAGCCAGGAGGGCCAACCCTGTCCTTGGCTGCATTGGGCACAGCATCATCAGCTGGGCAAGGGAGGGGATTGTCCTGCTCTGCTCTGAGCTGGGGCGGCCTCACCTTGAGTCCCATGTGCAGTTTTGGGTGCCACAATATAACCAAGACATTAAGCTATTAGAGAGTGTTCAATGAAGGGCAACGAAGATGGTGAAGGGCCTTGAGTATGAGCCAAATGAGGAGTGGCTGAGGTCACTTGCTTTGTTCAGCCTGGAGAAGAGGAGATTGAGGGGAGAGCTAACTGCAGTTACAACTTCCTCATAAGGAGAAGAGAAGAGGCAGGTACCTCTTCTGTGTGACCAGTGAGAGGGCCCAAGGGAGTGGCCTGAGGTTGTGTCAGGAGAGGTTTAGTTTGGATATCAGGAAAAGGTTTTTTTCACCCAGAGGGTGGTTGGGCAGTGGAACAGGCTCCCCAGGGAAGTGGTCTCAGCACCAAGCCTGACAAGAGTTCAAGAAGTGTTTGAACAATGCTCTCAGGCACATGGTGTGACTCTTGGGGATGGTTCTGTGAAGGGCCAGGAGATGGACTTGATGATCCTTGTGGGCCTCTTCCAACTCAGCTGATTCTGTGATTCTGTGTTCTGTGATATTAAACAGAACAGGCCCCACTAGTGAGCCCTAGGGAGCACCACTTGTGATTCTGTAATCGTGTAGTCTCTAGTAACTAATAGCATCAGTGTCATTCTCATCTTTTAAAGACTAGCTGGAGTGTGACACTTGGAGAGGCATATCAGTTACTCCATTTACAAGATTCATTACATTATCTGAAGGGTTTGACAGGCTTTGACTAGCACAGTTAAGCTAGCAGTTAAGTATTATAGGTAAGGCTTTTTTCTTCAATAACAATCTACCCTAATCTGAAATAAAATTTTAAGCAAACCTTCCAGCTCCCATCACAGATGAATTCAAGGCTTGAAGGGCAGTCATGACCCTGAATTTGTCTTGTGGTCACAGACCAGACAGCATATTGGGCTGGAACCCATTTGTTTTACTGTAAATTGAAGAATATCTGAAAATTAATAGTGTAACAGATGGGCTTACTGTTGCCTATGAGCCTTAAGATTTAAACCCAACATGCCAATCTCTTACACCAAGACACTTATTCAGTATTTGCCAAATACCTCTCTGAAGAAAAAGTGAGATTGACCTTTGCTCCAAAAAATGTGGGCAAATGGATGATATTCATACAGTGCCTTCAGGCATCCACAGTGCTTAAAAAAAAGCTACTGATTTAAGTAGGAAGATCCAGATCTCCAGAGAGTAAATGCTATTGTTTCTGAAATGCGTATGCTTTAATTATTTTCTTAAATGAACTGTCTTATGAGCTGCTTCTTACAGAATCTGGCACAAGTGGAGAATTCATGTTAATGTACAATCTGGACTTTTGTAAACAATGTCAGTAATTCTGTTGTGACAGCAAGACTTCACTTGAGACATAAAGGAAGGTTCTGTCTGTGAATACTCAAACTAGAAAAAAAAACAGTCTTCTATCTGGGCAATTCATAGAAGGGTAGAATTCTATAGATCTGAGAGGAGACATTGCCAGGTCCCCTAGTAAAGGAATTCTGAGCCCAGAGGACAGAGTGTGAAGAGGTGTGTAAATAAAGATTAGAAGGCAAACATAAAGAGAAAGAAGAGCCAAAGCTCAGGAGGGAGCTATACAAGGTGAACTTGCCAAGACTGAGAAAAGAGACATCACATAGAGCTATACAGAGATAGTGACCTTTTCTACTCTTCAAAACACAGTTGAGATATGCAAGTTTGACAACCACAAGACATTTATGACAGACCTCACACACCCTGGGAGATGCATCCATAAGGAGATGGTAGTGGCACTGTGGGCTCCGATGTCTCCTTTCACATCTGGAAATTAGGATTACCCCCCTGTACAGATTTACTACAGGCTATGGTCTTTTACTTGGGCCGTGTATGAACTCCTCATTGGCTGCTTTTGGCCCAGAAGTCACACTATACCGCTGAATCTTTTAACATTCTCTAGCTGTGGTATCCTAGAGACAGTGGAAAGGTCCTAAAAGCATCTCAAGCACAAGAAAGGGAGAAAAGGCACTAAATGTCTGGAACTATTTGGGACATTACTTTCTTTCCATTTATACACGTGCATGCACACACACACACACACACACACATATATATGGATATACACATATCCATACATAGTGGATTTCATAGAATCCTAGAATGGTTTTCATTGGAAGGCAACCCTAAAGACCATCTAGTCCAACTCCCCTGCCAAGGGCAGTGGCACCTTCCACAAGATCGAGTTGCTCAAAGCTCTTTCCAACCTATCCTTAAGCACTTCCAATGAGGGGACATCCACAACTTTTCTGAGAAGGCTGTTCCATTGTCTCATCACCCTGATGGTGAAAAAAAAAAAAAATTCTTTGTTATATAGAGTCTAAATCTACCCACTCTCATTTTAATAGCATTGCGCCTCATGCTGTCACTACAGGCCTTGGTGAAAAGTCTTTCTCAAAGTCTCCTTTGTATATAGAAAGGCCACATGAGGGTCTCCCCACAGCCTTTTCCAGACTGAACAGTCTTTCTTCATAGGAAAAGTTTTCTAGTCCTCTGACCATTTTGCGATCCTCCTCTGCACCTGCTCCAACAAGTCCATGTCTTTCCTGTGATGAGGACTCCAGAGCTAGATGCAGCACTCCAAGTGGGGTCTCACCAGAGCAGAGTAGAGGAGAATTGAATTCCTCAGCCTGCTGTCTGTACTTGTTACGGCTGGCTTTCCATACTGCAAATGCACACTGCTGGCTCATGTCCCATTTTACACTCACCGGTATACCCAAATTCTTTCTGCAGGACAGATCATTCTAGGATTCTGTGATTCTCAATTCATTCCTCACCCAGTCTGTTCTGGTATTGGGAATTGTCCTCTCCCAGATGCAGGACCTTGCACTTGTCCTAATTGAACTTCATGATCCTCACGTAAGTCCACCCCTCAAGCTTGCCAAGATCCCTCTGGATGGCATCTCTTCTCTCAAGTGTGTCAAGTGCACCACTATATTTATGAAGATGTTAATCAGTATTGGACTCAGTACTTACCCTTGGTCTTTGAGTCATTGAATGGACATCCAGCCAATTCCTTACCCATCTAAGAGTTCCTCCATTGAACCCATATCACTCCAATTTAAAGGTAAAAATGTTGTGGGGACCTTATCAAGGTACTTACGAAAGGCCACAGAGAGGATATATGTAGCACTTACCTTGTCCACTGATGCAGTCACTCAATCTTAGAAGACCACTAGATTAGTCAGGCAGGCTTTGCCCTTGGTGTGACCTGGTTGGCTTTGCATAATCACCTCACTGTCTTCTGTATGTTTCGAAATATCTTCAAAGATTATCTGATCCATGATCTAAAAAAAAAGGTAGTGCAGGGGATGAGCCTCCTACTGGAAAAGCTACCTGCCTGATCATAGTGTCTCCTCTACCAGGTAAGTATTTGCTTCCTGAAATTTTACCCTACTCCCTGTAACAGGAGACTAAGTCACAGTTTTGAATCTCTTGTGGCTTAAAAATAACAGATGAAATCAGATTTGAATTGTGTCTTGACATTTCAGATTATTGTGTCATTAAATAATTACCAGCCCAGATATATAGTGAGTAAATGCTTTGTGTTAATTGGACTTCAGGGGTATGACAGTAGAGAAGAGGCTGGGAAAGCAAGAGCAATTCCAATGCTGATATTTGTGTAGTAACCAATGCTGTAGTTGTGTAGTAGTGAGATTTGCTTTCTTCCTGAATAGTGAGGAGGGACATACAGATTAATTTTTCTTTTTGAAAGACTTCATTCTTTTCACTTTATGCTAAAATACTCCAAAGGTGCAAAAGCAGGAAAAGTTTGAAGGGAATTTCAGCAGATGTTTACAAGAGAGACCAGAAATTATAGAGCAAGCTTGAGTGCTATTTTCATTTCAAAAGTGTGATGCACTTGACTCTATCTCTCAGTCTTTTGAGGAGAATTAGGTCAAGAAGAAAATGTATTTCTCAAGGACCTACTTAGGAAAGCCTTTTACTCAACAGCAATGACAACATAGACACTACACTTATTTTAACAGACAGTGTATGTTGCAGTGCTGAGCTTCTCAACACCTTGATGATAAGATGGCCAAAAGACACAACACCCCAAGCGGCAGAACAGTGGTATGTGGTAATCACTGTTCACATGATCTGCATGATGTTCCAGATGGTTTGGGGGCTAAGGGATATGAAAGCTTGGAGTAGGATAAGGCAGCAAGAGAAAATAGCACATGAAGAAGACCAGGGAAACCTGAGTTAGGCCTGAGACAGCACACAGTGGTGTATCACTCCCAGGGTCACAACACAGCATCTGTTCCCACATTGATACAACAGAGGCCCCTTGCATATTTGTCCCCTTTACCACTTTGCCCTTAATAAACTGAAAACCAAAGCCTGTCACAAACTAAATCAAGCAGCCCTGCAGAATTTCTGTTCCCCGGTGTAAAAACTGTCTCTTGTCTTGTAAGAGCTGCCTCTCCATCCTTACATTTCAACCTTGAGCCATGTTTTGTCAGCGCAGAGCCTGTTACAAGTTATACAGAGAAGGTACAATCACTGTGGTTTTCACCGATGCAAATCACTGCTTCTGCTGGCTAGAATAGCTCCAGCTAATTTGAAAGCAACAGCTAATTTTCAGCAAAAATGTGTGAAATCTGCAGGCATCTGATAAAACTAGAACAGACTTCCATGAACCACTGAAAATAACCTTACTATGAATATTGTAAGAAGCCTGGGAATGGAGTTTGGGCAGGCCCTGGGCTCAGTCCAGGGCTTGCTGGGGAACAGCTGGGGCTGAACTTGTAGGCAGTTCCCCCCTACATTGCACCATGCCTAGAAATGCAATCCTGCTGGCCCGTGTGCACCCCACATCTGCCTTTTCCAGCCCATGAACACAGTGCAGGACATATCAGAGAAATGGCACAGAAAGACACTGCCAATTACAATTGTAATTCTTGTTCTCATTTAATATATATTGATGTCTCATCTAAATAACATCGAAGACAAAATAATTTTTTATTAAAGGACCACACTGCTCTGCTCCCATTATATATATCCGTCTTCAGACTACTCCTGTCCCTATTGCCATGGAGCTGGGCTGTGGTTTCTCTTTGTTGTCAGTCCCAAGCTGGCACAATGGTCTCCAACCTGAGTCATTAATATCAATTACTGTAAGGGCAGCTGCCTTGTTCTCCTTGTCAGAACTTCAGTATGGAGGGTAATAGGTGGTTTCAGAATGGCTTCCTGCCAAGAGGGCTCCATTGTTTTCATCTGTGATACGCAAGAAAGAAAATAATGGGATTAAATGAATTTGATTAGGGCAAGCTCAGCCTAGCATAATATTTAGGCTCTAATTTTGCTCTTCCATAGTATGATTTTACATCCCTGAAATTGGCTTTAACCATGGATTTAAAGTTTATTTAGAAAGTCGGTGACTCCTTTTAAGCTTTGTAACCTCCATCTAGACTCTCTCTGTGCTGGGCATGTTGAATTCATTTATATTATATATATTTTATAAGTTTTTAAAGAAAAAATAGAGGTCTGTTATTTCCAGACACTGATATTTTTGCAGCTTGGCAAAGCACTGAGTATTTAATACATAAATTTTTCCTTCTGAAAGATGTCATGTGCTTCTTTTTTCCTTCTTATCTGCATCTGTAGCATCTTCTGCTAGTTCTGCATTTGTACCAGTCACGTAAGGCCCACACAGCACCATAGCAAAATGCTATAAAAGAATCAAATAAAGAAGAGTGGAAAATGTCTTACACAGCTCTTCATCACATACAAGAGACCCACAGTGTGCCCCAATGAAGAAAAATTTTGCTGAGAGAAATGGAGAAAAAATTTGACAGCATAATATGTGTACTAGTAAAGTCAGTGGAAAAAATCCAAATTACTTTAATCAGTGCCAAGAGGTAGGTTCCTGTCTTTTATTACAGAGATTTTAGGTTCTAACACCAACTTCGAAGCATGGCTGACAGAGTCCCTTGGGAGGCAGCCCTGAAGGGCAAAGAAGTCCAGGAAGATTGCACATTCTTCAAGAAGGCAGTCTTAGAGGTTCAGAAGCAGGCTGTCCCCATGTGCTGAAAGATGAGCCAGTGGGGAAGAAGAGCAGCCTGGCTGGGCAGAGACCTTTGGGGAACAGCTTACCACCTTTGGAGGGAAACTCAGAAGGACTACAAGGGTAACATGAAATTACACAGGGAGGAAATTAGAAGGACCAAAGCCCAAACTGAACCTAATCTGGCCACTGCTGTAAAAGCCAACAAAAAATGTTTCTATAAACACATCAGCCACAAAAGGAGGTCTAAGAACAATCTCCATCCTTTATTGGATGTGGAAGGAAACAGAGTGACAAAGGATGAGGATAAAGCTGAAGTTCAGTTCAATTTCAGCTGACGCTGAAATTCAGTGCCTCATTTGCCTCTGTCTTTAATGGTAAGACCAGCTGTTCTTCAGGTGCTCAGCCCCCTGAGCTGGAAGACAGGGATGGGGAGCAGAATGAAGCCCCCACAATCCAGTAGGGAATGGTCTGCAACCTGCTATGCCAGTGAGAACCACGTACGTGTTTGGGACCCAATGGGATCCACCCAAGGGATCCACCCAAGGGTACTGAGGGAGCTGGCACAAGTGCACACCGAGCCACTTTCCATCATTTATCAGCAGCCCTGATGGGGACATGTCCCTGTTGACAGGAGGCTAGAAAATATAACGCAAGAAAGGCTGAAAGAAGGGCTAGGGGAATTACAGGCCTGACAATATGACCTTGGTACTGGGCAAAGCCATGAAGCAGATCATCTTTTGTGCCAACACGTGGCATGTACAGGACAACTGTACGAGGCCCAGCCACCACTGGTGTATGAAAGGCAGGTCCTGCTCGACCAGCGTGATCTCCTATGAAAGGGTGATCAACTCAAATGATGAGGGAATGGCTGTAGAATGTCTTCCCGGGCTTTTGTAAAGCCTTTGACACCAATTCTCATTGCATTCTCCTGGAGAAACTGACTGCTCATGACTGCACCCTGGCTTGTATCAGCAATAGTGTGGCCAGCCGGCAGGGCAGTGATTTTTTTCCTGTACTCAGCACTGGACTCAAATCCTGTGTGCATTTCTGGGCCCCTCACTACAAGAAGGACATTGAGGTGCTGGAGCACATCCAGAGAGGGGCAATGGAGCTGGGGAAGGGTCTGGAGAACATGTCTGATGAGGAGTAGCTGAGCGAGTTGGGGGTGTTTAGCATGGAAAAAAAGGCTCAGTAAGGATCTTACTGCTCTTTACAACCACCTGAAAGGGTCAGTCTCATCTCCCAGGTGATTTGTGATAGGACAAGAAGGAATGGCTCAAGTTGCACCAGGGGAGGTTTATATTGGATATTAAGAATATTTTCTTCACCTAAAGGGCTGTCAGGCATTGGAACACACTGCCCAGAGAAATAGCAGAGTCGCCGTCCCTGGAGGAATTTAAAAGACACAAGTATGTGGCACTTGGAGACATGGTTTCCTGGTGGATTTCATGGTGTTAGGACAATGGTTGAACTGGATAATCCTAAAGTTCTTTTCAAATGATCCTTTGATTCTATCCTTGCTTGGTGCCACTTGGCATAATTCCATCTGTCTACTCTTCTGAATGTGTAGCCCACGTGAAATGCTAGCTTTATTTCAACATTGGATTAACTTATTAAAGAAGAAATTTACTATATGAAATACTCAAAGAGAACATGAGGCTGAATCTGGCTCTGTTGCAGATGCAGAAACTCCACAGCAGTATTGTAAAAGAGCTATTCATGTTTAAATATGCTGGCAGAAAAAGAGAGGTTGTGGCATAGAAAATAAAAACTATTTTAAGCATTTACAGAACCCCTGTGAGGCCAGCTTGGAGAAGTTTACATTTTCAGTTATAAATATTCCTATTTTCCAATTCACAGAACTACTATAGCAAAATGTATATAATTCTGCAATGACTGACATAGCTTTGACTTAATGAAATTACTAATGTATACTACTGCTGGAAATCATCAGGGTAAAATTTTGGGTAACAAGGATTTCTTGTGCCATTTGATTTGAAGAAGGCTGTATGGACTCTCTTACTAGAAAGACCAACATCAAAGATGCTGAGGTACAAAGTGATTTGGTCTAGATCAATACACTGATAAATTAAATAATGAATTAGGAAAACCACTGGGAAGATCTGCTCCATGGAGAATGACCCCATAGGAATTTGTTCCTGAGGTCAACCATATGAAGCCAGGCTGGTCTGCTTAATGACAGCTCTCCAGGTTTGTTGGGTTTTTTTTGTTGTTATTGGTTGTTGTTTCTTTGTTTGTTCTTTTAAAGAAGCAAAGATGTGCAAAGGAGATTATTTATTAATTCAATAAATCAGGAGTACTTACAGACATGCTTGCCCTATTATCTCAAACAAACCACTACTCATGACAGTAAAAGAAACCCTATATACAGTTTTCTGTAGGTATCACCTCCTGGCTATGCATTTCTTGCGTCAAGGACTATTTTTTATTATGTATGTAGAGTTAATCTGCCACAATGAGTTTCACCAAAACCTTATCAAAAGTTTTAGGGCAAGCAGAAGTAAGTGAGTGTGCTTTTCTACCTATTAGGACCTCTAGGACTGTCTATTCACAGCAACACTGAACTGGTTCACATTTCAGACTGCACAAAGAGGGAAAAAAAAAAAAAAAAGAGGAGAGCTTTTCCCTTCCACTGAGAAAATTGAGAGGTCTGACATGAATCTAAAGTTTCCTGACATCTTCCTTCCTGCTATCCAGACTGTCAGTGGAATAACAAATACTTTTCTACATTAAATTAGGGGAGTAGGTTTTTTATATCTTTCAGTGGGTGCTGTGGATGGATTTGTAACCACTTCGAGTAGCTAAAGGACATTTAAGAGTAGATGTTTAGGCATAAATTTCTCTGTAATGTAAGACCTCGCCCAGCTGTAAAACCTATTCATGCTGAAAAAAAACCCACTGTGAGGTATCTGAGGATCTTCTGGAATTATGGTTACTATAAATTCAGAGTAGGAAAGATCTTTGGCTGGGTTTGAATAAGGGGAACGGCACTTGGTCTTCTTAGATGTAATGGAATTTGTAATCAGAGACATTCTGCCATCACCATTTCATCCTGTAAATGTAGAGGCACTTTTACAAAAACAAGTGTAAAAATAGTGGAGCTGAAGGACATAAGGCAGCGAGATGATTTGTGGCTGTCCCTATAGCTTCCTGTTCGTGTAGCATGAAGGAAGATAAAATGTCAAAACAGAACCAAGAAAAGAAAAAGTCATGAGAAGGGCCATCCTTTCTGTCTCGGGAGCAGATTTACCCTCCCAACAGCAGAGACCAGCCCTGGGCTCTCTGTGTATTTTGTGGAGAAGCTTGAGGCAAAAAAACCTCATGAAGCTGCAAATGTGGCAAAGCCTCCTGGAAAGTAAACACCGCGCAGATAAAAACAGGTCCATTGAGTATTTCAAGAGGAAGAAAAATATCAGTTATCTGAAGGAAAGCAATTTATTTCTGTTTCTGAAAACAAAATGAGGGTTTCTCACTAAGCAGCTCAGCAAACTGCAAAACACCAGCAACTTCAAAGAAGCAGGGGCTGCCATTGGTTTGCTGTGTTCAGTAGGAGTGCTTAGCCTGCTCCAAGGAACAGGCCTGTTCCTGTGACAAGAGCTCACCAACCCCATCAAACCTGCATCATTTCTAACTCCGTTCTTATATCTCCTGGGCTCTCTGAAGCCACAGCAGCATAAAGAGAGGGCTGCTGGGCAGTGCCTGTGTCTCCTAGGTTAGTAAGCCTGTTTGAGCAAGTGACAGCCACGTTAACCTTTACAGTCCCTGCAGAGACATGCTGACCTCTGCCAGTTTCCTGTGGCACCCAGCTGCTCTTTGTCATCTCTTGTGCTCTTTGCTGGGTGTTGGAAGGTCCCTGCTGGGGAGTTCCCCATGCTCCTGGTGCAATGCAGACACTGAATTGCAGGTGCCACCAGTTCCCCCTGCAGTTGCCAGGGAGGGAAGTGGAAGCACACAGGTCCCAGTACCCAATCCCATGAGGATTTCCATGTGACAACAGCAATGTACCCCTGGTGGCAGCTGTGGTAATGGCCTGGGGAGGATGGGACAGGCAGCTCCAACAAAGGGGGAGTTGCTGGGCCGTTGTCTGTCTCACTGAGGTGAGAGGTAGCAGAGGAGAAGAACAGCTGGTGCTGCAGAGCTGACTGCTCACCCTACTCGGGAAGATGCTCCAAGTGCTGTTCCCACACAGAATAATAGAATGGTTTGGGCTGAAAGGGACCTCTGAAGGTCATCTAGTCCAACTCACCTGCAGTGAGCAGAGACATCTTCAACTAGATCGGGTTAATGTTTCCACCCACATGGATTTGAGCAATCTGGACTAGTGGAGGGTGTCCCTGCCCCTACCCATGCCTATGCCCATACAGGCAGGTTGAATCCAAATTATCTTTAAGGTCCCTTCCAACCCATCCTATGATTCTATGTCCTCCAGTCATGCACTGCAGGCACATGCAGAGTGCTCATGCTGTTACACATCCTGACATCGTTTGTTTAAGGGTTCAACCCGTTCTCCATGGTTCGATGCAAAAATTATTTCAATCTTCCATCCTAGCATGGAATTTCTTCTTACCCCAGCCTGCTCTTGCAGGTGCTGTGCAGCAGTGTCGAGGGCTTTGTGTCCAGAGTGAATCATCTGGGATGGAAAGCGTAGGCCCTGAGGAGGTCACATCAGGAGGCATGGGGCCTGCTTGTCATGCAGCTTTAGGCCCCACTTTGCAACCTCGTGCTACGTGATCCACTGCCCTGGTGCTGGAGAGCTGCAAGGAGGCTCTGGCACACACCAGCACTTTACCTGTCTGCTGATGGTGCCACACTGGGAAAGCTTTTTAGGAGACACCACCTGCAGTCCTGCCTTGGGTTTTTGGAAGCTATTCAACATCATGTCCACATTGCCAGGAAAACACATGGCCCAACCTTACAAGCTCAATAATCATTTTAGCCCTCAACATCAACTGATAGTGGCTTATCTTCTCAGTCTCATCTACACTACCTACTAAATGATAAACCTAATAATAGTCATAATTATGTTTCTGCCCAGAATATTTGTAGATAACCTTAACTCTTGCTCTGTTTAATCTAGTTTTCCAGGTGGCAACAGATTTAAAAACAGGTTTTTAAAAAAGATATGACTATTAAATTTCTAATAATAGGAGAGTGTGATCTCAACATTGCCTGTTATTTAGTGACACATGGTACAATCAGTTGATAGTGGTGGTTGTGAACACAAACTCATAAATACAAATTGATTTTTAAGTTTTTATCCATCTGTGTTGCCTGATTTAACTCTTTGCATATTGAATTGAATCTCTTTTTTCTTTGCTGAAATATCAGTATTTAAGATACTTTTGGTATTTCAGATTCCTTGCTTTGAAGCTCTCCCCCCAAGGAACCACTCAGCATTCCTGGGGAACACATATCTTTTTCATCCCAGATCTTTAATCTCTTACAAGAGTATCTGAAGCAGAGCCACACTCTCGTGGGTTCAGCCCTCACTCTCCAGAGGTTCCCTGAAGCACAGTATTTGCAGCCAAGGTCATAATATGAGTCATAAAAATGTTTTGAGGTCTGAGAAAAGTGCTGTATAGGGAGAGCTAGGTCTGTTTATCCAAGCCAAGGCTTAACTGCAACCTGGTTTTTGGATAATGAGCATAATAGGTACTGTTGTCCCTTGGGAGGCCAAAACATCCTATGGAAAGGGCTTTCAGTTTGGTTGAGAGCTCAGGCCAATGTACAAATCAGAGACTTTCAGATCAGAAAGGCCAAGGTATCAGGCAACAAATAGGGTTACCCAGTGGAACAAGATATGGAAAGAAGTGATGGTTTTGCCATCTCTACATATCATTCTGGAAAATAAGCATTTAGCCAGACCCGAGCATTGTACCACCTAAGGGTGAGGAGGTATATTACCATAGGCTATTTCAGAAAATGTGTCAGGTTTTTTCTCATTTTTAGAATCTCAGAATCTCTTAACTAGTGGCATCATGCTTATACGGTACTGACTAAGACAGAAAAAACTCCATTTCCATCAGTGCTTCCATCCTTTGAGCTGGTACACTCCTTCTTTGTATGATTTAGAGTAATATGATAGTAATTATTGATGGTATTTTTCTTTCTCTAAAAGGCACAGTACACATTACTGTACCACTCTTTCTCCCTGCCCTGCACCCAAATTCCTTCCATAAGACACTGAAATCTTGTGCAAAACTGACCTGCCCAGACTGGCTGCTGGAAAGGGCAATAATGAGTTTAATTTCTACAACTTTTCTGTCCTCTGAGCCCCCCTGTTATCCCATGTTGAATTAACAAACTTCTTTGAGGTCTGTTCCAGACACATCAGTCTTGTGGGATCTGGATTAATCTCCTTTAGGAGTGGCATGTGCTGAACTGTGCTGAGGGCTACTTTTGCTCAGTCCTTCAGGCTGAGGAAGGTTTTGAACAGAGTTTGTCTTAAATTATTGCAAATGAAATCCCCTTCATGCATCTCCCTTTAACATGGAAAAATAAATGCAGTTGTATTTACTGTACTTCAGCATCAATTTGTAAATCTTGTTACATTACATTCTTAAACAGAAGGAAATTTCATTTCACATGAAGTTTGTTACCTGGCCCCAGCCTGAGGTTCAATTCATTAAATGGTCCTCCCAGAAATAAACCTCAGGAACCCTGTTCTAAAGCCTTTTAGTGTGAACCACTTAAGCACCAGTACAGATGCTGAAGGAAGTGCTTTCAGCTACCTCTGCTTTGTCTGTGCCTTAGGGAACCTGGAGTGTTTTAAACTTGTCCCAACAGTAGTGACTCAGGCAGGCTAAGGCAGACTCTCTTACTTGTCTCTCTCAACATACTGACTTAATATGTGTTAGTTTGGGGTTATGAAGCAAGATTTGTCAAGGCACTTGAAATTTTCCTGACTGATTTTGAGGGGCAACTTAATCATAATGTGTAATTATCTGTAGGCTATTACTACTACACACTAGTCCTTAAAGCCACAGAAATCTTTGTGGCTTCAGTAAAAGTTTTTGGTGCCCAGAAGCTGATTAGCAGATCAAATAAAAGGTTTGAGCATCTGAGTGATAGGAGTGTCACAAAGTCTCAGATCCCTTAGGGACTCTGCTAGTTACTGAGTTAGAGCTGGCCGTAGACCATAGACCACAGCACCATAGACCACAGCATCTCAAAACAGAGCAGCTCCTTTAGAAGTGAAAGTTTTTATGTCTGGAGCTGAGGCAGTTGTGGCAGAGCTGAGACAACCTCCTCTCAAGTGTCATGCTGTAGTCCCAGACCATATATATTTTCCTGTGAAGCTACAAGTCACAAGTTCTCAGCTAACAGCAATCAGAATAGGTGGCTGGGGTGATGATGAAGAGGTACAGATGACTCTAGACCTTCCAGTCCTCCCAGCAGAAGGTTTATCCCAGTAAATTTCATTACCTTAGATTGATCTGGACATGATAAGCCCCTCTGAGTTAATTAAAAAAAATCTCTACTCTCTCTTTTAGGGAAGAAAAGAAGTAAGCATACCCTTTCAAATACGGCTTTCATTATAGAGCTGCATTCTCTGTTTCTGTGCCTTTTGTTTTGTTTCCAATGCTTGGTATCTCCATTAACATACTAGGTGAAGGTCTGACAGACAGCTGCTATTCTTGGTCCTGTTGACACATTTCACTGTAGTAAAGTGACAGTCACAGCTGTGACTTCTTACAAGAAAATGGCCTAAATATAAAATAAGGGCTGGATCAGTAAAACCACAACAGTTAAAAAATGGCTGGGACTAATAGCTTGACTGGAAACAGGTCTAGGCTTGGTGAAGCAAATGAGAGAGGCTGCTGCTTTCCCTGTCTTCCAAATAAGTATAGAGTCAGACTTTCCAAGAAAAGGTTTCCCCTCAAGGAGTGAGTCTGTCAGCCCTCGCCAAGTGCCTTTAGGCACCTGTGGACTCGGTTCCTGAATGTGCCTATGCACAGTGCAGAAACAGACTGAGTTATGGCAGGAAGATAACAAAGTGACTGTGTGCACCCACAGTTTTGCTCTCTTTTTATGGGAAGTTAGTCACACTTTACAGTAGAGTGCATTCATTAATAGATTAAGAAATGATTCTTACACCTTTAATAATGACTAATTTTGTTGAGTCCAACAGGTTCTGAGTCACTTATCAGAAGAGCTTGCAGCTGGCTTTAACACTCTGTCTGTAAAACTGCCTTAAAGTCTTACTGTTCATGTCTGCAGCACTGTTTATGAACCATTCTATACTCACGTCTAAAAGAGAGGCCAAAAAAATTGACAACCTAGGGGCAACAAGCGGTTTTTATTCAGGCTTCAGCATCATGGGTCCTTGAAATCTGTATCCACCCCAGCCAGTGACTCACTGAATAGTGCTGTCTGAGGAGTCCTTTCATTTTCTTTACACAGTAGTGATCTGGGGATCCATTACAAGGTGTCCAAAATTCCTCCAATATAAAGGCTCAAATTTGGGGCTCAGGTGAAAATTCCTGTTTTTTTTCTGAGGACATTGCAGAGCTATTTTACAAGGTGAATCTACTGGTCTAACACTCTTCAGCTCTAACTCAAACCTAAACAGTAAAGGTGTTCTCCCATTCACCATATGCCACAGAAATTTTGGATACTGTGAGCAGTTTGCTGTGACTATGGCACAGGAAAAAACTGGGTGTAGGATTCTCCTTCTGCTCTGATCCTTCTGCCTAAATATTAGACATTTGGAAAGGCTGTAGGTTCTCCACATGCCTTTTCCCAGTATCAGAGATGAATATACTGTGGAGGAGGAGAAACAAGGGCAAGGGTTTTCAAGGAAAAGCTGAAGAGAAGCACCACAGGAAACAGAGCCTGGAGAAGTCATGTAGCTTGCTCCCACACCACCACCACACCAGAATGGAAGTCCTTGTCTTTCTTCACAAATGTTGGCCTAAGCCATCCCCCAAAACCTTTCAGCCATATGTGAGACAGTTCGGATGTGGGAACAGGTTGCCCCATGCAACCTCCTTATTAAAAAAAGGGGTGCCAGGTAAAATTTCAACAGGTGCAAGGGTCTGGCTAGATCTGGTCTTTGTGGAGTAGTGTGTAACACCACAGGGGCTTGCTGGGTCTCCATCTTCACAAACGAGCTGAAGGAAAGGTGCACCAAATGAGCAGCCAAACCTGTTGTGAGCAGGGTGAAAGTTGGGACTTTACTTGTCATAGTTCTTCGTTCCTGAGCTGTATTACCAGCAGGTCCTCGAAATGGCCAAGGTCAAATCTTTCTCCAACAGCTCATCTCTGGCCAAACTTACAATAATGAGAGATGCATAGCTTTGAGGTGCCCTGAATACTGAGGGTACCATTAGAGAAGCCTTGAGTCCAGGGCTGGCTACAAACGTACAGCAGTGCATGATCCAGCCTCCTCACCTGTGTAGTCCCCTCTTCCTACACAAGGTTCTCCTTCTGCTGACAAGGAGAAAGAGCAGAGTGAGCCCTGCAGGATCATACCCTGCCACTCAAAAGTGTATTCTTCGTTTTAAGAGTAGAGTCTCCCTATGGGAAATCAGTACCAAACAGAAAAACAAAAACAAAAACAAAAAAACCCCAAACAAAAACAAAACCAAAAACAACCAACCTTATGCTTTGTAAGAGACATGAGTAGCCTGCTTTATGTAAGCTTCTTTAGCAGTGTGTGAACTGCTCTGCCTTATCCTGTCTCTGCTGTATATCTTCTCTTTGCAGCAGAGGAGTACTAATTAGGAGAATAGATACCTTCCATTTTTCTAAAAAAAGTAAAAATTATTTGAGAAGGCTTTTCACCTGATTAACTAGTGTAACAACCTGTATCCTAGTGCCTGTGTGACATTCCATATTCCTTTCAGCCTTCCTGCAGCCACTCAGGCTGGTGCCAGTAAAATGACATTGCAAACACACGGCAAGAATGATGCAGGGATTGTGCTGTGGAAAGTGTGGACTCACATGGAGCCTGCTTTTCAGATTAAGCTACTCTCATCTGCCTTACTTTGAGCACAAGGATTAGTCTAGAGGATCTCCAGAGGTCCCTAACAAATTCAAAGATTCAGTGGTAATTCTGTGATCAGGATGAGTCTGCCAAACCCTGGGAAAACAGGTAAAATGGACAATTTGCCCCATGCTGGTTTTGTGACTTTACCCCTTAGTTGCTGGTGCTTTGCTGGTGTGTGTTTTAGGGTTTTAGGGGGGTTGGTTTTGTTTTGTTTCATTTTTGGTAAAAATAAATTGAAGTGAAACATTTGGTTCCTGATTGAGCTCAATGTTCTTTTCAAAAAGAAAATGAAATATTTCAGCTTTTTATTTTGGCAAGAAATACTTCAAAATATTGGGTTTGGCTTTAGCTGTGTTCTGCCATTGGACTCCAAAATCAATTATTTGCATAGCCCTAAGTGTAAGGTAAACCTCATCAATCTCCTTAAAGTGAAGAAACTTAACAACCAAATCTTTTCAATGAAAGGATACATTTACTGTCAGAGGCGCAATACATTAAGACTGTTTTCCAGCATTTAAGAACCCTCAAATTCTGCAAAGCATGTGAAAACCAATTGTGGAAGGCAAAGGAGTTCATGTACTGCAATCTCATAACATAAACTACGAATATAACCTCTGGAACTAAATATTGCCCTTTGGATGTTTTTTCCTTGAGGCTGCATCTGCTGCTAAGAGAGAAGTAAAGAGAAATCTCTGCTAACAAAGGTATCCCTGCCACAACCCTTTAGGTAGTATCAGAGGGATGCAATAGGAGAGTTTGTCTGATGCCTAGTGCCATGGACTCTCTTTTAAAAGGTCAGAAAGAGGAGGGGGGTGGGGCTTCCACTTTGGGTAAAAGAGTGACTTGAGAGAATGAAGCTTTGCTATGAAATGAGTAGCAAACCAGTGGATTGATTATTGGTCGGGATCATCCCAACCCTAGTACCTGGAAAGACAATGGAGCAAATTCTTCTGGAAGACATATCCAGACACAAAGGAGGGAAAGATTACTGGCTTGGCATCTTGGTAATAGAATTATCATCACTTAATTGTAGAATAATATAATATCCTGGGTTGGAAGGGACCCACAAGGATCATCAAAGCCAAACTGCTGGCTCTGCACAGGACAGCCGCCATTCATGTGCCTGGACATGGCTTCCAGGAGAAGCCCCAGTTGGCAAATCATGTCTAACCTGTCTGATTGTGTTCTTTGGTAAGATGACTGTCTCAGAAAACAAAAGCCTGTGAGCAAGGCTTTAAACACACTGTCCCATAGCACCATTGTTCTCAAATTGGGAGGGTCTGGATGTGGTGGGTGGACCACAAAGCTGGTGGAAAAAATCTGTCTGGGCTTTCCCACTGAAAGAATAATGACCAATAGCTTGAACTGATCACTAGTTATAAGTGACATTCTTTAGTGCTTGATAAAGGGGCTGATACTGTTTGATATCTTTATTAATAGCATGTATGATGGAAAAGAGTGAACTCATGGCAAGTACACCAACAACACCGAAGTGGAGAGAGGAAATAGAAAGTAGGGCTCCTATTCAATGATGTGTCAGCAAGCTGATAAAACAAGCTGGCAGAAAACTCATGAAGTTTAATGAAGATGAGTGCAAATGTGTAATAATCCCAACCAGCACTATGAGTTGTGGACAAACTGCCTGGAAAGCAGCTCTACAGACAGCAACCTAGGGGTCCAGGAGGACAACCAGTTTGGGTGAAGAAGGTCAGGAGGATCCTGAGCTGCATCACCAGATGCCAGCTGGTTCAGGGAAGTGATTTTCCTCTACATTTGGTGCTTGTGAAACTGCTGCTGTAGAACTGGATCAGGTTGTCCAAAGAGGCTGGGGAAATCCTTGTAGATGTAGGACCCTCCACCCTCCAATCTAGCTTAGAAGTTGTCTTTCCTTTCAGTACAGGGCTGGATGAGGTGACTGCAGTGGTCTCTATCACCCCATTTTTTTCTATTTATTTCTACTTAGCTTTTCAGTCAGGTATTGTTGTTTGAGGCCCCAGTTACAGTATTGCTTCAAATGGCTGGTGGTTTTTGAGGATTAAGTGCTCACAGATGCAGAGGGTAAGCAACGGATACATTCCTTCATTGTGTAAGTTTATTCTTGCCTAGAAGAGCACTGAATGCCTAAGTACCTCCCTGAGCTGCCTTAAAGACTGAGAAAAGTGCACCAAAGGTGGTGAAAGGCATTCTGGACCAGTTTGAGGAGGTTCAAATCATCACTTCCCACTGTCTGGGAAGGAGGTCTCTTCACCAGGTTATCTGCCACTTTTGGTTTAGGCACTGGGACCGAAACCAAGAGGTCTCCAGGAAACTGAGGCATTTCCAGCCCACATGATTGTTGGATCAGGACTTTAGTGCCATCTGAATGACACATATCTGAAGTGCTCAGATGAGTAGCAAATGAAGCATATTTTAGCACAGTACTACAAAAATGTCAGTGACACTTGATAAGCTCATCTGTCAAGCAAAAAGAAAAATCAGCAATAGCTCTTCAGAAAAAATGCTCTTTTAGATCTACAAAAAACCCAAATGCCTGTGCTTTATATCACCAAAACTTATTTTCCTTGGTTTTAAAGTGTTAAAAAGAATTCTAAGACTTTAGCTCACAAAGAAATTAATAATTTTCTTTTTAATAAGCAGTTACGGCATTAGTCATCTCTTCTGATTCACAATGAAAGCTACAGGGTGCAGTGGGATGTATTTACCCAGAGAAGTGTTGAATTTTGTCAGACATGTAGACTTTTTAAAGTATTATTACTTTAAGTTTTATATGTGAAGGAAGAAAGGCACAAAGGCTTCAAAACTGGAAGTGGCTGAGTACAGCTAAACAAACGTTGTGCCAGAAAGAAAATTCTTCAGAAAGTCCTGGCCCTTCTAACGTCAAAGGTCTTTTGTGGGTTTTTCTGCACATTCGTACCTCCTTTAAAACTTCCATGAATGACAGCTCTGGCCCTCCTTCTCTTGGCAGGAGCCTCCTAGAGGATGTCTCTCAACCATGGCTCATCAGGATAATTGTCCTTGTTTTCCTGTGCTTTCTCTGCTAGCTGCCACAGGTTGCTCAGTGTTCACTTTCCTGGCTGTGCAGGAGTTCAGTGTTGGCAACATGGATGAGACTGTCTTATTCAAATAACTCCCAGGAGGGTATGTAACTTCTGGCAACCAGGTTTAAAGACTCTATGAAGGAAAACCTTCCCACCTTCTTTTAGGAGTGCCATAACCCCCAGCTTCAGTACCTCCATCAGGATATTTGAAAAGGGCCAGGGTGCTGGTCCACTTGCAGGAGATCTGGATCATGTTGTAATGAGGATCTGTAGCAGACTTATCTTTATGAGCTCTCTGATTTCTTGCTGATGCATTGGGAGGAGTTTCTAAACCTAAAATTTAGCCCAAACAACATGATCTTTTACAGGTGTTATGTGTAAGTTGGTGTGTACCACTATCGTCCTTTAACTTAACACGTACCTCTGAAGTTCAGCTGACCTTTTCAATGTATGTGTGAGTTTGAAGATGAATAAAAAATTGCTTCTAGCTGTAAATATTATGGAATAACAGCTAAATAAAAACTACTCATAAGACTTAATTGCCTAAAGGAAAAGAAACCTGTGGAAATGAAGTAAATTCTAAAGCATAGTTCGTGTTGCAGTGAGCTGGGAAAAAATATACTGAAACCTGAAAATAGACAATGACTTTTGTGCTTCTCCTCAGCTTCTTCCCAGTCAAAGGAGTCAGAGTAATTACTTTCACCACAGTGAGAAGGTGATTCGAGCACAAGTCGTTGGTCTCACCTTCTGGTCTCACCCCCAAGCTATCACTTGTCTCCTCAGAGCAGTGGGGTTAAATGATGTGTCCCACCTCTCTGCTTGTTCCCATGCTTCAGTCAATGTCTTAAGGGGGATGTCTTTGGGATTTTTTGATTGTTTGCTTTAAAGGAGAGAGTGGTACCCTCTGAATTAATATACTATAAACACAATGGATCAGAGCTCAAATTAAGAAAGAGGCTGGACTGGATTACAGCTAAGAGGTGAATCCCTGATTAAGTCAAGTTAGCAAATCACCTTTAAAACAATATACATCTATATAATGCCTCAAACATTCAATGTTTAGACCTTCAGTTTTACTCTTGTACCATTACTCTTAAATTGACCCAGTTTTCCTTTCATCTTTTTCTCTTTTTCTTTTTCTTTTTCTTTTTCTTTTTCTTTTTCTTTTTCTTTTTCTTTTTCTTTTTCTTTTTCTTTTTCTTTTTCTTTTTCTTTTTCTTTTTCTTTTTCTTTTTCTTTTTCTTTTTCTTTTTCTTTTTCTTTTTCTTTTTCTTTTTCTTTTTCTTTTTCTTTTTCTTTTTCTTCCTTTCCTTTTACTTCTTTTTTCTTCTCTCTTACCTGTGTTAAATTTTTTTAAATCTTGTCTCTATTACCATGCAGATATTTAGCTGGTTAATCAGTTACCTGAAATTTTGGAGTAGTTCAAAAGCTTGCAAAGAAGTTTAATGCTTATAAAAGTGAAAGAGCAACAGCACTGGCCTGACTCATACCCTGTAGGAGTAGGTGCTAGCATAAACCTCCCTACATATATCTGCTGGTTCATCTCTGGCCTTTTAACAAGCTGCAGTCTGCATTAACTCATTGCGGTGCAGTAATTGCAAGCTTTGGAAAGACAGTCTTTCTTTTTCTGGTTGAAATCAGCTTTTTCAGCAACTACTGAACTGAATTTTTACCATCAGCAGTTTTTATTATTGTATGCAATTAGAGTGCTTAAGCCAAAATACGACAGATTTTCTGTTAAAAATTACTGCATGTGTTAGCAAATGTATAGCTCACCAAGCCCCTGCTAGATTTGGGGTGGATGTGGTATTTGCATGCAGTATGTTCCCTACCCCTCTAGTCTCTGTTGTGCCCTAGAGATGCAGCCTGACTAGGCTCGAGAATCTGATCAAAAGGAAGATTTCTGTCCCAGCACGTCAGAGATGGGGGAGCACACTCATACCAGGAGCACTCTGCCATCCCTCTGCTCTGCATGGTGCTGCAGCGGCGCACTGGCAGATGACACTCGGCTGCCCCTCTCCCCATGCAGAGGGGTTTGGGTGTCAGGGCATGCCAGGTCGGTCATAATGTTTGGCTTGAACCTATATTCTTCCTCTTGCTGGCACTGACCAGCCAGGAGTATTTATTGTGGATACCGCTGTGCTGCTCTGGTCTGTGTCCAAGAGACAGAAACAGGAGGAGGACCAGAAATCCTGTGCTTTGCTTTGGAAGTTCCTCCATGGTTGCATTTCCTCTCCAACTGGGCCCTAGAGGAGATGAGATGAGCATATGTTTATGTTTCCCAGTTATTTTCTGAAATGGTCTTCACTAGAATGTTCATTCCAGCTTCATTAATGAATTTTTATTTTGCTAGTCAATGTGTTCAAAGTCGTTTTCCCTCCTCCCCCTTCCTGTTTTCTCTCTCTTTTTTTTTAAAATTTCTTTTGTGGTGCGAACACAAGTTTTTGTAGTTACTGCAACAGTTCAAAAGTTTTGTCTTTCCACTAGACTTCCTAAGTCTCTGTAGGGCTGGTCTAGAGTGTGGAAATCCACAGTTTTGAGAAAACAGATGTAACAAAGGATGCTTGTTTAGGGCTCTCTGGGGTTCAGGAAGATCCCCAGAGATCTAACAGGCCCAGATCACTTACAGGAGTGAGGTAACTAAATGGTTTTAACAGCCTTGTCTAGGCAGAGTATGGCATCTGGAGCTGTGCAGTATCACAGTATATAATGGGAGACAAAGTGGCAGAATCTTGTCCAAAGTCACCTGAGATACTGCTGAGTTTGTAAACCATTCATGCACTTGAAAAAACCCAAACAAACATGCAAAGGCCTGAAATGGTTCTTAGCATATCTGTGAACAGCCTGCTCCAGCATTACCTTGATTTTCTCATAGTGATAACATCTACAAGAACAGGGTGTTGGAAATGAGAGCAGATCGTTTTCCAAAAAGAAAAAAATTACATTCATTAATTTGCAAGTGATATAACTTTTTCTGGTACTTTCCCTTCAAATTAGAAACACTTGTCAGGCATATTTCCAGCATGGCATGAGGTGAATTAGTAGCAAGATTATGATGAACATAAAGAAAACACTGTCAGGTTCAATTCTGCTCTATATTTGGGGTTTGCGAAAAAAAGCCAACAAAACAAGGCACCAAAACTGATGGAAAGATTTATGGCTGGCTTGCTTTTCAACTTTAACAAAAATGATTAAAGAAAATGAGAATGCAAACACTCCTGGAGGGGTGACCAGAACTCATACTGCAGCTCTGTGTAGGTGCAGAGGCTCCCCAGCCATGGGCTGAGGTCCTCCTGGAATGCAGTCCACTGCAAAGTCTACATGACCCAGCACAGGTTCAGCAGCTATGGCTTCCTCTGCTCTTACCTCTCCTTCCCTCCCCAAAAACCCCTCCCCAAACACCCTCCCCAGGTGTCTACAGGCACCTGTCTGAAAAACATGTCTTAGAAAAGCTGCTTGGCTAGCAACCACCTTCTCCTCTGGGAGAAACAAGGAAGAAGGGAGGGGGAGTTTTACAGTGAAATTTAGCATGAGATTTGAGTGCTTGTTAATAACAATCAAACCAGCCGAAGCCCGATGTGCAGGCAGCTCCACTGTGCAGGCAGCTCTGCCCATAATATGTAACCTCCGAGCAAGCCCCCAGAAAGCAGCAGGATCTGCTGGGGACAGCCAGAGGTGACAACAGCCCAGGGTTTGCAGCAGCAGAACGTTTCTCTCATCAGCAGATACACGTATGCTAAACCCAACACTCCCCGTGTTTATGAGAGGCAGAGGAGAGACTGGTGAGGAGAATAAGCCTCCGGTGCTTTGGAGAGACCACACTCAGCCTCCTGAAGTGTTTTTCTCTGTAAAAATGGTGACTGATGGCTCGGGTTGTGTAAGTGGGTCAAGCTATATTATTCAAGTCCAATTTTAATGAGCTGAGCCCTGGCAGTCAGTCAGTCCATGGCCATCCTGTAATCAGGCATGGTTATTTTAAAAGCCAACAGCTCTGTTGGGGCAGAGGCAGGCATCAATTCAGCCACTGTACCTTTCCCAGTCCCTGCCAAGCATCCCAAGGTGGGCCAGGGATGCACTAATTAAAAGAAAATACAGCAGCCTCCAAACTCAGGATGCTACAAAAAAGACATTAAAGAATCCACTGCATAACCATAAGTGAGCAATTTAGAAGACAAATTCAGAGTCCTAGGGTGGAGAGAGCCAAATGTTCCTTTTCCTGTCATCAAATGTTATTTACTCTAATGTGCAAACAATGAACAGAAGCTTTTTCCCCCCCTCCCAAACTGTGTAAATTACTGTTTAAAAGAGTTTTCCAGGGCTGCTGATCAAGTCCATGCACAGAGTTAAAATACAGCCCACCACACTGTGACATTTATTCCTCTTAATACCTGAAGCCCTTCTTCAGTGAAATCCACAAACTAGACTGCTTGTTATTTGTCAAAGAGAGCCTTTTGTCTTCTCAGCACGCACCATCAATCTGATCCTTTAAAGATTGCATGCACCAGTCAATTCACCACCCTGAAAGTGTATTCAGAAGAGCTTAGCAATAGCAGTAAATAAGATGTTTTGCTCAAGCTGTTAATTATATCCAGGACAGGCTAGAAAATTCTTCACGATAATCGTCAATATTGAGTGCTTGAAAAATAGCTGCTCAGGATACTCTCCTGCAATTATCACCAATGTATGTGAATGAGAATCATGTATGCCAACAGACACCCCATTACTTGACAAATCAAGACATTAAAAATCAGCTCAGTGAGATGCAATTTTGCTTGTCTGGCTCATACTTCACATATTATGGTGAACAGCCTCGAAATAATAATAATGAAGAATATGATCTGTTGTGTTACCACTCCGAAGGTCACTTGAAAGTGCTTATTTCATGCAACGTTGCCAATAGAATGTGTTTATACTCTGTTGCAGACTCAACAATATCAAGGCTATCATATTTTGGATGGTGTTTTAATGGCAGCAAAGAGACTTTTATTTTATAGCAGAAGCACTTTAAAAACGTGACAAAAACTCAGTGACCTCTGATTTTCTTCTTGAACGTTCTGCATTTTTTAAGGTTACATGCTGATTTCTTTTAAGCCAATAGAAAAGCTTTCTGACTTTCACAGGTGACCTCTTTCCAGTTTTTTTAGGATACCCTGGGGCACCCTAGGTATTTGTACTACATCATACTTCTCTGAAATATTCTCATCACCATTTGTAACAAATGCCCACAGGAGCTTTCTACTGAACTGGACGCAGTTCAGGCATTGCTCTCTTGTAACCCAGCTGCTTTCCTGGTGCACCCTAAAGGAAGCTCATGGAACCTAAGTCCTTTACTTGAGCCATTAATTGGTAATCCTTTTATAATGACAAAACAGGCTTAGGAAGAAACACAACAAGCTTAGGAGAAAACACAAACTCTGAAAAAAAATATTTCCCCACAGGCTTAATTTCAGTTTGCTCTCCTTTGTTACAAAATTTTTGCTGGGTAATCTATCTCATTTGGAGAATTATCTTCTATAGAGCTCTTAAGTTAATTCATTGTCTCTGAGATTTACTGAATAATCTACTCCACTTAATAGTTTTTCAGATTTACAAACACAATACCCTACTGAATTTCATTTGGCAGAAGAGTTCATGCACATGGTATGAATTTCCCTTTCTTTAAACTATATCTGAAGCAAGACAGTAGTTGAAGAACTGTAGGAAAATAAGATTTAGGTCTAATCTACATGGGGAAATGACCAGCAGATTGTGTGATTCCATGATAGTTCCCTAGGTAGACATTATGTTCTGAAATAGAAGGGAATTTATGCCGGAATAATTACTCCACTCTGATTCTAAAATTTAGTAGAAGAGGTCAAATATTCAGGACTAGATACTCTTTATTGTTCTTGTATTTCTTATGTCCTCTAAGGATTTGGATAAGGGGAATTTCTTCCTATTACAATTATAAGGAATTATCTTGTATAAATAGCAGTTAATTGGTTACGGCTTTGCAAGCCAAAGAAAGGTTAAGCTCTTTCTCATAAAAACTTCAGTGAAATACAGAAGGAATGAATGTGCATCCCCTGGTGACTGCCTGCTGTTGTATGCTTGCTTCCTAAATGTAGTCATATGGTTGCCTGCAAGATCCTCCCAGAATATTTAGGAATATTTTGGCCAGGGGAATGGAAGGACAGAAGATTTTTTTAGTGACTCCCACAGGAAACAGTGGGGTGGGCTGTGTGTGGCTACAGCTTTCTGCTCCAGAATAAATTGGCCCAATGTACACAAAACATTCTTATCTGATGAAGAATTGCAAGCAGGATTGTACATTATGATGTTGGAAGGATTGTTGGATTTTGGCTTTGTTCTTCACTGGATATTCAAAAGGCTTTTAGCTCCAGTTGCATTGGTTTCTCCAAATTAGAAGACCCTTTTGCCCTATTTTAGCAACTCTCTTAAAGATGGAAGGTGCATGGGGGGGCTGTTTCCTATGGTGTGACTTGGAGTGTTCCTGTGGAAGAGCAGGCTTTGTGTGAAGTAGCCTGGCCTTATTGTGACACCAAGAGTGAGACCACCTTGGCAGACAGAGGGTGCAAGCAGATATGTCTGTATTTGGTACCCTGAATCTTACTCCAGGGCCTACAACAAGGTATTGGCATAATGATGGTGTTCTGCTCTCCTCCCGCTGTCTCATGCTCTGCTCCATGACGTCTGTCCCTGAGAATAACAATTGTTGTACAATAGAACTGCAATAAAAGGCAAGGTGAAGTCTGCAGGTAGAGATACTTTCTCTTGTTGGACAAACAATGTAGTTTGAAAAAGCAGACAGGCTTTCAGGCAGGCAAGAGGTTTTTTCAGGCTTGATAGAGAAGGAGCAAATTTCAAAGCTGAATAGCGATTGTGAACAAATGCCCTGAGTGTAATCAGATATTTTTCAGAGGATTGGAAAGGAGGTTGTTGAGACCTGTGAAGTAGTCTTAATTTTAGTAGGAAAAGAGAGACTGTCTCCTCATTTATGCCTATGGGACAGGGAGACTTTAGTGAGGAGAGGAAACTTATGAAATGTTGTAAAGGCAGTATCTCCACCAAATCCATGGTATTCAGTACCCAGTGAAGTTATGAATCTCTATTCCCAGGCTTAGTAGGAAGTGGGATTTGAGGTCAGAATGGGTCTGCTATGAATGAAGAACAGAGATCTAGAAACAATAGTGAGCACCAGCAGAAGCTTATGCAGAAAAGGAAATTTAAATTAAATTGCTTTTAAACCAGTTTCTTCTGGAAGCTCTTTATGGTAGGAATATTCACTAAAATATATTCCCTCTGTTAAAAAGGGCTCTGTGGGAACAAACTTCTTACATTTCAAAGGATAGTTGGTGATTCAAATTTTTTTTCTTTTTAGGAATGGAAGATGAAAAAATTACAAAAAGAATAAACCATTTAGAAGACAATGTTGAAAATAAAAAAAAATAATGCTTCTGGTCAGAATACGTTTTGGGAAAAAAATGAAAATACTATGATTTTCTGGGACTTAGAACATCTGAAAAGTTCTTAATAGAAAGTAGAAAAGTTGCTTTGAAATGGAAAATAAAATTTCATCTCAAACAGACTGAATAAGAATGTTTCTGACTGATGGCTTCTGACCAATTTTTTGAAAATAACTTGCATGCAAAAAACTATGAATTTCCAAAAATAAAGCTTGTCTTACTGCAAGCAGCATTTTCCAGCTGAGAGACATTTCACTGCAGATCCAGATTAGCTCATGAAATTTAAATCTCAGCATCCTGATTGACAGTGGCTGGTCGGAGAGCAGGCACAAGGGTCCTGGGCTCGGTCCCCCTGACTGCTGCTGTCAGCTGCCTCTGGTCGCGGGGCACGGCGCAGTTATAAATACACACAGAGATGCCTGAAGCCCACCGCACCAGCAGGCAGCACAGTTGCCAGCGCTCAGAAGTGCAGACAAGTGTGACCAAAGCTCCACGGACAAATTAAATTATCTCCACAGCTGGTGCAGGGAAAAGCCACATGTAGCGCACGGGTTACATCCCAGCCACGGCCCCGGGCTGCTCCCAGAGCTTTCCGTGGCTCTGAGGAACACACAGCCCTGAGACAAACAGCTCTTGTGCCCAGAGCAGGCAGAGGCAAAACGGCAGCAGAGGCTGCAGATGAGTGAGCTGGAGTGACGGCGATAACCACCCAGAGACCTTCGCTCCAGCTGTCACGGTGAAACACGGCGCTCGGCTTGCTGCCATCATTTTTTGTAAGGGGCCGTCATATATTTAGCTTTTTGAAACATATCTGTTAATTAATGGCCAATAAAAACAAGCGACAACCACCGCTGGGCCAAGCAATTCAGCAGCTAAATGGTTTTCAAGTTTCTCTCTGTGTATTTTTGCTGATTAGAGCAAGTGAATCATCTGTTCTGGCTTAACTATTCAATCAGTATAGCCTTCCAATCATTCCCTAATTTCTGGGAATTTGTTGATTATTTTTAAGGATTACAAGAATGTGCTTTCCTCTAAGTTGCTCTTGCCTGGATTTTTAGATGTACAATAGTTGCTCTTAATGAAGTGTAATCAGTCGCTCAAGTCATGCAGTATTTGTCCTATCCCTTCTTTAGAGAGATGGTACTCAGCTATGAAATACATAGATATATGTTTGATGGAAATAATATTTCTCTGAAACAACACTATTTGAATACATAATCTTTGAAACTCTTGAAATTTGCAACAAGGAGCTGAATATGACATTGCTATGCCATAAAAATATGATGAAGTTGCACAAGCAACTTCTTTGGTTTCCTTTCTTTTTCACCTTTCTCCCAGGATTCCTGCTCCCATTTGAGGCCACAGCCATGAGCCCCTCATTCTGTCTTGAACTTTGTGTTTTGTACTTCAGTTTGAGATACAAGAGAAAAGGGAGGGGAGCATCAGTAAGCAATTTTCACCACTTCGTACAAGAAGAACTCATGGAGGACATGAATAATGTCAGCTTCTGTTCCCTGAGCCATAAGCAGCTGGAATTTGGGAGAGAATGAGAATCTGAGAATGTGCCTTCATATTTTCCGCTTTTGCTGAGGAACTGCGGATTGCACTAGCTGAGATGGGGTGCTGAGGAACAGGGAGCTTTGGTCAGGGCATGTATGGCTCAAACTTGCCTTACATGTTACAATTACCAGATGATTTACTGAATGAAAACATCACCAAACCTTCTGCTATTGGTTTGGCACACTTCCCACCATCATCACAACTGAGTTAAACCTGCTGGAATATCGCAGCTGGCTGGTCCCCTTTTCCCCTGATAAATCAAGATAAGTGCCAAAATGAAATGCTAAACCAGACCTTGAAATTTTGGAAAATCCCCTTGGTGAGGCTACTTCACTACTGTTTCTCAGTGAATGTAGAGTACTGCCTACTCCTACTTTTTCCATGATGTACATTGTGGGGGAGGCAGGGAGGAGATATAAAACAAAATTGCAGCAAATGCAACTTTTCCCTGGTGACAGCTGGAGCAGTAGTGGACCCACACGAGAGGGGACCAGCATTGGGAGAATCTCTCTGAGCTACCAATAATCCATTTCTTAGCCTTAGTGCTGCCTGGCATCTGCTGCTACTTATTTAGAACTGGGGAGGTGCTTAAGTAAATGGAACAATAACAATCAGGCTTTAGGGGGCATGACTGCTATGAGTGTCCTTCTGCATTCAGAGGTCAGAGAAGTTATTGTCTTGAAAAATCCTAGAAACCCTTTGTTGCTGCCTGTCCCAAGGAGAAGATTCCCATCACAGCCTTCTCAGTCCCAGACTGCCTTTGTGGTCAGGCAGACATGCTGCAGCCTGGTCGGCATTCTCGCACACACTCATTGCATTGGTATTTTACACAGCTGATAAAAAATATTTATACTACAAAGACTTTTGGGGAAGGCCATATCCAGTCTCCTTGCTGGTCACAGTGAATCTTTCACAACTCACTCTCTAGTGGCAACTTGTAAAATTATGTTTTCATTGACAAGCTCCTTGACATCGGAGTAGTGCATTCAACCTTTTTAAATCTTTTTATAGGATCAGTATGGTGAAATAAGTGACAGGGTAACATTCTGATTAAAAAAAAATGAAACACATGGGTGATACTGCAACTGATTAGCAGGATTTTGCACAATATCTCACTGAAGTGTTCAAATTGGGCTTATAAAATACAAAACCCAGCATCATAGAATATCAAAGAATTTTTGAAAGCATCATGGCACTCAGCTAATGCAGTATCTGCTTTCCCACTGCACAGTTCTCAGCGCTAGCCTCAGCTTTGGACTCATGTTATCCATCTAATGTAGCATCTGATTCTGTGTGGTCCTGCACTCTCTTAAGCCCAGAGGCTCAGGTCTGCAGAGATTGGAGTGATAAGACACGGCTGAGCTCACATGCCTTTGGAGAGCAAGGCAGGAAGAAATGCGAGCTCCCTTCCAAGCGGGCCTGCTTGTCCTCCTGTGCTAGGGGGAAAAGTGAGAGGCACTATTCAGTCACTCACTTGGACAGAGTTCAAGTATTTCTGCTGGGAAATAAACCCACAGCATTGTTGAAAGGTGCAAGTCTGCCTCTTACCTCAACAGCTGGGCCAGGCCAGATGAACTGGAGCTCTTGCAGTACAGTGTAGTTAGTGATCTGTCTAGCTAAACAAAATTTCACTGCTAATCTTCTTGACCACAGATGTCTTGCCTTTCTTAATCCCAGTTTAAAATGCACCTTTTTACCCAGCCCTGGAAGAAAGTACAATGCAAACCAAGACATGAGGGAAGCTTCCTAAGCTGTGGCTGCCAATGGAGATGACAAGTTTACTTCTTGCAGGAAAATTGTCAGTACAGTTTAGGAGAAAGTTCTTGTTTCCAAATCTTTGAGATGCATCTCTATTGCCATCATATTGTCTTTGGATGTTGGACAGTGGAATGGACTGTTTTTATTTCTCAGGAACTTTGGCCATGACCTACCTGCACTGTAGGGGCCAAATATGTAGAAGGGTCCTCCTGCTTTCTGGGTGTGGTACAAGTGAAGTCCCTAAGGATCTGAGTCTTTGCTACAGAAGTTTCCAAAGTTGTTTTAGCATCCTGCAGGAACTTTTGTGGCTTCTGGTATGAGGAGGCTGGAACAGATGTCCTTGTGCTTGCTTCAGGTCCAAGTAGCTTACCACAGCTGCTGGCAGCAGCATGAAGTGGCCAGAGCTTCCCACCAAGCTCTCCATTTCTCATTGATTTGTAGAAATGGAAAGAATGAATGGTCAAGTCATTTTTAGAAAACAGATATTTGCAATAAAACCTGCCTAGCACTTGATAGGTGATTAAGGAGGGAGAGAACAGGCTGCTGGGGAGGTGGAGTGTTTCTGGTGTTGCCATGTTCACACCATTGTATTCTGTGTTTGGTGTAGCAGTTCTTCGAGGGTAAACCCCAATGTGAAAGGAATGCAGTGCCAGATTGGGAGCTGCTTTGTATCCAGGAGAGGTAAGGGATGAGAAAGGAGGGTCTCACTTGCCTTCAGCCTACTGCCACCAAGATGACTTTCACAACATCTGCTTCACCCTGCTCTGCACCAGGGAGCCGTCTGGCCCAGGTTGTGCAAACCCTGGTCACACAGCCCCAGCATGCACAGGTCACGAACACCCCTGGGGCTGTCCCAGAGACAGATTGCTCAAGTGGCGGTGGCTCTACGTGCAGATGCTTCAACCAGCTTGAGAAAAACACAAGATGTCTAAATATAGCAAAACAGCTGGATGCTTTTCTCTCCCTTGATTTCTTTCACACATCACAGCAGGAGTTTAGACCAGAGGTAGAAAGTGACATCTCCATCCGTCCCACCCAGACCCCCTTCAGCACACGGATGCGACAGAAAAATCTAGCTTGACAGAGGGTGCCATCATTTCGCTTGTTTGTTTGTACATTACATTTGTGAAAGTGATTTTCATGTCTATAGGTGATGCAAGAATTTTCTCTTCCTATGGCTCCAGAAGTTCATACATAAGGTCAAAGAGAATGAAAGGGAAAAAAAGGAAGACACACAGAGGCAAAACAAACACCAGTGTTAAAGTCCTACAAAGATACACACAGACAGACTTGATCCTCAGAACCAAGCTCAGAAGATGGACATGGGTAGATTTCCCGAGTTGTCAGAGTACTAAAAGATCAGATTATTAGGTGTCAACATACCTAACACAGAGGATGGTACCAATTCATTTGGAGATGGACAAGCTTGAATGACAGGCCCATCTTTGGGTTTGTGATGCTGGTCTCTTCTGCAGACTCCATGCACAGGGCTGCACAGCATCCCTTCATGGACTTCTCCCTTTCTCTAGGACAACCTGTAAAGAATATGTTTGTTCATCTTCGAATGCTGGGATTTCTTGGGCAGTTGATTAACCAGGGAAAGTAATTTGAAATCTGTAGTTTGTGTGCTGACTTGCCTATGAAGGCTGGACATCTTCATCATATGGAGCCAGTTCCTTTGGGTGTAAGTCACATCAGAAATATTGCAAGGGTGGACTGTTGGAAAAAAAGAAAGCAGGGATGGAAATGAAGACAAAGCAAGCACATGAACATAAAAAAAAAAAACACCCCAAAAAACTAAAGAAACAAAAACCCAACCACATAACCAACCAAACAACCCACCAAACCCAAACAAAAACCTTAACTATGACAACAACAGCAAATTGAAGTTTAAGCAGACAAACAAACAAAAAACCTCCCCTTATCTATTTGGGCTGCACATGTCATCAGAAAGATTATGCAAATGTTAAGTAATTCAGGGAAATTTAAATTTCCCCAAATTTGCTACTACTAATTGGTCATGGTCATTGCTGGAACACATCAAACCTGGATGTGCAGTGCTGTGGACCCTATAGCTCCCACGGTTTGTTGCTGTTGGACAACAAGCTCGTAACTCTGACCCTCAGTGCCTGTGGAGGCACCCTCTGGCCCTGAGAGGCGTTGCAGGTCCTTTTGCATTTTTTGCCCTTCCATCAGTCATAGGGTGTCAAGGAGCTGGATGAGTCCATGAGCTTCTCTGAGAAAAGACAAATTCCCAACAGGACAGAGGGCAGAGTAGGGCTGAGACTTAACGTAGCACCGCATCTTTACCATGAGGAGGAGTGTGATACAAGGCTAAGCAGGCAGGGATGCAATTTTCCCCGTATACAGCCCAAATAGCTTCGGGGATCTGAACTGCATGAAGTCGGCATTTCATGGCACTAAAGAGGCTTCTCAAATGAGGCTGTGCTGTATGAGGTTCATATGTGACCTAAGGTGTCCTGGTGTTAAAAAATCAGATTAGCTTATAGAAGTCCAGGTCCAGATGCATCTGGCAGGTGCCTACTTTGGGCCGGCACATGCGCACTGTCACTGATGTACGTGGCAGCTACGAGCATTAGCCCACAGAGCAGTTTCTGTGAGGTCTGGCTTGACAACATAAGAGGGTTTTGCAGGATGGTACAAGCTTTGTGGTGAATGAGGCAGTCTGAACTTGCAGACTGAAGAGGCTGTTCTGCCATGAGAGCGGGCAGGGGTGGGGAGGTATCACCTAACCCAAAAACATGCTCTCTCCTGATGCGTGTCTGTCAGCAGCAGTAGGAAGGCTGTGTGGGTGCCATCGCCCTGTCATCCCAGCAGCTCTGTCACTCTCAGTTACTTTGGGCCACAGCTGCGTGGAGGCTGGCGTGGGGAGGTGATGGGGAGAGGAGGGAGGGCGCCCAGCCTGCATGCCCAGTGCCGCGGTGCAGTCGGAGTCCGACGTCGCCTGTGTGCCCTGTCCCTGCTCAGCCGCAGTGGGAGCTCGACCCCGTGCGCCGTCTGCAGTGTGTGCTGGGAACTGGTCCCTGGTGCCGATCTCCGAGATGTGTCTTACTCTTCTTGTTAGCGTTTGCTGCTGGCACACTCATATTTGAACCAGAACAGCCCCCCAAGCAGATCATAAAGCTCTTTTTTCTTTCCAGCCCAGAAGCTGATTCGTCTTTGCTAAATGAACTGCTGTAACCTCAGTGTTACCCTGGAGAGAATTCCTCTGTATTTTGCCTTGCAAATAATTCACATGGGTTGACACAAAGTTCTAATCTGAGTACAGTATGCAGCATTTGGTACAGTATGTGGTTCCTTGCAAAGCACTATTGCATGTACATGTCTGGGATCAATTATTTTCATTGAAACAAGAGAAGCTGCATGATGAATAAACCCCTAACTATGACATTTTATTCCCACACTTGGTGGATATATACAAGAAAATATACTGCAAAAGAACACTTTTAAAGCGTCCTTTAATGTCAAGCCTACTAACCTCTGATTTTGTCTTTGGAAAAAGGACTATGGTGGATAATAATGCCTTCCCTCAACTCACAATACCTAAACTTTAGAGATAAGAAGAAATCTCCCTGCAGAACAAACTCCAATTCCAAAGAGTGACTTTGTTGCTGTCATTTTTCTTTCTTCATATTCCAGTCAAAGCTACAGGCTCTAGCCAGCACAGGGTCTCTGTCATGCCAAGCAGGGTGAGCACACAGACTGGAAAATAAACCCTACACCCCTGCAATCACTACCCTAAAACGCTGGTGACATGGATCTCTGGCACTGTGCCTGTTCCAAGATAAGGGGTGTCAGCACCAGGGGAACACTCACCTTTTCAAACAGCACACTGCCATGCAGAGGCTTTCATTTACAGCACCATGAGCCCACTACCCACCATTTCTCCCAGAAAGGAACATGTTCCCATGCCCATGATGCCCATCACCATCCCCCTCCCCAGAGACAGGGATCAGGGAGCTTCCTCCTGCCCCTGGTCACAGGGGGATCCTGCCTGGCCACTGAGGATTTTCTGAGGACCCTGAGCTAGGTGTGCAAGGCACAAGCCCCAGGTGCCATCAAAAGTCCCAGCCTTTCCTCTCTTTCCAGTTTGTCAGGCTGAGTGATCCAGGGTGTATTTTTGAAGCATTAAAGCCATAAGAGGCTTAAAGTGATAAAGGATTTGGATAGGATTTAAGTGTGTTTAAGCCTTTGAATAGGATCAAGCTGTGTGCAAGGTACCAGCAGCCTGTGCAGGCACATGATCTTATCTCTGCTGCCCTCATTATTATAACCCTCTTCATGCTGATAGTGTTACAATAAGTGTAATATGAATAAACAGAAAGAAATATCACTCCACCAGGAAACAAATCCCCTGCTTTATTGTATCCATGGCACCTATTAACACCTCTATCCCAGGAACTCACTGAGATGTGTGTTCATACACTAAAGCAGTTTTCACTTTTGACTTCACACTCCTCACAAGAAATTCATTCTTTCCCAAACAGTTCCAAAAGCTGGAAACTATCCTGTTTTTTACAGTTGGGACTCTGAGATACTATTGACCAGGACTTGAAAAGAATATGACTAATCCACTAATCTGCTCCCATGAATAAATTTAAGATGTAAAATCCCACTTAGCAGCTTGCTCTCTCTCTGGGTAGCTCTAGAGCTGGCCATGTTTTGTGTGTTAAACAACAAGTCAGATAAAACCAAGCTGGGATCAAGAAATGCCATTTCTACCACATCTTGGTGGTGAGAAGTTGGCAAGGGGCCTTGGACTGATTTTACAGGCCAAAGAATGAGCAGATATCTTCTATTCCCTGCCTGCTCTGAGCTGAAAGCATCTTCTCCTGCAGTTCTGCAACCACCTTGACTCCCTTTTGCACAGGGTTGTGCTCTTCTCAGCTGAAGCTGTCCCACTTTCCAGACACTGAAGGGGCAGAGGGCAGGTGAGGGTGACTCCAAGCACATGGCTGAGGCACAGTTCAAAGGAAAAGTATACCTGCATACTTGTGCTCAAGTACCAAAAAATATCCCTTAGGGAGTCAATTTAACTGCAGTCTTCCTGGTCCTTACCAGATCTGCTCATGAGAACCATTTTTCTTCTGTCTCCCCCTTAGATCTCTACATGAATTATTAACTCATATATGAGATGGCTTGCTCTTTCTTCTTTTAGTTGTGTTCCACAGAACCATGAGATGCTCAGCTGTCTCCAGAGACATGATCCTGTGCACCTTTCAGCATGTTTGCAAACACAGATGCAGTAACATGCTTGTAGTCAGGGCTAGTGTGTTTTGAAACAGAGACCCAAATAAATACAAATCCCAGCACACTGGGAAAGCTAATGCTTATTAGGAAGGCAAGGAAAGGCCAAGAAAGCTCCATAATCAGCTAGAGAAAAGAGGAGATGGAGCTCCTCCTAATTTTATGCCTAGGAAGTGGACAGAAAAGCCACTGGTGTTGCCATGGCATCATAGAATCATTTAGGGTGGAAAAGATCTTCAAGATCGTTCAGTCCATTAACTCAGCACTGCCAAGCCCACCGCTGAACACTGTCCCTCAGTGTCACATCTGCACATCTTTCAAATATGTCCAGGGACGGTGACCCCACCACTTCCCTGGGCAGCCTGTGCCAATGCTTGACAACCCTAACATCCAATCTAAAACTCCTCTGGAACAACTTGAGGCTGTTTCCTCTTGTCAGGGAACAGGCGCAGTAAGGCATGGCAGGATGCTCTCATTTACAGATAGGGTCTCTGTCCTTCTAGGAATTTGTACCTGATCACCTTGGGTGGATCCCAGAGACATTGCCTAAGAAATGAACAAACAAATACCCTCAAAGGTGTTGGCTGCCTACAATGTTATAGTCTTGTTCCTTAATTCTAGAGTTCTGTGGCTGTTCATCCAAGGGATAAGAGACTCAGGTCATATCCTCACTGTGATTTACATTTGGCTTCAAATCAATTTCTCTCTTTTTAATTCTCCTCAGCCATCTCTCTTGTAAGAGCCCTCAGAAGCATACCTATCTCACTTAAATATTTATCAATAAAGAATAACTATTCAATATTTAAACATTAACTGAGAGATTAAGACAGAAAATCCATAGGATCTGTAAACTGGCAGCTGGGGACCAGGGTCTGCTTCACTGATTACTGAAATATTATATATTCAGTAAATTACTCCAGAAATAGACACCAGGATCAGTAACTGAAAGTATTCCCCAGCTGGTTGTTGCCACATTGCCTAAGGAAACAGCCAAGGCAGGTTCAAAATTTTCCAGGCAGACAGATGTAGTAAACCTGGAGAAGCCCAAAGTACCCTGGAGTATGACTAGAAAAGGAAGTATCAGTTTCTTGTAACTATTAGAAATACACTGATTTCTTCATTTTGCTAAATGGTACCAAACACAACACTGCTGAAACACTTTCTTGAACCGATGGAGCTGAATGGTTTGATCTGACCTTAGTCTGCTTTACTGGGTCAGACCCAGTGGCCTGCATCTGTGAAGAGCACTGGCTTTCTCAGTGACTGCCAGTTCACAAAAAATCCATTTGTGCTGCTGTAATCACCTTGCAGGTGTATCTACAAGGAGCTAACAAGTGCATTTCTGGCTGCCTGCCTATGGACTGGTGTGTGATGAGCTCTCTGAATGAAAGCTTCAGAGACAGCAGGCAGCACCATCACACTGCAGCTGTAATTCCCACATGTGCAGGGCTTGCTCCAAAACCTCTTAAAATTAATGGAAAAGATTGTACCCTTATTAACTTGGCACAGAAACAAAGTTTGAGGCAGAGCAGTGAAGTGACTGCATACCAAGGTGAGCTGAGGTGAAAATTGCAGGAAAGTAGCCAATTACTTGCTGTCCTGTCGATAAAGGCATGATTATACTTTACATTTAATTCTCTAGTTGCACTGAGCCTTACTTCATTTAAAGTAATTAGTTTCTTATTATAAAGCAGCACTCAGATTTTACGGAGAAAATCCCCCTCACCGAGCTTGCAGCAACTGAATGAATTCCTAATTCTCCCAGCATACTTCAAGCCTGACCTCAGCCATGCGTGGAGCCTTCACAAAGAGCAGTTTCAGGCCTTCAAGCACACTTTCCTGACAGAGCATTAGCCTTTCCCAGACCCAAGGATGGCTTCAGTCGTGCCCAGCTGGCAACAGGAGGACTGGCCCAGGATGTTTTTGTCCATCTGCATCCTCGTCCCTGCACAACACACTGCAGCCATCCCCTGGGAATGGTGAATTTGAGACCCATGCAAAATCACGGCCAAAGTTCCTGATGAAAGGAGTTTTCACAGACTCTGGGCACCTTATGGCCCAGTGGATTTCTTGTCCCAGCCATATTGCTGGGGGAACGTCCCTAGTGTTTGCCGAGACAAATTTTCATTGGGTTCATGGCACAAAAACAGGTGTCTGGTGAAAAGAGTGGAAGATTTAAAGGATGGTGCTGCGTGCCCAGCTCTCCAGGGCAGTGTTAGCACAGCAGGGCAGTGTGATGCTTTGCAATGATGGTGACCATGCCATGGACAAAGACATGGGGTTCTCCAGGAAGTGGCTATCCTGCATCCATGCTGCATGAAATCCATGGAGGGTTTAGACAAGGGAAGTGTGTGTGCCTTTTGCCTACATTTGTGCACCATGCTGATGACCTCCTTCTCTTACATTGCCTGGCTGGACAGGAGCTCACTATGCACCCGACTGCTCCACTCAAGTGCAGGGAGATTTTGTCTTTGATCTCAGTGACATCATGAATGGGGAGCTGTGCATGTGTTTGTGCTCATCAGGGAGAGGAGCAGGCGAATCCTCTGCTGTTTGTATGGGTGAAGATATATGGCAAAGATTCCTTTTAGGTAATGGAATACACACTGCTGGGTTTTTCAGTAAGCACTTCTGATTTTAGGAATAGCTGCCGTACCATCTTCTACTCTAGCAGATAAATAACTCTTTTTTCCTAAGGTTAATACATAATCTTAGAAAATTTACAGGCATATGTCTGTCTCTCCTATCTCCATAATGTGTGAATGCAGTGGTTTAATTCTTCCCTTTTGATGAGAATTATCATGAAGGGTGGTGATGGCTGATAAACTCATTCTTGTCCAGACATCAGAGAATCCACATGGGCAAGCAGTGCTGGCGGGAAGGTTTCATACACATCTGCTCAGAGAGGTCTGGTTTAGTTTCTGCTCTGCCTGGTTAGTGTCGCAGATGTGTGAGATGGTCCAGGCTATCTCCTCCCTCTCTCTGGGCAGACATTTTGAATTTGAGAAGGTAATTTCAAATTCATAAATCTCAAAGTGATCTTAAGCCATGACTGCTTGTTGGGGTGAGGTTTTTTTTGTCTTTTGCTCTGTGTAAGAGGTTTCTGTGTAACGCCACATTACTGGTGAAAACGCTACTGAAGACTCAGCAATTTGGACATCTCATTTAGCAAGAGACATGTGTGTGCTCAGACTGGGCCAACTCCCAAATGTTTTCACTTTCCCCCCTTCAGTTGTGAAATAAGAGCCTCAATCTCTTCTAAAGGCTGGCAAACAGCCCTTGTCCAAAGATCACCACATCACATATTTACCTGCCTCGCCTGGTGCACGTGACAGTGAGCAGGGCCCAAGGGTCAGCCTCCCGAGGGACCCTGTGACGTGCCAATGCCCAAGGGAGAGCAAGGCTGGGCTGCTTGCTTACCTCAGTTCAAAAACAGGGAAAGCTCACGGCACTGGAGGTTCCCACTTTATGGTGATTCTGTTGGGCACCCTGAGAGCCATGAAAGAGACAGACAAACTGCCTTCTGCCAACTTCGTGCCTGAGAAATGACACAACAGGTCTACTCCAGAAGCAGGACAAATTATGTGCGTTAGATCCTGGTACTGGCTTGGAAAGAAAGGGCAAGATGGAGCTGTGGACTAGGCTCACCTGCAG
Source organism: Promerops cafer (assembly GCA_013398275.1). Taxonomy (NCBI): domain Eukaryota; kingdom Metazoa; phylum Chordata; class Aves; order Passeriformes; family Nectariniidae; genus Promerops; species Promerops cafer. The sequence continues at coordinate 1,393,350 of VZSE01011883.1, forward strand.
TGTGAGAACTAGTTCAATCAGCTTCTGCTGCTTGGCCAACAGTGTGCTTTCCACATGGCAGCTCTGAAAAATAGACAAGGGCACATGAAGGTCTAATAAACTGGCTGGACTCCAACAAGTTCAGCATATTGTCTCTTTACATCTCTTGGCAGGGGAGACTGGCCATGAAAATGTTGCTAATAACAGAAACCCAGAATACCCAGAAAACCAGAAATCTCTATCCACCTGCCTTCTGCGGTCTGAAGGACAAGAAGAAATGGGGTTGTTTTCTTTCCCTGATCTCTGAACTAGTGTGTTTGCTCCCTGTTATTCTTCTGGTCTCCTAAATTATCAGAATAAGCACTCTTAAAACCATATAAAGCAAGTCCCCACTTTGCCATGCTGTTGTCATCTCTAGCATTTGTTGCTATCTATTCATTAAGGTACATCCTCTTAATAAAAACATCCAAGAAACCAGCCTTTGTTTGCTGATTATACATTCAGGGATTCCAGATTTATAGCGCTCATTTGCCTTAATTGAAGCTTATGACGAGTACAAATTTTCTGCTGAAAGAAAAAGACAAAAGAACAGAATGGTATAGGACAGCGTTCATGTAGAGATAAAGCGATGATTGTGTCATTTGTTTTGGAGGGTATGTTTGCTATTAAGCTGAAGTCTAAAGTAAGGTACATTGATTTACAGGAAATAGCTCACTTACACACATATTAGACATTTACAAACCCTACTTCAGAAGCCCCTGAATACTGATAAGCCTTTGTGGTTTCAGCCAAGTATGTCATCAATAACATCAGTGTCTGTTTATAAACATTTTTTTTCCCTGATTCAGGTAGTCAAAGTTCAGGAAAATATTTGTCTTTGGTCTCTGCAAATGAATGGCTTGAAATTCAGTGACATTGTCCTCTTCAAAGGGAACTGAAGGAACCCAGTCCTGTTTCCTAGAAGAGCCTCGGAGGAGCAGGAGAGCCAATGTGATTTCCAGAGAAGTGGCACCCTTCTTTCTGTTTTTGCCATAATGGAAAAAATAATTATTTCCTCTTATTGTGTCTTTGCATCTTGGAAGCTTTGCAAAATGTTTTTTGACCTCCTGGATTACTTGTGGAAGAATTACATCTATGACTTGAAAGAATGCACTAGTAGATAAAATACCTTCCTATAATTAACACAAAAAATTTGGACCTGGCTAGTCCCCATCTAATTGCTGGCACTGGGGCCTTTTTCCTGAAATGGCTTTGGCTCCATTTGAAGGTCTTGATTTAGCAAATCATTTAAGCACATGCTCTCTGGATGTGCTTAAAAGTTGCTGAAGTGCAACCCTACTTGGGTGGGGTTTCGCTCATCCTCCTGTGTGTAAGACTGCAGAGAAAAATCTGGCTTTTTTTCTGTCTTGTGCACTGGGAGAATAAACTTCAGCAAGCAGGTGGTGTCCCTGTTACATTTCAACACAGAGAATACAGGGTAATAGTATTTGGCACCAAGGCAAAACACAAGTAAATATCATGTGGTGCATCTATCTGTTACTCTAAAGCAAACATTAGGAAATGAATCATTATGCCCAAGAGGGCAGAGCAAGGGCCACCACGACAGGGACTTCCTCTGCTCAGAGGCAGCCTCCAGTGCTGCAGGGTTTCCTTCTGAGCTGGCTGCCCTCCATCCCTCCCTGCACGGGGCGGTGGCCCAGAAATACCCATTTTCTCTGTTGGCTTTGTAAGCAGCATGGGAACACTTTCCCCACTGGGGACAGGATGCTAATTTATTTGCTCTGCTGAGTTTCCACACCTGATTCCCAGCCTGCTGCTCTGTGCTGTCCTTCCAGCCTCTGGTGAAGCAAAGTTACTCCCCTCTGCACCCATCCTTGTGCCATCCTGAAGAGATTTGGCTGACACCAGCACAAAACCCAGCACAACCAGTGGTAACCAGTAGCTCTTCCTGGGACAGCGTTTGTGACAACTAATGCTCTAGAGAGGTGACTCCTCAGTGCTGTGGTTATGTTGGAGTTTCTCCTGACAGTGGGATCTCATCCTGACACAGAGAAAAATGTCAGACTGGGGTCAACATGGGGCCTCCAGAGCACCTGAACCATTAAGTGAAAAAATGCCACAGTTGCTCTGTGTACCCAGCAGCTCTAGCATTGTTGGGTGGCATTTCTCTGAAGAGATTATCCTGCTGTTTTTGTCACTACAAACGCTGAAATGGACACAGGCATCGATGCATGATAGTTTCTCCAGTTAGCCCTCCTTGTCATGGCCATGAAAGGAACAGAGAGGTGCCAGGGGGTCTGACAGCAATGCACGGGGCACAGACCCCCGTGGGTCACGTCCTCACAGCCACGCTCTGGCACCACCAGTCTGTCTCCTGCCACAGCAACACTTGCTTCATCTGCAAGTGAATGAAACCAGGCAGCATCAGCTGCAGCCGCGGAGGATCTCTTCTGAATGCCCATGAGCTACGAGCCAGGCTTTCCCCCTACGCCTGAGTGCTTCCGTGCCTAAGCTTTTCATCTTATATCATAGAACTATGCATGTTTTCATTGCCCATATTGGTGCCTTATCCTCGTTGGGTGGCACAAGCTATTTCCCTCTTACTGCCCAAGAGAAGGGGTGGGGGAGGGAGGGAAGGAACAGAAAGGAGGGGAGAATTTGTTGTCTCTTAGTTTGCCCTCCTGTCAATCGATCAGCAGCAATTCCTTTTAGATAATAACACACAAATTGTGCAGCTCAGCTACTGCTCTGCCTCTGTGAGAATCTGCTGGGACCGAGCTTGAGATCAGTGAGATAATGAGCTGTAAGAGCAAAGGAGAAGGGGGAGAGTAGAGAGGGAGGGGGGAGAGGGAGAGAGGGGGGTGAGTCTGAAGATGCAGTTCCTGCTCGAGCTCCGCGGGGAGTTAGGTGCTCACCTAAGCTGTACTTAGAGCGTCCCAGCTCTAGAGCCATAAACGGGGGGACCCGCGGTGGCAGCACAGCAGCTTGGTGAGAGCAGGCAAGGCTGAGAAGAGGCAAAGCACTCGCAGTACCTGCTGTAGCCACATCCTGCCCAGGTCTGCCTTAGGTCTGCCTCTCCCCACAGCCTTTCCCTACCTCTTCAGACCATCACTTTGGGTTTAAGTGCCTCACTGAAGCTCCATGCTTAAAACAGATGTGACTGTGCATATGTACATATATATATATAGCTACATGTAATACACACATACACCCTCCAGGATGAATTGGAGTGGGCAGTTGTGATGCAGCCTTTGATGTGCAGTTTTGCTCCCAGTCACACCTCTGTCATGGGCAGACTGTTTTTGTGGCATTCAAGGTTTGCAAAATGTTATCTCGGGGTCCCAGCAGTGATGGTCCCCCATCAAATGATGGCAGCTCTCCAGGAGGCACAGAGGCATCACCTGAGTGCAAGCCCTGCTGTCCGTGGCTTGCTTTTGTGTAAGGGACACCCGCTTTTGGAGATCATCTCCCCCATTTTGCAGGCAGCACAAAAGAAACACAGAGTTTGTTGCTTTTTCAGCTTCATAACAAAGCTATCCAGTTCTAAAATTATCAAAGTGAAATGGAGGCTTGCTTAATGTGTGTGTGGGTGTTAATGGAGACAGAACCGCTCTTATAACTGCCTTAAAAGCTATTTCATAAAATAGTTTCATTGTCAGGGACTTTAAACATACAGGATTAATATCTTACTGACTGTACCTCATTTTGTATTATCTCAAGGACAAATTTATAAGATGATACACACTATTTAGTCTTTACAATGCTTGCATTTGTAACTGCCATGCTTTGGGAGAATGTTACCATCATTGCTACTTTTAGAAACATATTAACTTGCCATAAACAACGAAAAAGAAATTAATCACATTCACAAATCTGTTAAGGAGTTAGCTACTATATATAAACTGCCAAAAGCAACCTGAAATCTATATTAAATTGAGGCAAATATTGCTTAGAGTTATTAAATAACACACGTATAAATCAGCTTAATTTAAAGCATCACTGAAAATTCTAATGCTATTTTGACTTGTAACATAAGGTTGTGTGTTTTATTAAAATTCTTTTACTGAAAATGCTTAGATTTAAAAAAAAAATGTTACAATTATTTTATGGATTTTCTCTTTCTTGAAATTTCATTTTAAGAATTTGAATTGTATTTTTTTAGGATATCTATCCATGTTAATAGGTAACCTCAATGTGTTAAGAAGGAAAAGTAAAAAATGCTGATTATAGGATGCCTTAAATCACAGTATTTTTCAGAAATGTTTCATGCCTGGTGATTTTCTATGCACATCATAGGAATTTCTTGGCTTCTCCAAGCAGAGTTCTCACAGTGTGGGATGCTTGAGGGAAAGGAGACCTTTTCTGTGAATGGACAGAGAAAGCTGTCAGCTTGTTTAGTCTTGCAAATCGAAGACAGAGAGTAGATATGTTTGTTGCCTGTGAATGTATTAGAGTAAGATTCCAAAAGGATCTTTCATAGAGTAGAAAATATTGGCATAGAAAAAAATATGTTAAGAAGACGAGAATTTACAGACCTGTGCAGCCCAGAGATCCTGTTTCTGATGTAGTGACCCTTTCCTAAGGAAGAGTACAAAAATGTATCCATTCTAAGCTATCCCCAACACCCCTCAAACATTTTGAAATGTAATGGAAATTAAGAAGGGTATTACAAAGCTCTGAGATTAAAGAGGGAATGTGATGCCCCAGTTTTCTCAGGAAGAAAATGCTATCCTTGTCTTCATAGCCCACCGCAGCACCAGGCACATCTCTACTTTTTCTTGGCAGCAGTTCTCCAGAGCCTCGAAGGGAAGAGCAGTCACTCTTCTGGTCTGGAAGAGCTGGGTGATTATACAGGAAATGCATCAACATTCCTGACAGTAGGAGGTGAACAAAGAGGGAGGAAGATGCAGCAGGACTGATGCACACCCTGTGTTTTATTAGCTGTACAATATCTGGGTACACTGGATTACCCTCAGAAGATTGTCTCTGATCCGTAGTGCTGGACCTAGACACTGGCTCCATCTCCACTGAGGAGAACAGGCACCAATTTATCTATCATTGCAATGTATATGCTGGGCACTTGAAATAAACTGCCTTTGGGGTTATGGATGAAACTGAAAGAGCCTGTTGTGGCAGATGGCATTCCTGTCACCAGTGTCCTCTGGAAGACACTTGGATACATTTCAGGAGAGGACTGTATAAACTTTGAAAAGAACAGTGGAGAGGAGATCTACTGGTAAACTTGGTGTCAGCAGAAGGCATGCCCTTGCTGCAGACACAGCTCCTCATTTCCATGCTTTGGTACCCTTTCTTGCACAGACTCATCCCTGTGTGACACAGACCCTGCTCCATCACTGCTGCCTTCTGACTTTGTGGAGAATAGCCTCCAAACCAATTTTCTCTACTTAAGTTTGGACACCAAAAAGGGGTAGCTGACTCATGATTGTAGGTGCACACTCCATGAGAAGGAGACACTCTTTCAGGAAACCAGGGTTAACTTGGGAGTTTCATTCTTCTCTTTCCTGACTGTTGGGATGTTAAGGCAATTACACCCTTAATTTACAAGCTGCTCTTGGTGTGCTAATTGTAAAGAGGATGACTCAGGCAGTGTAAGATAAAAGGTGTTATCAGCTATCAATCATATGTCAGTTTGGTGGCAACTTTTATAGCTGAAGTGGCTTCAACCACACAATGACTTATGTTCCAGGCTGCTCTAAAGACTGGCTTGCCACACTGCCTCCTCTCCTCTCTTCACTCTGGGCAAGGGCTTAGCCCAACTGAGCAAGCTGTTTTGACTGCTAGTTCTGTTTTGGACCCTAGTCCCATCCCTGTAAATGAACATCAATTCATTGCTGGAAATTATTTCCAAGTGCAGAATTGTTGCATTGCAGTTGTCTCCGGTTTGAATTCTTTTTCTCTTTTTCATAACATGATGGCTTTGTTGCACCAGGAGTGCTTTGCACAGTAGCTTTTAGGTGACCACAACCTTTCATGCCTGAAGCTCTCAACAATTTGAAGATAATGATAGACTTATCTTCACAAATTTATAGATAAAGCATCTCCTTGGTAAAGTCCACATTGTCTGAATGATACAAAAAGGGCAGAAAAGAAGAAGAAGGGAATTGTTCACCTTTTCATAGCTATGCCTTCTAAATGGTTTTCCAACTTTCTGTCTTTCACCTCTGGATTTGTACGTATTGGTGTTGTCTAAGCCTTGCTTTGAACTCACAGACTTTCTTTACAGACTGCACCAACCAATTGGGAGAAATCTGCTCGTACACAGAAGACTCAGAAATCTGAGCTATTGTAGAAGGCCAAGGCAAAAGATTTGAAAGGTAAGCAAGGAACTGGCACACTAAGGAACAGTTGAGGTTAGACACTCTGATAGCAGCAATAGCCACCCTCATCTAAAAATACCTTGTAAGATTACACTGAGCCCGAGGCCCCTGTGTGAGAGCTACTGTCATGTGAAAACAACGTCTGTGGCTTTCAAGGCAAGTGTATTTGTTGTTTTGCAAAAACCTTCATCTAAAGAACTTTTCTATCTTCTCCTGCTGCCTCATGCTCTCAACTCCCATCATGTTTTTGTTCTTTCCACTGTTTAATGTTTATCTTCCTTTGCAAAAATAGAAGTCAGATGGGAAAACCAACTTTTCTGGGCATTCCCACAGTGCATATTTGTATTTTGGAGCAGTATCTCAATAGCACAGTGTTCTTCAGATAACCTGAAATCACAGAGGTTATGCACAATATTATGCACAACCGTGGCTGTCTATTCAGAGCAAAAATCAACAGTGCAGGTACAAAACAGACTGACTGAAAGTACAAAGGTTACATAGCAACTTTACCCCAACAAATATATGCAGTCCTGGCTCCTATAATCTGCAGGTTAAAGGACAGTCATAGAGTCACAGAATCATAGAATGGACTGGGTTGGAAGTGACCTTAAAGATCATTTCATTCCAATGCCCCTGCCATAGGTTCCATCCAACCTGGTCTTGAACACTTTCAGGGATGGAGGACCCAGAATTTCACTGAGGACTGTTGCAGTGTCTCACTGCCCTCACTATAAAGAATTTTTTCCTAATATCTAAACCTACTCTCTTTCAGATTGAAACCATTCCCCCTTGTCCTGTCACTAAATGCTCTCATGAAAAGTCTCTTTTCTTGTAAGGTGCCTCAAGGTACTGAAAGGTCACAATTATGTCCCCCCAAAGTCTTCCTTTTTCCAGGTTGATCAACCCCAGTTCTCTCATCCTTCCCCATGGGAGAGGTGCTCCATTCCTCTAATCATCTTCATGGGCCTACTCTGGACTCACTCCAACAGGTCCATGTCCTTCCTGTGCTGGGACCCCAGACCTGATGCAGCACTGCAGGTGGGGTCTCATGAGAGCAGAGGGGCAGATTCCCCTCCCTGGCCCTGCTGGCCACGCTGCTTTGGATGCAGCCCAGGACACGTTTGGCTTTTTGGGCTGTGAGTGCCCGTGGGTGGGTTGTATCCAGCCTCTCCCCCACCAGCACCCCATCTCCTTCTGGGCAGGGCTGCTCTCCATCTGTTCATCCCCCAGCCTGTGTGGATACTGGGGGCTGCCTCAAGCCAGGTGCAGCACCTTGCACTTGGCCTTGTTGAACCTCATGAAATTTCCTTGGGCCTAATGCTTGAGGTTGTCCAGGTCCCTCTGGATGTCATCCTGTCCTTCAATGTGTCAGCTTTACCAGTCAGCTTGGTGTCATCTGCAAATTTGCTGAGGGTGCACCCAATAATGACATCCTGGGGTGGGCATCTCTTTCTCTTTCTTGTCCAACCACAGTGAATTTCAGGCTGTATTTTACAGTCCTTGGGCAAAAGGAGAGATTGACATCAGTTTCCAAGAAAATCTTTAATCTGAAAATGTTTCAAAAGTCTCAGAAAACCTTCATGTAATCTGACAAATTGCAGCACCTCCAGAGGATTCACACAACTTGAAACATTTCTTTTCATTTTCTTTTTTTTTAAATTTATCCTCAGTCATGATGCGAAAAGGTGATAAAATTGTCTCCCCTCCCCTTGCTGAAATCAAAGGTATCCAGTTTCTCCAGTGATGATGTTCTGATAGGTCAAATAGTGGGGAAAAAGGAACTGAGGAATTTTTGTTTGTTTGTCAGATTTTTTTCCTACCCACACGAGGGCTGGGGCTGCATTTAAAAAGACACCATCAACTTTAGGTGATAGAAATGCTCCAGAAGGAGTCAGTGGGGAAAGGCCTTGTTGCCTGGTTCTTGCTGGGTCTTAACTAACCCAGGTAGATGGAAGATTTCTGTAGGAGAGAGAGATGCTAACACAAGCGTCTGCCACAAAAGAGGAGTTAAGTGTCCTGTTTTAACAACCTCTGGCTTGTGTCCAGCCTTTAACCTCCCAAATTCCCGCAGATTCAGTGTGTGGAGATCAGCAATGCCTGGCTCTGGCTGAGACTTGGACTGCTTTTTTGGACAAATTTGCTCAGCACTACTGATGCCTGCAAAAATCCCTGCCTCAAGGTTTCCAACTGGAACCACTCTTTCCTGGTGTCTCGTTTTTTGATAAATTAGAGCTAAGCAAACAGCCACCAAAACAGATTTAAAGGAGCCCCAATATAAACAGGAACATTTTGCTGCTGTTTTCACTTGGCTGGATCAAACACAGCTGCCTGTTGAACTGGGTAAATAGGGAGCAGGGTAGTATTACACTTCACCTCTTTATCAGGGTTCAAGGCAAACCTTTCCCTCCTTTTTTTCCCCACTGTTGTGCATATTTTGGAGTTCTTTTTATAAGTCAATTTTATTTTAAGTTTCAGTTTGGGTTTCTGGAAAATGAACTAGCTGAAGCTGATTGTGAAATTACTCCCTAGAAAAAGGTAAACAGGAATCATGCAGAAATGCTGACAATGGGAAGAGGTTTGCACACACAAAAAAAAATCTGTTTTTTAAAAGATTATCCTTTGGTTACTGATTATGTACTTGCATGTTTTAACATTCTCTGTATTAGAAATAAACTGAAGTTGCATATCTTTCATCCTGGACCAGCTCTAAAGTTAAGCTGATTCCCCTCCTGCTTACAATTGTCTGGGAGAAGGGCCAAGCAGGGTGGTCAGGATTTCATGAAGGGGAGTGGTAAGAGATCCACCTTCACACCAGGTCCCCAGCTCCATTCTGGGCTGGAGATTTTCAAAACATGAAGTGTATTATGTCTTGCTCAATGTTTATTCACCATGACAAACTTCTGATATTCACCTTGCACGTGCTCAATGGTGGTTTAAAACCCCCGTGTTTCTGATTCCCAGAGCTTGATTATATACAACAGGAAAATGCTTCTCTTGCTCACTTATGATTTTCCCACCTTATAACAGCAGTGAATGTATTTACTGGATTTACATACTCTGACATTACAGCACATCCATTCAAAGGAAAAAGTGCTTACAGAATAGCATTACATGCTAGATTAAATCATGTTTCTCAGGCACTAGATACAGAGAGATGGTCCCTGGCTGTAACTGCTCACAGTTGGTTGGACAAGGATAAAGACCAGGGGGCATAGATATTGTTTTTAACAATTACAGATTGAGCGGCCCTCACCAGCCCATACAGGAAGGCTGGGTAAAACCAGAAACTGGCTTTAATCACAAAGTATCCTTTTGTGTGCAACAAATTTTCTCCTTATCACACAGCAGGTCTATTTCTTAACAGTGTGCCGGAGTACCATATATTTCCTTTCTGGATTATTTTCATTATCACTGCCACCTACAATGAATTGCAGCAGGGCAAAACTACAAATCAGTTTTCCTCTCTTGCAATTTTTATGTAACATGATAGTTTGGTGTAGGAGACCCATTTGCATCACATCTTCCCTCTGCCTTCTCCTGATGAGCATCCCAGTGTCTCAGTCTCACCAAGCCCTCTGAAATTTTGCTGACTCCCATCTCCACAACATCCAGTGGTAACAAGTTCCCAAATTTCTCTATTTGCCATGTAAAAATTTTTCTTGCTACTCTCTGTTATAAATTCATTTGTATTTCATTGAGCGCCCACACTTCTGCTATTGATGGATGAGGTGAACAACAGTTTTTTATTCCCCTTACAGTCCCCTTCATGCTTTGTAAGCTTCTGTCATATCCTTCCTCAGCCTTCTGTTCTCCAAACTGAGGTGATCCAGCCTTTTCAGTTTCTCTTCCTATGCAGTTTGCTCCATTCTCCTCATCATTTTAGTTGCCATTCCCAATAGTTTTTTTGATTCTTCTGTATCCTCCTTCAGATGTAGAGAACACACACTCACCTGCATGAGATCCAAGGGTGCACCAAGGTTTTACAGGATGGCTGTTTCCACCAGTATGAGACGTAGGGTCTACCTATTAAAAACAAAACAAACCAAAAATCCCCACCAAAACAAGTAAAGACAGCCTGAGAAGGTCATAAATATTCTAAAATGTGTGTAAGTAAAAGCAGTACTGAACAAGAAATAGAAATCTTCACTGGAAAGTGAAGATGCAGCCTAAAGAGCCCAGGAAGAACATGGTGCTTAGAGCAATTAGAGATTTGGTATTGAGACCTTAGGGAAGGTACTACTTGGCACAGTGCCATGTGGTAAAGAAATCCCAGGCAGCTCCAGGGGGCAAGAAACCAAGAGATAGAAAACAGGAGAAAGGGCTTGAGCAACTGCTGGATGTAGGAAGAGGGAGAAATTAAATTAAAACCTTCTCTTTTAGGTTTTGTGGCTGTTAAAAGAAGCAAACAACCAAATCAAAGAAACAAACAAAAACAGAGAATAAAAACACAACAAAGAAAAAGGCTAAAAAAGAAACCCCCTTTTCTAGAGAATACACCTTAATGGTCTTCGAAATAAAGAATTTAGAGGAAAACCCACCCTGAACCTGATTTTTCACAGTGAAAAATACCTCATGGAAAGTAGTAACAATTGAGAGTGGAGCTACTTAAATTCAGATTACCACAGGGTAAATTCCCAGTGCAAGTGCCTATGATTTTATGAAAGCAATCCAATTAGTCACAAGTGACTAGGACTAAGGGTTAAAATCAACCACTGTGGGAGAAGGCTGAAAGATACAATCTGCAGTTTGTGATAGAAGATGATGCTCCTGGAAAAGGGCACAAAGGCAAGGAGACTTTGCAAGGGAAGTGAGGTAAAAGAGGGAAACTGCATTAGCAACAAAAGAAGGGAGTCAAAGTGACAAGATAAAGAGAGTCATATAATTCTGATATAGAAAAGATAAGGGCAGAAGAAGAGAAGAAACTAGGAAAAGGGTGTATAATGTAAAACAAATCTTCAGTTATTAGGTAAAAGATCTTACATATTTATAAGAACAACCTAGGCGAGGGTAGGTATCTGTGCTATCTCTAGTCCCGTTCCCCATCTCTACTCCCCGTGACCAGCTTAACAATGTCTTTATAGGATGAACCAGCAGTATAAGGGGCTGGAGAAAGTCAGTTCTGCCTCTAATGTACAAGAAACAATTATTTAAACAGCAGATACAGCTCTCAGTGAAAAATTTCATCTGGCTAGGTGGAAAATGAAAAAATATCTTTCAATAAATATGAACAGCAGCAAAAATATAAGCAAAGCTTTAAAGCTGCAATTACTTTGGGTGAATTCTTAGGCAGGGCCAAAACTGTGGTCATGAAGGTGTTTCTAACCCTGGAATTGTCATCCACAGGCACGCATCCATGTTTTTGACTCAAGCTACCTTCTGAACGATTTGATGTTAGGCTGCTTGTTCTGGCTTTAGGACCTCATTTAGTATTTAAGAATGCAACTATTCTCAGCACTTTACTACGTCATAATCTTTGCTAAATGGTGTTTCAGATGAGGGCAGAGAGCTGGCATTCATCTACAGCACTGCTGGAGAGGCGGAATAAGAAGGGCAGGTAAGCAAATTTAATCTCCTGCGGCAAGCAGATGCAAGGGGATGCAAGGGCCGAGCAGAGCCTCCTCCTTGCCATTCTCCTGCACCTTATGGCCGGGTAACAGGGCACAAAGAGAGAGGAAAGACTCAGATCAGACTGCCAGCATCAGGGTAATAAAATATCTGCTTATTCAGAGCTGTGGTTTTGGATGCAAAAACGCAGCAGAGAAGCCCTTTCCTCACTCGTGCGTATGCTCAGGCTCCTCCCACCCCGCCAGGGCCGGCGCCTATTCTTGACCCCAGTCGAGGGTTTACAACACCCAGGGTGGGGGAACTGAAGCACAGAGATTGCGTTCCCCACCAGTGGTGACAACCACGAAAGAAACCCAGATTTCCTGCTTTGCTGTTTCCACTGCAGGCTCTGCACACCTCTCCCCAGCTTGTCCCCCTGCTCCAGGCCAACAGCTCCACATCATTAGCAAACAATGGCATCAGGGCTGCTGGGGCTCAGGCAGGGCAATTTCCATCTGTTCTTCTCACTTCCTTTTCTCTTCCCACAGAGCTCACTGACTTCTACTGCCGGTGCCAAAAGCAGAGATGGTCCCACTGTCAGAGTGCATCCCTACTGCCTCTCCCAAGCATCTTCCAAGGCTCTCCAGAGTCCCTCCATCTTCTGCACAGGGACAGGGGACAGGCACAGACCCACCTGTCTCCATCACCTGCAGGCTGCATCATACAGCCTGTGGCACTGCAAACAGGAACAAGGATCGTGCCAGCTGTGTGGCTTGGAGGTTTATAGAAAGGTGAACGTGGCTCCAGTGCTTTCTAAATGAAGGGGGTTTTCTTTGTGCCTGGCATGTGAACATCTGCAATACACTGTATTGATGTTTCTGACATAGATAGGCCTGTCTGAACTGTCATTACCTGGAACCTGAAAAGCCTTTATTCTTGCCTGCCATTTCTAGCACATGGCAGGATCCTTCACTCCGGAGTGATCACTAGCTCCCCGTTAATTTCTCCTCTCTGTTTCACTGCTCAGCGAGTACCCTCTGATCTTGCCGCTCACTCCCCCTCCCCACCTCTCTGAAACTGGAAGAAAGAGTGCCCTGATATCTGCAGAAATGCTTTTCCCTCCTTCCCTGTGTCCTGGCAGCCTCCACACAGTCCCTGTCCCCTTCGCCCAGGCTGCAGCCACCTCCGTTATCTGAGCTTGCCAGCATTTCCTCTGTCTTTCCCTCTGCCATCAAGGTCTAGAGCAGCTTCCTGTCATATTTTCTGGGCCACTTGTATCTTACTTTCTGCCTCAAGTAATCTCTGCCTCTCGTGAGCATTTTCCATGTCATGTCTTTCTGCAAACCGTATCTTTCCTTGTTCCCATCCCTCACACTTCCTCTGATTCTAGGGAATCTCTTCTTTATTGACTTGTGATTTTAGGGTTTCCTGTTCTCAGGAGCTGGGATCTACAGGCAATATGATACAAACTGCCAAACCAAATTGCTTTTCACCTTCTGATTTAAGTATTCAAGCTAATGCTTGCTCTGTTGCATTCGAAGTGTACACTGCATACGTTGTTTTCTCCTGCTTTCTTTCTCCATCAGGCTTTTTGGACCAAAACCTGCTTTTGATCATTGCTGCAGTTAAGACTTTTCACAAGGAATCAGCCACAGGCAAAGCATTTAACAGCTTGATTCTAAAATAACAATGCGTATATAGGAGAGTCATAAAAGAGTTGCAAATGTTCTGTATTATGTTTTGAAACTAGTAAGAATGAGCATCATATAAAAATGTGGATCTAAATTCACAGCACTCCATGTATTTCCAATTGCATAGCAGAAATCAGGACATGCTGTGAAGATTAAGCTTTGAATACATGGACTATTGAAAAGTATGGTTTGGAAAACAGATAAATGGAAAATAAGTGTACCAGGGGATTTCCATGTTCTGTGCTCTTTTAACCCTAAGCAGCATCAATATCCAAGTTACACAGTTTATTATTAAATTAGTCTCTTTTTCCTTTTAGGAGGGGATAAAAATGCAGTGAATAGATTAGTTTTAATCTATTGAATCTGAGGTTAATGGGAGATTCTCTGAAAGTGTAAACACTGGCCAATATACATGTATAAATTTTTGCTCATATTTTTAACCACCAAAATGCAGAAAGGAACATTTTTTTTTCTACTGGCTTGTTAAAATCTTGTCAGTGGTCTTCTCCATGGAGAGAGCTGGATTGGAAGTTTTCCTCTAAGCACATTTGTTGGATTCAGCCCTTGACCAGAAGAATGTTATTGCTCTACTTTGGTTGCAGCCAGAAAAAACTCAGGTATGATGGTACACTCTTAGAGGTTATTTCAAGATTGTACCTCTGCTGAGAGACCAAACTTCAAACAAGCTGCAGACTTTCACGTGCCTGTGGGATGGAGAACATACGTGTGCACATGTCCCTTTCCTTTGAATTCACCTGCTGAATTTGAAGTATATACATGCAGTAGCATTAGTTGTGTGCTGAATTGTGTGTAGAAAACTTCTACAGCTTTGGGAACTCAATGGAAAAACAAACTGTGAAAAAATCAGGCAGTCCCATGCTTCACCTTCTGCCACTCCACCCACTTCAGTCACTTGCAACAGAGCTCTGAGCTGATTCTGCTTTCTACTTAGAAAACACCTGCAGCAACTTTTCTAGACCAAGAACATCATGACTACAGAAAATGCATCCAGGGTAAGTGTATGTGGGAAGTAAAAAGCTTTCTGCTTCTGTAAATCTCAGTACCCAAACAGCACATTTTAAATCCACTGCATTTCTGCATCCAGAAAATCAGTAAACTCAATCTCAGAAATGCTGGTGCCGCTCAGAAGCGTGTACTTACTTACCTGGTGAGAAAATATGACATCAGGGATGGGAGAAATTATGCCTACTGAATCATGTAAAGTCATCTCTGCTCAGGAGTTTGGGGTTTGCACTGGCTGTTGAGTTTTCCAGATGGAGGAGAAAGACAATTAGGGGGTTTCAGCCTCAGTTTTGCTGTACAAACTCAGGTTGCTGTGGCTGCAGTCAATGTAAGCACCTGTTGAATGAGGAGTGTGGAGCTGCAGGCTGTTCATGAGCTGGGCTCCAGGCTGGCACTTGCAGACCTTAGGTCTCATGACATCCCGGACGTGCTGAGAATGATATTGCTCAAAAATATCTGGGAAAGGTTGTAGCCTACACATTCTGTCCAGAAAAATATAGACAGGAGTGTGTGTATGTACCTGGCTGGGTAAGTGCCCATCGAATTATTTTGGTTCTGCTGGGATTGTGGCATTTAAAGGTATTTTAGGCCATGCTGGAATCTCTAGTTACTTAAAGCTATGCCAACCCAAACAAACTCAGTTTCCAGTCTGCAGATAGCTGTCTCCAAACTGGTCACCACTGTGGTGTCTGTGGGGGGAGATAAGCAATTCCACAGCACAGTTAAGCTCTTCTGAAGCAATTTTCTTGACCTGATCAGAAAAGCATCACTCTGAGCACCAAGTCCTGCACTCCTGACATCAGTGTGAGCCATGCCCTCAACAAGAGGTGTCTTTGGGCCTCAAGCACCTGCTGGACTCCAAGTTACGTACATGTTTACGTTCTGATGAAGTCACTTGGTCTTAATCATATGCTGAAAAGTGTTGCAGAGTTGATTCAAAGTTCAGTCAGGTAGTGGGTATTTGGAGGTAACTGCAAAGACTTACAATAGAAAGTTTCACAATAGAAAGTGGGTATTTGGAGGTAACTGCAAAGTAGAAATAGACTTACAATAGAAAAACAATCAGTTGCTCTCCACATAACACCCTTATATTATTTATTCCCCTAATTGGTTTACTAATCTATCTGACAGATGCATTTATTATTTTCAGCTGTTTCACTTGTGATCTCTGTAGATGTTCTCTTTCCTAAAGTTAGCCTGAGTAAATATTTGACATTGTCCCCTAAGTCACTGCATACCGTTGTGTAACCTAATAAAACCTTTTATTTCATTAGCACCAGTTTATCTAATGTTCCAGACTAATTGAGAGTGGATTTCCAAGAAGAAAAAGGAAGAACATGTTCACAACCACAGACACCTCCTCACCTGTTTATGAAAGACAACACAGGCTCTGCAGAACAGAAAAAATACCACATCTCACCTTTCTGCAATTTTCTCAGTCCATATCAATTCCCCGAAGTAAAAGCCTCATCATTCAGTGTTTACATAAAAATATAAGCTTGAAAGTAAGGTCGCTATTTTCCTCTGCCCAGTAGGGATTACTGGAACAGATTCTGCACTTCCCTGTGTGGAAATCGCCTCTCTCCCTGGGCTCTGCCTTAGCAATCAGGGGTGGGGGGGAAAGTGTTCCTTCCAAAAGTCCATGTTCTTTTTATGCTGGGGGCCCCAGAGCTGGACACAGTGCTCCAGGTGGGATTTCACAAGAGCAGATTAGAGGGGCAGAATCAACTCCCTCACCCTCCTGGCCACACTGCTTTTGATGCAGCTCTGGGTATGGTTGGCAGTTTTCAGTCCTTTTGTCATTCTGGATATAGAAACATAAAACTCATAGATCTTTCAAAACTGATCCCATTTAATTAGAAAGCTGACACATTTTTATAATTACTGTGATATTCCTGACTGCAGCCAAGAAGGCCTGAGGAAGGGGATCGACAGAAATTCGTGTATTTTATAAATGCATGAGTGTGTTCAAGCAGAAATTATTACTGAAGCCAAAGGAAGCACAGCAAGGATAGAGCATCCTCAGATTCAGAGCCCTTTCCACATCAAAGTGCTGGCAAGCTGATCTTGGCATTTGCTTGGGTCATTGTCCTGGAAGCCCATGGGATACCTCAGCTCGGCCTTGCCGTGTTAGCGGGGCTGCTGTGAGAAGACACCCAGTCTGTTCTGCTGGTGTGTACTGGAGCACCAGACCTGAGGCACAGGTTTCTCCCTGATCCACAGCAGGGGATGGATCTTCACAGGGATAAAGTTTTGTTGTTCCCATAGTATTTAGGCGTGAGGCAGCAGGGCCACCACATCCAAAGGCGGAAGGGTTGGACTTGCCACTCAGATTTCTGACTGAATGGCTGCTGAAGTGCAGGTTTTATTTCACCTACACAAATCAAGTAGCTTATCTGGTAATTTTCCTGTTCTTTCTTTTCAGCTGAGAAGGAGATGGACAGCCCTATCCCAAGCTGTGAGTTGCACTCAGGACAGATGTACTGGAGGCAGCAGAGGAACTGTCCTTTGTGTACAGGGGCAAGTCTCTCCTGCTGAAGTAGGCAGGTGTCCTCAGAGCAAGGTGGGGAGGGGCTGGAGAGGGCAGATCTGCTCTACAATCTCTCCAGTGGGGCCCTGGGAGCTGGACGTGTGACCAAGGCTCCTCACCTCTGTGTCCAGGAGATTTGAGGTCCTTTGAAACCACTGGATGCAGTAATTCACAATTAGAAATGTTGCACTTGAACAGTCTCCACAATGGAGGGTACAAGGAGAATCAAGAAACTGGGATGATCATGCAAAACAGACAAGTTTTGGAAAAGACCATTAAGGATTTCCCTGTATCCTGGTCCTTCTGAGGAGCATTTCCTGAGACATATCTAAGGGAGAAGACCTTTAAGAGCTTAGCCAGTCTTTTAAGAGACATCCTCTGAAAATCATTCATAAATTCCTATTAAAAGTTCATGAGGCTGCCAGACTGCAAACAAGGACACCAAAACACTAAGGAAAAAAAGAAAAAAATTATTATAATAAAATATATGTCCTCTTCTGACTCTTACCCACTTTTGACTTTCTGATCTTTCAAGGTCAACTGCAGATCCAAAGACTGATCTCATGTCCTGCCTCTACAGCCTGGCACTGCTGCCAGGACCCCTCTCAGAGCCAAGACTCAACAGTTTCAGCCCCATGCTCTGCCCCTGCAAAACTGCCCTCACCCAGCAAAAGGTGCGTGGCTGGCCAGGGACCGGCACAGGATGCACCCAGACAGATCAATTTTCTTCCCTTTCCACTTTCTCTGTGACTTCTGGAATGTGTCTGCACATGGTGGAAAAAATGCAGAGGGGATGGAGAAGCAGCCAGGAACATCACCCTCCCTGCCGGCGCTCAGCTCTGGGGTCGGTAGCTTGTGCCAGCACTGGTAGCCAAAAAAGTTGGAGGAGACCCTGATACCTGGAGCAGGTGAAGCACCGAGAGATTATATGAATTTTTTGGGGTAATCCTTTAGTTTTTTAAATCAAAAAAGAAAAATGTATAATCTGCACAAACTCGGTTAACACAGGCTTGCAGTGAGAGGCGAAATCTGTTTTGACCAGAAAACTGGCTTGCAATGAGTACAAAGTATTTCACAAACTTTCAAACCCATCTTTTCCTCCCCTTTTTCATTAATGGGTATCTTTTATCCTGTCCTAAGCAACAGCAACCAGATTAATTAGTTTAACAAGTACAACAAATGGTTTTATTGACAAAAAAGAACCCTTTGAAATATACATTACATTTACAGAGGATTAAATTACACCCTATTATCCATTTTCCATAAAATAAAGATTACTTTGATAAATCACAACTAATGTTATCTTTGGCTGATAAGAACTCAGTACTTATTTGTGTGGCTTCTATAAATAGTGTGTTCTGATTTTTTTTCCTCCCTAAAATAGTCAATGATAGTCTGCCAGGCGTTTTCCTGCAATTTGACAATGCCACATCTGTGAACCAGGCAGAAAGTGAAAGCTTCATTGTCTGAATATGAAACATGCAACAGTCTCTTTCTTTTCTGTCAGCTCCTCTGCAGTAATCTATCAAACACCTTTCAGCCATTTCTTGCTCCATCAAGGTTTCCTTACTGCTAAAGCAAGGTAGTCAAAACAAACTCCTTTTGTTTAGAGCAAAGCCTTTGTGGTTCATCTTTCCAGTGTATGCAAAGTTAGTGTGACAACTGTAGCATGAGGGGGTCACACTCTCATTTAGGCCTTAATGCACACAAGGTATGTACAGTAATGTACAAAAGTGTGCATTTTCAGGCGTAAAGGGCTCCTTTGTGCTTTGCCTTTCCTTAGCTTTGCACCAGAGGATTCTGCAGATTGCTGGAGATCTACCAGTACCATCTCCGGGTGGATAAACTGTTGGTCGAGGACCAAGCCAGAAGCAATGTCTTGTGTTTACTTTAGACCTGCATTAGCTCTGCACAAAGTGGCTCTTTACTAAAGGATGGAGGTAGTTAGGATATTGGAAAAAGACCTTTGTGTGCCAAGAGGTTCACCCACCTTTTGAGCATTTGGTAACCATGTACACCAGGCAGGGATATCCCTGCTGGATCACAGCTTGGCAGCCTTGCTGGGCAGCCAACAGCTTAGCACAGCACAGCAGCACACGAGCACCTTTAAAAACCTTCCAAGGAGTTTGATCCTGCAAAACTGAAGCTGATTTCCTACTGTGTAGTGGACCACCAGAGAGATCTGCACTGCCACATGAATGGCATTGCCTCTCCTACCCCTCAGGACAAATATCCAAGTTCAAATTATATTAATTTCCCATTTTTTGAAATTCTTTCAAGAAACACATTTGCTCTGAGTTCAACTACTGCTTTGTATGCACTGGCTGACTCAAAGCATCTCATTTTACTCTAAATATTCAAGGGTTAGAATTTGTGTAGCAGTTGCTGGATTCACTTGAAATAAGTTTTGCAAAGTTCTTAAGACTGGTGAGGAAAAGATGTAGCCGTTCTGGAAATCTCTAACAAGTAAATTCAATATATGAGTTGAGTTATATGATTTTTGAAAATTCTCTGAACTTCACAAACTTAACATCAATTTAACATCCATTTGCAGCATCTAATCCTACCCGGGCCGCTTTGGATGGGTGTCCTCATCATAAGCAAATGTCTCTTTTCCCACACTTACCCTCAGAAGCAGGTGGCAGTGGATTTCAAATAAACCCACACCCATGTCTGTGTTCCTTTCTGGAGGGTGTGTTTTGCTCATGGAAATATGTCTAACCTCTTTGTTTAATTTTCAAAATTTTATAAGCATCCCACCCCCTGGGTTGCCCACAAAGTGACTCAGCAAGCCAAGCAAAGGGATCAAAGAACAGTTACAGTTTTTTAAACAAATGGAAAAGTTTAGCAGTTCTGAAAGTATTTTCCCTCAACACATAATTCAAAACATTAATAAAAATAATTACAGCTGAGTCTAATAGACAAAATGCAGGGCTAGAGTCATAAATCTTAGAGAACAGGGAGGAGCACTCTGAAATGCTGTAAAACAAATAGATGATCACCTTTCCAAACCTCTCCAAACTTTTCTTTTCCTGTAATAGAAAACAAAAAATCACCACGGCTGGGCTGCTGCTTGCTTGCTGTAATTGAAACAACTTTTATATTGTATTTCCTCAGTGGTGTGCACATTTATAAAGCAGGAAGGAGAAAATTGTACACATAGGAGTGAACACATAGAATTCCACCAGTGCAGACAAACCACCTTGGGTCCAACCCAAGCCCAACTCCGTACCTTGCTGCTCACTGGATACTCTGTCGGTGATAAAGTCCTGGGAACCTGATTCTGTTTCAGGGACTCATGTATTGGAATCAAAGATAAGGTCCTGATGGAACAAATGGAGGAAGATCCAGATCTTGGAGATCTCAGACACCCCTTCTGTACGTGCCACAGGGTGAAACTCCTCCTTGCTTATTCCTCCTGCTTCTCATATTTTGCACTGATTTATGCACAGCTGCTGAATTCAGAAGAGAAGAAACAGACCTGCCCCATCTCATACTACACACCAGGAAGATGGGATATGTTGATTCCAAACTCCTTTGGCCCAGAACCCAGCTCTCCCACTTCCCAGGGAAGTGCTCTTTGTACGAGACAACACCTCTGTTCTCAGAACGGGGCTGTCAGGGTGTCACACACAGGGAGTGCTGCCTACTATGGGCAGTGTACAAACCCCCTCTTTTCCCACCTTCCCCAGTCGCGGCCCAGCACAGAGCGGGGAGTTGCTCTCTCCAGGAAAAGCCACGTCCCTCCAGGAAAAGTGATAAGGACCAACAGCAGAAGGGCTGACTGACTCAGCCCAGCCATGGGAGCATCTCTTCAGGCATGGGATGCTCAAGTCAGAGCTGCAGTACCTGGTCTGAAAATGGGCCAGGTACCGACACCCAGTGTGATTTAATTTACTGCAATGCTTATGGATCCTCTAGCTAATCAGGGGACTGCAGCTTCAAGGTTCCTAGTGTGTAAATCCCAGGAACTTGTAAAATAAAAGGGTCAGAAAAGCCAAGATGGAAAAGACAGGTCACAATCTAATCACATTTTCCTTCATACTCACAGGAAGGCAAGCACGAGAAAGTAACAACATGGAAGGCAGAGTCAGTAAGTCAAATATTTTTATTGATGTCTTTTCTTATTTGTGACCATTGGTCATTACCTGCACAGACCAAAATTAGCGATTGACTTTAATTTTCCTAAATTACAACTTCTATAGCTTTTGCATTTTTACCAAGAGAAGACAAAATCATGAATAAGTCTCTACATGGAATCAAAGATAGGAAGCAACAACTTCTTAATCCTCATGCAAGCTACTGATTATTGGAGACTGAGGTTGAGAGTTATTTCAGGAAAAAGTTCACTCTTATGAGTATGCTCATCTCAAGCTAATTTATAGTCCTTGCACAACTGATGTCATTTTCACATATTAGATAATAATTACAAGCATATTAAGCAATATTAACATTATTAAACAACCATGAACAGCCGCCTGAAGGTATACTATGGCAATGCAAAATCTGAGTAATATAAAGAGACTTACCTGGTAATTTTCCATTACAGCTTTTCTAAGCGTCTAGAATATTTTATCTTACAGGTCTAGAGATTTTAAACTGAATAAATCTAACATTCATATTTACAGAAAGATTTATGCCTGGCCCAAGAACTCCAGGGACACTTACACTTTCTATACCAACAAATTACTCCCATTTGGAAAAGGAGCTATTGCTTTATTGTGGCATTACCACAGAAGCTGCTTTCTGAGTGCACTGAATGCATTTTGTGCAATGAGTCTTTCAAGAGGCTAAAATGTATTGCTGCTGCTCTTTATGTCTTGCTCTTTTGCAAGCATACAGTAAGCGGCAGACTTGGCTGCCACCAAGTATGTATTTTATATGTGGACTATTACTACTAATAAAAGTAAAAATAAGTTATTCAATATGAATGACTGCTCCTCTCCCCCTTGATGCACATAAAATAAGCCACATATAATGTGAGAGTAAACTCAGGCGACTGTAGTAACTCTGTGGCACTCCTACAGTAACAAAGAGAAGAAAAAGTGAAATACTTCCAAGAAAAGTTTGCTTAAATTATCCTTTAAAAACAAATGAACCAAAAAACCTAGTCACAAATCCATTTTACTAACTTTTTGTTTCCTGAAGGTTTCTCTTTAACAATACTTTCCTAAAAAATAACTATGTTTAAAGAATTTGCAGATAATTATCACAAGACCCAATGGAGAACAAGTATCCTACTTACTTATTTTCCTCTTTTCCTGGAAGCTGAAGTCCCCTAAACCGTAAGACTATGATATCAGGGCTTCTACACAGGGAAGCTTCAGCTTGCACCAAAGGAGGAAAGAAATGAAAGTTTCACTTCTGGCTTTCTACACATCAGACTGGGACATCTACACACCCCAGCTCTCCCATATAAATCCCAAATCATGTAAACCATGAAAATCTCTTTGTGGATTATGAACTGAGTAAATACTTGTACTAGAGCAGATGGACTTTTTTTGTACATAAAAACAAACAAAACAAAAATCAGGTACAGGTAAAGGAGGAATGGCCATACTACTGTGCAAACCACTTTCCTAACCTACATTGTTACTGGTCCCAGCCTTAGGAGACCAGCAAGTTTCAACAGATACAAGGATTCCTACTGAAAACAATTGCACTAAACCAAAATCCTTCCAGTAAAACAGAATTACAAAAATAATTTAAAGCATTAAGTTCCAGGTTATGTACAAGTGTGTAGTTTAAACATTTCTTTTTCTGACAGAAAACACCAGATAATAGATTGCAAAAAAACACACAAATTTTGCCTCAAAGATTTAATCAACAGGATTTGCAAAAGAGCATCAAGTACTTTGAAATGATTTATGAACTGCAAGAGTGATGCATGAGTCATTCAAAGTGTATCAGTTGTATTAAAATTTCAGTTATCGGTGTTTACTGATGGCAGGCTGAGAAAAAGAGTTAGAGAACAGACAATAGAGCAAATAAAAATATTGGTGAGGTCATAAGAGACACTGGTTAAACCTGTACTTGAAAGGATTATGTACAGCAAGGAAAAAAGCTTTTCTCCTTTTTCAAAGAGATTGCACATTGTCAAGGTCCACTTCTATCAGAGAAATACATTAAAATAATTTTCAATCTATATTCTATTTTCTGGCCTATTGAAAGTATTCAAAGACACAGGAAAGACAAGACTTCTGCCAAGCAGATTAAAGAAAACTGCATTCCTACATATTTTAACTATACAGTTACACATCCAAATTCAAAGCAGAAAAATAATTCAATGCAAATACTCAAGAAATACAGAATTATGGATTCTGATAAATCTGGGGGACGCAAGACTATGAAAGGAGTGCCTGAACTTGATGAGGAGATCTGTGTAGGATGGTTTCTGGATCCTTGTATTCATTTGAAGGATCCATCACAGCTGCATATAACTCACTGTAAGCTCTGCAGACCAGTTCTGTTGACTGTTTTATTATCTGCTCTCTAAAAACCAAAACAAAATAACATAATTTGCAAATTGTAGGGAATATAACTGTACTACATACAAGGAATTAAAGATATACATTAAAAATGAACAGTAAAAATTTAAAAAAGGGCTCTTTCTCTCATTGTATCATACACAGATAAACTCACACATATGACCTGATAACCAAGACAGGAGCTCTTTTATTTCTACAATCAAGCAAAAGCCAATAGAAGGATTTAACTTGCATACATCAGTTTCCCACCTGCACGTGCCTGTATCTTTTAAAAGAGTGATAAATTTAGTGCTCTATCTTCTACCTCCAGTGGCTTCTTGCTGTTCTTTGTAAATACACACTTTTTTTCATCTACTAGCAAATATATTCTATTTGCTTTATCTTGACAGCAAGATTCCATTATGATTTCATAATCAGACTAAAACTAGTGATAGTGGTCAGAGATTTAAAACACAACCTTTTATGAACAATGCTATGAAGTCTGTGCCCTGTTATTTTTCTGGAGATAAATGAGTAACAATGCACACAGACTGAATGCTAAATTTAACTGGACAGTTTAATATTTTTCAAAGACAACCTAATAATTTTATTTTACATTGCCCATTGAATCAGTTTACTTTAATCATCATGGTGATGGTGCTTACAGTAGGAGATGATTTTTATCTATTAGGAACAGCAGTTACAACTATTTTACAGCCAAATCCGTGCAACGGGAACTCCAGCAGAAGCTGAGGAAACCAAGGTAACCACAAATCCAGATTCATCCCTGCTGTAATACGCAGCAGAGAAACCAAGACAACAAAACTGCATCCACTAAAATCAGGGCTGAATGCACAGACTGTTGGGAATTGACAAGTTGAAGAAATTTCAAAGATCGAGTACAAAAATCTTAGTCTTTAAAGGAAACATTAAGGAACAGAAGCTATGAGAAAGGAGATTAGAAGACCAAACCTGCATTTTATTCTGACACACAGTATCCAGTTATTTCATATACAGCTTCAATTACCAGTATTACTAGGTTATTAAAATACCTGAAAAAAAGACCGTCCTTATAGTAGCAAATCCAAACCCACTGTTATAAGGGAAATACATTCAGGGTGTTCAGGTAAGACAACTGTCTGTGACCTCAGCCTGGGATCACTGAAACATGACGACCTTTTATGAAAGCATTGCACACTGAATTTATGTAGAACTAGTGCACCAAATGAATAAATAAAAAAAAGTTTGTTAAAATATTCAGAGAACTGAACAGAATCACATGTGTTGTTCAATCAAATAATGTCAGTGTCATTAATCAGTACATTAGGATTTCAGTTGCCATAACGACGTGATACATTTATTACTAACACAAATGGCAGCACTTGCTAAAAATAGTAATTCCAGCATTCAGTTTCTGTGATCCAACGCAAATGAAAAGAGCTTTTCAAGACCAACAACCGTATGAATACATAGCTTAAGGCTTTTTAAATGAGTGAAGGAATTTGAAAGACAAGAGCGTGCACTGGTAATGTTGGAAGAAATGTTCTTTACAGTTGCAAAGCTTAAATGATATTGCCAATGAGTATACACTGGTCCCTTATCAAAGCATGTGGTCTGATTCTGAGAACCAAAGACCTCATAGGCTACAACTCTCAATTATCTGATTTCAGGAAAATTGTATTCAAAATTGAAAATTCCAACTACTATAGCCAGGGATTAAAATTATAGCACTGGTTAAATGTTTTTGCTTGAATTTTGAGAAAATTCAGAATTTTCAAGGCTTATTTACTATTGAAAATATTGACTATCAAGACAGTGATTCTACAAGCATCTCTGTAAATGGGTATTTTAATTTCAGAAGGATTTCTTGTGTTTAAAGCTAGCTGTTTGAAGGATAATGGGCTGATTTACTTATTTTGTTTTCATTCTGAGCAGAACCTGACCTATAGCACTGATTACAGCACGTTAATAAACTTCTGCATGTTAGCTGAGTTGAAGCAGCTATAGCAATCACCCTCACACAAGGCTTCCCTCTTACCTCAATTGTCCACTGCTTCAAGATAATACAACAGGGTCAGCTCTGCCAGCTGAGCTGTGGGAATGGTAAATCTGGCAGAGACACCCAATGCCAGCTGAAAAACACCAGCATTCCCTGTGCCCAGCCATGCTCCACCTGTATGGTGTGACACTGGAAGTCTGGATGAGGAGAATCTGAGCAAAGCAGCATGAGAACCTGGCAGCTGGACTAGCTGATCATTCTAGGTCCCCTCCGACCAAACTGTTCTATTTAATTCCCAACAATAATATTCTTCCCTTGACATGTCATTTTTTAGTTGCAAGATGCTGTAATACAACCCCACTGATGACAAGCACTAGTAATGAAACTCCAAATACTGTTGCATTATGTAAAATGTGATGTGCTTGTCTCAGTTTCTGGTATATTCAGTTACCTGCATTCTTCACAAAAGTGTGAAAAATACTGTCAAGGAAAGTTTTTGATCAGTGCAACATATAATTCTCTGAGTTTAAGTACTACAGAAAGTCTTCATGTGGTTCACATTTAATTGGAAAGAAATTCGTGGCACTTTCCCTAGCCTTAGGGTTCAGTTATATTCAAAAAACAAGGTAAGAGATAAATAATAAAGTTCTTACTTCCATACTTCAAAGAAGAAATCGCTAAAAAAAATACATTAGGTGAAGAGTAAAATAATCTCAGCAAAACATTCAATGAGACAGAATGCCAATATTCTACAGCAGAAGACAACAAAGGTGAAAATTCTAGAACTGACAAAGCAGTGGGGATAAAAGAAATCTTGAGAATTATATATTTCACCTGTCTTTGGAAAGCTTACAAAATAGTTCTAAACCAATTTACAATTAAGTTGACAAAAAACTGCTGACACAGCAGAACATGTTCAAAATGTAATTCATCTTGATGGTGTCTCTTAAATCAAGGGTAACTACTTCAGAAAGTTACAGAATTAGATACTCCTCTCCTCACTGCTTGTTCAAAAAGAGGAGAGTCAGAACAAAACTGAATTGTGAGCTGAAGGACAACGCAAATATCATCACAGCTGTTAACTTGAATTCTCATCATGATTCACTAAAATTAATCAAATTCATCTTTGTGATCATTATTCAGGCATAATAGAAATTCAGGGGCAAGGTACTTACTTCACAGTGGCACTCAGAAGGAAATTCAGCTGGGACATTAACAGACTATCTGGAGCAGACAGATAGCGATCAAACTGAGCCTGCAAGAAGAGAATATGAGATCAACATATTAACACCTTGCTATCACATGAAAATAGGTAAAACCACAATTTCTGAAAACATCTCTGATTACATTAAAAGAGAGAACTTAATTGTCCAAAACAAATGATTGACTTCAGCACCTCTGCCACCAGAATTTTGTTTCTGACTCTGAGGAATATGAGTGGAGGGCAAATAATGAAAACTCAGCTTCTATAATTATCAATCTAAGCTTCCTATGCAGCTGGTGCAGGTACTTATACATCACTGAAGATCACACCGAGTCTATTCAATGAAGAGGGAATACAAGACAGCTTCAGAGCTATCTACTATCTACTCTGTCCAAATTAGACATGTTGCTTGATTCTTTCTGCATGTTTCTTTTTACTTTTTGGCAGGGAGTCACTGCTTATGTTGTGAAAAATAAAGAGCAAATCACCCACTTCAGGCTTCTTGAACTGCTTCTAAGCCTACTTCTCTTTCTCACAGAATATAGTAAGAAAAAGAGCAGTGCTTTGATTGTAAGAAAAAACATTACTCCCGTCTTCAACCGTCAATCAGAAGAATTGTGGCTGCCCCATTCCTGGCAGTGTTCATGGCCAGGCTGGATGGGGTTTTGAGCAACCTGGTCTAGTGGAAAGTACCCCTGGCCCATGGCAGGAAGGTTGGAACAAGATAGTCCTTAAGGTCTGTTCCAACCCAAACCATTCTGTGACTGTGTGGTCAAATGGGTCACTACTGAGAAGATGAAACCAGGTCTTCTCACAGGTGAAAACACAAAGAATATTGAACATATATTACACTAAGAAGCATTTTAATTAGATGGTGAGAGGAAAAATTTTTATCAGAAATGTCATCAAACATTGAACACATTATCCAAAAAACCTGTATAATCTCCATCCTTGGAATTACTCACTAAGACAAGGCCCTAAGTAAGTTTATCTAATGATGGCAACCTTCACAGAATCACAGAATGTCTAGGTTGGAAGAGACCTTCAAGATCATTGAGTCCAACCTGTTCCCTAATACCTCAACTAGATCATGGCACCGAGTGCCACATCCAGTCTTAAACACATCCAGGGATGGTGACTCCACCACCTCCCTGGGCAGACCATTCCAGTACTTCATCACTCTTTCCGTGAAAAACTTTTTCCTAACATCTAACCTGTATTTCCCTTGACACAGCTTGCCCTCTTGTTCTGTCAGTTGCTGCCTGGAGAAAGAGACCAACCCCACCTGACTACAACTCCCCTTTAGGAAGCTGTAGAGTGATAAGGTCATCTCTGAGTCTCCTTTTCTCCAGGCTAAACAACCCCAGCTCCCTCAGTTGTTCCTCACAGGTCCTGTGTTCCAAGCCCCTCACCAGCCTTGTTGCCCCCCTCTGGACGCGCTCAAGCATCTCCACGTCCTTCCTAAACTGAGGGGCCCAGAGCTGGACACAGCACTCAAGGTGTGGCTTCACCAGTGCTGAGTACAGGGGAAGAATGACCTCCCTGCTCGGCTGGCCACATTATTCCTGATACAGGCCAGGATGCCACTGGCCTTCTTGGCCACCAGAGACACTGCTGGCTCATGTTCAGCCGGCTGTGGACCAGCACCCCCAGGTCCCTTTGTGCCTGGGCACTGTCCAGCCACACCGTCCCCACCTGTAACGCTGCAGGGGCTTACTGTGGCCAAAATGCAGGACTCGGCACTTGGACTTATTAAACTTTGTCTTGTTATACTCTGCCCATCCATCCAACCGTTCCAGGTCTCTCTGCAGAGCCACCCTACCTTCCAACAGATACACACACGCTCCCAGCTTAGTGTCATCTGCAAATTTACTAATGAAGGATTGAATTCCCTCATCCATGTCATTAACAAAAATATTGAACAGTACTGGCCCCAGCACAGACCCCTGAGGGACACCACTGGTGACTGGCCGCCAGCTGGATACAACACCGTTCACCACACTCTCCCTGTTCATTCATTCACTGAATGATTACTCTCAAGCTGGTAAATCCTAAAATCCCCATCCATCCATCATTTAAAACATAGACAAAAATAAGTAATGAAGTCACAGTTCTTATAAATTAATTTTTTGGGGGTTTTCTGTCCTTGTTTGGAAAGCAAGGGAGCTTTTGCTGAGAGGGGTATGAACTTAACAAGCACTGCATTTGCAAGCATGTATGAACAATTTAAAAGACTGGGACCTGGAAAACTTTCAGGCATAAGTGCGAGGCAGTGAATCTGCCTGCAAGTACTCCCCCCTGGTTTAAATCCTGAGAAGCCAACAGATTAGGCTGATAGATGGGATTTATGTGGGCTTGATTTCAGCATACTTGTTTCCATTCTGGTTAAAGTGTGTTCACAGAAGAAGATGTTAAGTAATGAACAAAATAAAACAGTTGGATTCTTCTCTTAACTATTCAAGGGAAATTATTATGTACCACTATAGATAACAGTGTTACATATGTATAATTTAAAGAGAAAGTCCCCAAGCTGCAGCCTTTAAATTGGTTGTTAGTCTACCAGACCATGATAAATAGAAGATATTTTAAATGCAAAATTCATAAGTTTTAATAAAAATGCATGCTGATCTGAGTAAACCACTGAGTGCTCTGTGCCAGAGCTCTGTTCATCCAACCAGCTTGGGAATTGCTGGTTTAAATCCTAAACAGAAAAAAAAAGGGTTACACTATCATAATTAGGATGCATTCAACATACAAGTTTTTTAAAACACGTTTTAAAATCCCCCTTTTTCCCATGGGTGTGTACATACTGTATGAGCAGGCCTTTACAGTTAAACTTCTAGAATAAAGCTAAACTCGGCTAAGCAAGAAGAGTGAGAGATTATACATTACTGCCTACTGAACTGTGGTATTGCTATCTCTATGCAAAATAGCCTTCACACTTCACTAAGAAAAAATATCAGCTGATAATTTGCTTTAAAATATATTGTAGCTTTCAACTTAAAAAAAAACATAACTGTGACATATGCCCAGAATCTAACTTCTGAGTAAAGCTGAACTATTTGCATAAAATCAAAGCCTTAGGACTAAGATTATAAATGATAGCAGAACCTATATTTCAAAGCATAGAGGCAAAAAAAGAAACTTTGGTGATTAAAACTAGTTAGAGCTAAGTATTTGCTTTTAGCAATTTAAGATGACTCATGGGACAGCATTCTTCTAAGTAAAGATCTGCTTCTCAAGGCTTAGAAAATAATATTCTATTACCACCCCTTTAGAAATAATTTATGTATTTATTACCTCAAGTGGTCAAATTACTACAAACGAAGAAAGTATTCCCAGACACGTAATTCAGCTATTCTTAAAAGAGTAGAACTGATTAGATTAATATCTTCTACTACAGATAAATATCTTCTAATCACATAATTAACAGTATTCTTAACCATGTCACAGCATCACCACCATAATATGGAAATTATAAATGCTTACCATTGCAACCTTCAGGGAAACGGAATCCATACTTGACAAATTTGAAAGAGGACCCTAAGAATCAATAATCAAACAAGGGGATAAAAAAAGGTCAAACTAGCATATAGAAAAGATAAATAATAAAGTCTACAATTGGTTCAGTTGTTAATTTTTATTTGCTTCTGGTACAGGATCTTAAGTGTTTGGAAACTATCACCATTTCGGTACTGAAATGCTGTTAACAGCTCATTTGTATTCTACCACTCCCTTAAATTAAAAGCTGAGAATATGGAATTCTTAATATGTCCTTTCAAAACCTTTTCTTCCTTCTTCACCGTTAAAAAAAGACAAAAATAGTCTTCCACAAGGTCTAGAATAAAAATTGAACTGCAAACTGGCTACATCCCCTTGGTAATCCGGACTTCAGAGACAACAACTTTGCTCTATCTGTTCTTGGACCATGAAGAATTCAGACCTGCTTTCCAGTAAACCTTCTGTGCTGGTATGGCAGTGCAATGCACAAATGCTGCTTAACCCCCTAGCAAATTCTGCGACAACATCACCTCTGCAGCCAGGCAGCTGTACAGAAAGAAAGGAAAATTGCTACATCCATTAACAACCTGCCCTAGTCGACTTGAAATTGGTTTTAAAACAGGAGATAGGCTCATGAACAGAAAAGTAAGTTGAGTTATTAATCAGATTATTTATACATTTATTTATTCATCTTTTTACATAAAAATCTGTTGAGTTTGGGCACTTTATGCAAAATTATTAGCTGAAGAAACAAAATAAATCTCTCCAACAGAGTTCTGCTTCCTCCAGAAAACAGTTTTTCACTTCTACAAAAGATCACGAAAGGACACAGGCACAGCTGAAGGGAAGTATTAACACCTACCACACTGCAACTGTGCTTCACAAGAAAGGGAGAGCGTGAGCTCTGAATTCCAGTTTTCAGCTCCTCTAAGAAATCTCAAGTTTTCACTTTGAGAATCTCACTGTCTTGGTACTAGAATAGCTACAGCAACAAATGAGGACGAAAGAAGAAACTATTTCAAACTACTACTAAACTCATCTGCCAGTTTTCCACAGAAGAAAAAAAACAGCAATTACCAAATGCATGCAGCTATCTATGGACTGCACGCGTGGTGCTACAAGAAGCAATGAAGAAGCTGAATGCTGCTTACATACACAGCAGGTCTAATATGTCCTAGGTGCCGTGGGAGTGCTGGCATTCAGACCCAGTGTGTACCACACAAGCGGTACAGGACTGCTGCACACCAGCCCTGCTAGGCCGGCTGAACACACGGTAAGACAAGCTGTAGCTGCAAGGTGCCTGCATCTAGTAGTCCTGCTCCCTTGTGATAAACCAACATTACTGAACCTTTGCTTTCAGAGGAAGCCTAATTTGCAAAAACATTAGTGCCAAAATTCTGCTGGTACCCCCTCAACACATAAATTCTGTAAGCTCACCTGTTCTGGTTTGTGCTGCTGCAGAGCGTTATAAATGTAACTCAGACCAGCTCTCGTTAGCACGTAGGAAGCTTGCTCATTTATGAGTGTATCTAAATGAGCTTCAATCTGAAATGTTAAGCATAAGGTATTTATAAAGAGTGTGTAAGAATATTAAATGTAATATGTTCTGGGGTTAAAAGGTCTAGAAACACAAATAAGAAGAAAAAAACCCACAAATAAGGAGAGTGATCAACAAACAAGGAAATACTATAAATACATACAGCATAAGTATTTTATCCATTTAGATCTTTCATATTACAAGAAACCAATAATAAAAATGCAGAGATTTCTTTCATGTCTGACTAATAAAAGACTTAACTTTTTTTGTATTTGTAAATACAACACCACCAAAAATGAAGATTACAGCCTTGATCTCAAAAATTCCCATATAATTTTATTTTGCTATAATTCTTTGAAAATATGTGCTAAAAACAATTCCACTCAGTGAAAATACTGACAATAACAAGGCAGTTTTACAGTAAACAGAGACAGTCTTTCACAAGGAAAATAAAACTGAAACTAAATCATACTCAGAATTGATTTTAAATTCAATACTGATAAGTATGTATTTGAAAAAAGTCAACTGAAATAGACAATGAAATTAGAGTTATCCACTTTGTTTTAATTATCTTCCTATGTAAAAACTTGTAAGAGTATTTTACATTCTTAATATAATCTTTGCAGGAAAACCTAATCCCTAAATCCAGTCACAGCAGCACCAATCATTTCTCAGTTTGAGCAGTCTCAGAAAGACATTTGGGTATGTATACATTATTACTTCATTTCTACAGATAAGTACCCCACAAATTTTTCTTTCAATTCTAAAGAAAAGAAAAAAATTATAATATATTAAATATTAATGTATTATTAGTACAATGTAAGGCTCTTTTGTCTGATCCTTAAAGAGTTCACCTTTTTACTTCCTAAAATTGTTTAGAAGACCACACTTTCCTTTTTAAATCAGAAGAGAAATCTTAATATTTCAATTTGTAGTTTTTAACCATCTCAGTGAGTTCTTTTTCTATGAAAAATGTTTCTCCTATTAAATATGCCATTTTAACTCCACTTGAATAACCTACTTATGTATAATCTTAAAGGTTTTTTTCAGTCTGTTCCTGTATTTGTAAAATGTTTGAAGAAAGTAAATGGTATTAAATGTGTAAGATTCAGCTCTACTGCTTTTCTGAAGAATAAATGATTGCAACATTTACTGTGAAAGGAACTCTGATAAAAGAAATTAGAAATACCTTAGACAGTTTGGTGAGGTTGTCTGTTTGTTTGTTGCAGAGCTCAAAGGTGCTAGAAATTCTGATTAGGAGTAGAAAGTGAATAATGGCTCGCAGCCAATCCTTGCTGATCCCTTCAAATAAGAATTTCTGACTTTTTTCAAGCCCCCCAGCTCCAAAGGCTCTCCTGAGATGTATTGCAGATATATTCATGCAGCAAAATATAAATGGGCAGTGGCCAAGTTTTTTTAAGTCAATACTTTCTAAATTTTCACTTCCATTTCAAAATTGTACCACGTATAAACTACTATCCTGGGATGCAAAGGGAAACTAAACAAAGAAGAAAAGAGAGGCAGAAAGCAGGACTGAAGCAGTAACTTCACCTACACAATATTCTAGTACAAAATAGATGATGATCTAGTACTAACTGTATGATGTAACTGTAACTCAGCCATTTGACTGAGCTTTCAGTTTCCATTTTCTTCTTTTCATACAGTTTGAAGATAAATATTAGAATAATTAGGATAATGAAAATTTTCACTAGTCTGGGTTTATCTGCAACTAAACCAAACAAAACCAAGTCTTTTAATCATTTTTTTTCTGTTTAAAATGAAAGATGCCATCTGCTCATGGTCTCTGATAAGAAGCCCTCTTATCCCATTTCCCCAATTTTGATAATGTTGGCTTTGGGTTGATTTTAAGATAAAATGTTCACATCACAACTTACATTGTGCAAAAATCAGTAATAAGTTCATTTTCTTTGGGGGCTGCTAAAGCTTACCTGAAACTGCAACATTTCTAGACGTTTGTCAGTGAATTCAAAGAGAGCCAGAGTAGTCCTCATCATGTAAAGTGAATTTACCATGTAAGTTGCCATATCAGCCGTGCCCAAATTACTAGCAGACATAGTACACATCTGCAACAACGGATCTAGCACACAAGACAGAACCTAAAATAGCAAACACACAGAAAAGAGGGAGGGGAGGGAGGAAATCATGTCACACGAGGCTTCTAACCTCATTCTGTCTCTATCACGTATTTATTCCCCAAAGCAGAATAAAGAGGAATGAGAGCTTCCAACTGTGAAAGCAGTTTTCTACTGGATTTGTCAGCAGGTGATCACCTACCACAGTGACAGGAAAAGTATAAAAACCTGAGAAGAACAGATTCCAGCTTAGCAGGAGGAAGAATAACCCAGATTAGATAATTGGTAATTGTGCAATCTTGGGGGTGTATTTACTTAATGGAGTAGTAATTGGATAACAGAATTTAGATACTGTGTTAAGAGTAGCACTCCATACTCAACTGTAATTACCCATTTTGTTAGTCACCCTGTTATGCACATTACAAACTCTGGTTTGACAGAGAGCTCCAAAATGGGACCAGACAAAAAGATTAATGTTCCATCTACCTTTGTGCACTGAAACTAACTTACACATTCTTTTTTTGCCCCTCTCCCTCCCCTTCACACACACAAAGCAGTCAAACATTCTTGTACCTGTACAAAGTCAGCCTGACGGGCATCCAGTGGAATAACAGATGAGTCATGAGATGCCAGAACTTCCCGTAGCAAGTTAAGTGTCTGATTTAGAGCAGAGCTTGGGCCAAGATCAGGAGGTGGGAGCTCAACCTGAAGAACAAAATTATCTGTTTGTGGGGACTTTTATTAATCTCATTTACAGCAAATACCATCCAGTCTGTTAGCACAAATGCAATCAGCTAATAACAAAATTACATACAGGCAGAGAAGAACTTGAATTTGACACTGGACCAATCTAACACATTTCAGACAATAACTGCCTGCAACTTTCAGCATAACCATCTCATTCAGTGCCAAACAAGCAATACTGAATTTCTCCTTTCATTCAGACTATATCTGTTTTACCATTTGGAGAAACCCAAACACTACTGGTTTATGGCAGTGAAAAAAGATACATTTACTAGATTAGGTGCCAAAGAGTGGCCACCTTGTTGGCACCACTGAGTTCACTTTGAGCAGGACCTCTTGCAAAGACTTCAGAATCTAGTGCAGGCAGAGCTCTGGGAGATGAGAGACATGCTGCAGCAGTTCTTGACAAGACTGCACAGCTCCTGTGATACTGTGTATCAGAACTGCAGTCACAAATGCAACAGTCTCAATGCCAAGCAAGCTCGTACCTTAAATTGCCAGTACACAAATGAACTGCACACAAGCTAACTCAAGTACACCTACATGAACTGCAACAAGACTGCACAAACTGAAATGCAGGCTTATGCAAAGGTAAGAAGCAGGTAATGCAGATGTTTTAAAAATAAGAAGGAAAGTTTGTGTATATTAGAGAAAAAAATATACTTTCCAAGTCAAATTATGAAAATTGGACCCCCTGAAATGGACTGAAATTCTATGCTATTTTTAACCCAGGCTCACATACTTCAGCCCTTCCTTTGTTTTCTTTGTAACAGGCAAATACTCATTAAACACTTAACAAAACATTTATAGAAAATCTAGCACCTCTTTTTCCCAACCCACACTTCTTAGGTTCTACTCCAAACATAGCTGCATCTTTTTGTGTCCAATGCTGCCTCAAACTGGCTTCCTGCTGCCTCCAAACCCTAACTACAACCTCATTTCCTTCTGCCAACAATCCACTTCCCACCTTTCTCTCTTCTGCCCATGCAAGGGCAAACACAGATGTGGCTGGATCATGTGAGAGTAAGGAGACCCTCAGCAATACACAGTAAGTTAAGACTTAAAGGCACAATCTCTCCAGGAGGGGGTCGGGAGAAGTTTGGATGGGACTGGCCCACGTGTCTCAGGGTATCTGGCCACAGCAGAGCAGTGCAGCGTGCACTTCTGCAGTACTCTTAAGACTCCAGCTCTAAAGAAAAGGCAGCAGCTTTGGATGGCTCCAAGTCATAGGCAACCTGTTCCACACTTCTCAAATGAGAAATACCCATGAATGGCATAGTAATATGGATGCCTGAATCTTAAAGTTTAAAAAAAAAAAAAAAAAAAAATCCAAGGGGCAGAGGCTAATGGCCAAAGAAATCACGGAGAGCACAGCAAATAGCTTCAGAGCAGAACATTACAGAGCTTTCTGGAAATTAATCTATACCTGATGAACATGCCAGCAAAGAAAGAAAAAAACCATCTCCCTCTCTGAAACCAGGCTGAACTTTCACACTTTGTGCTCTGAAACATTTGAGATACTATACATGTCCCCACACTGTTACCAAGACAGATTTAACTAAAACTTTTTTCATCCTTCTGAATATAAAATGTTCCTTTATTCTCACTTTCCAAAAGAGAGTATACTGAACTCAAGGAACTAATGGAAAACTAAATCTAGTAGGTTCAGAAAACAGTTTTTCAGCCCAAGCGGTCTTGAAAGCATGAAACAAATATTCCAGCAATAAAGTAACAGTAATTCAAAACGAGGCACTTACTCAGTGCTGATCAGCAGTAAAGTTTACTGAAATTTACAGCACTGAAAGACTTTCTTCTTGTTTCTTCTTGTTATTATTAGGGCTATTGATTATGTCCTGCACATACCATTCTCAGACTTGAACTGGACTGTGTTCAGCGATATTTTGGCATTACTTTGAGACTAGAGTTTGATGGAGTTTTCACTTCCAACACAGACATAGATCACGGCAATTATAATTTCAGGCTGCTTTGCACATAATTTTTGTCTCCCGAGGTAGCTAGTGCTCAGAAGCTCTTAAATTAGCTTCATCTTTCACTTGCCTGTTCCTTTATAGTCCACTGTCTTCTAGGTAAGAGCAAGGAACAACATAATGGAAAAAGAAAATATGGCAAGGAAAAAAAAAGATTTAGATCACTAGATTTTATTTGGGCTACCCTGAAATTCCTGACTATTGCAATAGAGACAAAATTATCAGTAAGAGGAAGGAGAATCAAAGTAGTGCTATATTAATTTTGAAAATTCTAACTTTTGACACATGAATACAAAGTGAGGGCTTTTTTTTCAAAATTAAAAAAGAAAATTTAAAAACAGACACTTCAAATTTAGAGAGAAATCTACAGACTCCAACTCATGAGCACAAATCACTATTCTAATAAAAAATAATTGATGCCCTGAAAGTTTTACATGCACTAAGAGATCATTATAGTTGATCCTATTTCCAGAAAAATAGGTTTCTAATACATGCTGAGTTCTACTTTTGAAGTACCTCTTTTAGATGCAAGCTAGACAGAAGCTAACTAAAACATGATTAGGAAAGTTGTGCAGCAGTGAGTTCAACTGCATTAAAACATACTCTAACACAGTATTAAGTCTCTAATTGGTTTTAACTACCAGTTCAGTCATACAGAAATGATGCCAAAGAGCTCTACAGCCTTTCAAAAAAGAATTTCAAGAAATTATCCATTTTTAAAAGCCAATATACAAAACTGAAATTAATTCTAAAATAGGTACTAAAAGTTGTACATAAACTTTAGTACAAAAATTTTTATCTTCTTTTCCACATATTAATCAGTGGGGAACAGATACCAAGCCAGGAACCTTTCTCCAAACATATAATCCAGAGCAGGTTTCTCTATGAGAGCAAGTAGCTCAAAGGATGTCTTATAGAATTTTACAAACAGCAAAGGAAAATACAGAAAAAAGGCAGCATCAACAGTCAAGAAGTGTGCATGTATGTTAATTGTTTCCCTTCATTTACAGAAAAGGTTACATTTTTCAAAAGGGCAAATTTTCTTCTGAAAATATTGCACAGTTGATCAGAACTTTACATACTATGGTACTTGAACATTAGAAAGTTAACAGTTACAATGTTCATGAAGGGAATGGAACACCTCCTACACAAGGAGAGGCTGTGTTCTGCCTGGAGAAGAGAAGGCTCAGGGGGGATGTTATAAATGTGTATAAATATGCAAAGTGAGGGATGAAGATGGAGCCAGACTCTTCTCAGTGGTGTCCAGTAACAGGTCAAGAGGCAATAGGCACAGATTAAGACATATGAAAACAATTTTTTATTGTGAGGTTAGTCAAGCACTGGAGACAGCTGCACAGTGAGCTGCACAGTTATCCTTTGTGATATCAGAACTTCAGCTAGAGCAAGTCCTGGGCAACCTGCTCTAGCTGACACACTGTGCCATGAGCAAGATGGCTGGACTAGATGGTTTCTAGTTTCCTGCTGAACTCATCCATTCTTTAATTCTGTGATACTACTACCAAATAAAACAAGATGGCAATTTAAAACACAGAACTCCACAGACAAAGCCCTATTTATGAGTAACAAATGGAAGGTTACTGGCTTTTATAATAGCCTAATCAGCTTTAAATACAGCCTCTTAAAAACTCCCATTGGCAGGGGCTGGATCTAAAGTACTACAGAGCGGAACCTTGTAAAAATGTTAAACTCTCAACTGCAGAGTCCATTCTCCTCAGCTGAGACTATATTCAGCACTCCAAGAAACCTGAGCGCATGTCGTATCAGAGAAGCTGATATGACATGATCTTAAGATCTTCTCATCCTCTTATGATCCTACAGAGGTCAACAGAGTAGAATGCCTAATGGCATGCTTGTCTTTTCCACTATCAAGTTGGTTTTGGAAGAAAAGATAACTAGTTTTTGCTTTGTTCTCATGGATCCATTTAAAAGCACAATAGCATTCAGATCACAACAACAATAATCAGTCTTATTCAGTCTGCCCCACATCTGTGGCTGATTTCCTGTAAACCTAATAGGTTTCATTCTGGCAGGAATCAAATTATGAAGGACAAGTTTACAATTGTCCCCATGCAACATTTTTATATCTCTCTCACTGACAAACTTAAGAGATAATGCAATCACAGCATTTAATTAGCATACATCTACTCTAAAAAGAACAGCATTAAGGAATAATAATCCCAAAACTTAATTTGGGATACTCTACTAATAGTCTTCTAACAGCTCAGACAGCAAATGACTGGAGTTTGGCACAATCCTTCTTTAGTGCCCTTATGATAACTCTCATTCCATTTTATTAAATGTTTGCAATTATTCTTTCCTTTAATAATTGTTCTGGAACACTAGTGAAACCAGAGGAAGGACATGTGGGCTTGAAAATTCCCACTCTCCTAATTTAACAGGTGGTCCAATAAAACACGCTGACATCGGTTGGTCTATCACACTTGTTAAAATGCCTCATCAATGAATTCATGATATTATATAACTCCCATACTGAGAGGACTGAAAGAGCAGTCCATCCACTCCAGTCCATTAGATACTCTGAACTTTACTCCCATTTTCATTGGAACAGCTTCTGTTGTTCTGACAATTATTTTCATTCACTATTCTCTCCTGGATTTATAATCATCTGTAAAACGGTCATCTGTAATGGCCTGTTCTTCGATCCAGACAAAGAGTAACACAAATAGAATCCTGAATTCCTATACATTTGATTTATAAGCACAGAGTGAAAAGAAACATGGAAAAGGATATGTAAGCATTTTAATGATAATTCTGATCCACTTTACAAGCACGGTTGGTAGATCCACGTCTGGGTCCAAAAAAGCTAGAAACCAACAAATACAATTTTTTCAGCATAAGGACACCAACACTGGTGAAAAAACATTCTGGTTCAACCAAGAACCAGAACAAATCAATTGCTACCAGAGCTAGAAAGTACTGGCAAGAATGCCCAACACTGGCTCTGAAGGTTAAGAGCCACTAAGGCAAAGGAGGGACAGTGCAAGTGAGCTGATGTGCCAAACCTTCAGGGACACAGGAAGTGGCTGGTGATGCACAGCCTCTGTAGGATGTCAGCATTCAGCTCCACAGCAGCCTGAGAATCTCAAGGTCATGAATGGCATTTTAAACCCTAAAAACAATGTGGCTTTGCAACAACTCTGTTACCAAGCTTCGTGAGAGGTTTCAAGAAGTGTCGGAACCAGAGAGATTCCCTTGTGTACTGCATTTCTTTGACAACAATGGACTCACTTTCCAGCAGTCTGCTGAGTATTTCTGTCACATGGATTTCAGCTCAAACAGAGCTACCTGAGAAGCCTGAATGAGAACACCATAAAAAAAGCTTTCTCAGAACAAACAGTTTGAAGTTGAGAGCTGCTGAGTATTTTATTTTCAGATTCCAACCAGGATGCTTGGAGATTTTCTTATGTAATGAAAAAAGTTCATAGCAAAGTGCTTCTGGGCAAACCAGTAAGTATTCTGAAGTAACCAGGGATTTCCCTCTGTCATTTACACCGATGGCTTGACAACCAAGAGGGAGAATCCTGATCTAAGACTGCCTAAAAGCTTCCATACACCTCCACCCTAGTGACACTCCTTATGTAATATGGGACTCTTCTCAAAAATAGATGTGAAGAGGAAGCTATTTTCTTGTCCTAGAAAGAACAGCCTGAAGTCTCAGTTTCCCACTGTGCTTTAGAAATTAAATCCCAGGCAGATTGAAGGCAATGCTCAACTCAGGATAATCAATAATCCAGGGAATTAAATTGTCTGTGGTGATGAGGACATCAAATTACCATCCTGTCATTTGTCTGCATCCTAAGGATGGGATCTTGAGGAGTTAGCATATTTAATGAAACTTGCTTTGTCTAAAAAATGTTTCCAGCTATCTATACTTAAGTAGAAGATTTGCTTAAATCATATTCTGATCTATCTAGATACACCACAGATATTAAAAAAGCAAATTATCAGCAACAACAGATGATACTGAGGAAATACTATTGTTAAAATTATCTACCTGACAGGCCATTCACCGCTTTCCAATAATCTAAACAGAAGAGGCACTTAAACCTATAGAAATAGAAGTATTTTTACTTCAGGACATGCCATTTGCATTTTATTCAAATTGTCTTAAGAATCATGTTTTAATCAAAGTATTGGACAATTGTTATTCTTTGAAACAGGCTTATCAATGCCTTAAGACGTATAATCTAAATTGAAGCAAGAAACCACAATTTCCAGATTGTTCAAGGGAAAAGTAATTTAGTATTTTTCCCAGTGAATATTCTCTAGCTGCACAACAGGAACAGCAATGAAGCCTTTGCAATTGCCTATGTAAGCACAAAAGATCTATCTTCCAAGGGTTTAATCTTCTCTGAAAATAAAAAAAAAAACAAATCTGGAAGCAATTGCAGTGCATACACAGCCAGGAAAAAGCTAGAAAAAGGCTGGGATGTGAAGAAAATCTTACTAATACATATACACAATTTTGGTCTGAACATGCATTAAAAAAAGCATGGTAAAAAGCAACCTTCATTTTCTTCAAAATATAAAGGCATCGTGACATTCGCTTCTAAATTTACAAAGACAAATGAAAAGGCATAAAACCTGCTTATCTGTACACCAACACACAAAAAACTAAGTAACAAGAGAATTAAATTTATGATAAAAGAACAGTCTTTATCGCATGGAAGCTAATGTTTCTCTGAGTGTAATCAGCCTATAAATTTTGTATTTTTTATGAAGCAAAACTAATTTCAGTCATGAAGAGATAAGACATCATTCTATCAATTCAGTAATCCACTCACAAAGGGTAATAATATAAGGTGCTACAGAGGACTATCTAAAACTCAGTTACAAGAACTACACATTAGAACAGTAAGATTTCTTCTCAGACATAGAGTTACCTCATTGTTAACTCCTGAAGCAGATTAATAAATAATTGTGGAAGTCTTTGTTAACCATATATCTAACAGTCCTCTAAATCTCTTTAAGCTTTTGACCTCAATTATATTCTGAGGAAAGATCTTCATAGGGCACACAGGCAATGTAATATTGTCGACATTTCAGACTTAATTTATAAATGTGTTTCTGAGAAAGAGCAATATTATGATCTTTTCCCATTACATGGTGGGCTCGGTATCCCATTCATTACTTGTAATAAAACACCACTGAAGGTGGCAGTGCAATCACTGCCTTCATTTAAGGCCAGTAAAAGCAAATTTGACTACTTTATAAAATGACAGCATCTAGAACCAGTTACATCCAGACTGGGGGCTGAGGGAAGGGGAACTAAGAGGGCAAAGAGGACTACACAACCTTCCCACAGTGACAATAGAAAGAACACACACTATGGATTAGGGGATCATAATTCCTTTATCATCCTTCTTCTGAATTCTACACATTTCCAAACTGAAAACAGTGTATCACCCAAAACAAAACCTCACAGACTGTGAGTTATGTGAGTAGGAAAATCACACTGGATCATAATTGAGTACAGATGTAAAACCCAACAGGATAAATAAAAAAAGAGAAGAATACAGAGATGTTTTCAAGCCAAGAAAACTTCTTTCCTTAAGCACTTTGTAAGCAAAGAGCAGTCATACATTTTCGCTAAGGTCCATCACTAATTTCTTTCATATAAGGAAAATTTACACAGATATGTTATTTTAGCTTGCATATTAAGAAATAAAATGTTTTTTGGTAAATTAATGTTGTCCTTGTCCATTGCATGTTTAAGGAAATCTGCTTTAGCTGACGGTTGAAGAAGCATTAATAGCAAAGGACCTATTATTGATATGATCCTGCATTCAAATGGAAATACTCGACAGCAACAATGCATTAAGTGGGCTTCAGCAGTATGGACTGTGGGTGGAAGCAGCTAAGGAGTAACCCAATGAGCAAATGAAACCACTGAAAGGAGTCACTGGGATTGTCTGGGAAAGAAGAGGAGGAACAACTGCTTCTTTGAGAAAGTCATTCCCCAGCCCCTGCAGAAAGACAGGAAATTAGGACCAGGCAGGTTCTGTTTGGAACCACAGAACAACACTGACAAAACTCAGAAAACCAGACTGAGTAGTCAGCAAATTACAAGTCTGCACAAAGAATAGTTTCCAGAAAATGAAGTATTTTCTTCCATTTTTTTTTGTAGGTTAAGTAATTTAGATACGCATTTACAAATATTACAAACAATGTTCATGTGGTAAAACTACTTTTATAATAGACAGAAAAGCCCAAATTTTGTTTTTACTTAGCTTATCATTTTGGGATATACCTTGCAACTTCAAAAAATGAATGATGCACAATTAACTACTGATCTGAAGAGGTATTAAGACAAATTATACAGCAAAATTGCCTGACTTTGCTCTATTGCACTTAAGAAAATTTCCTACTTTTGTTGCTTCTCATAGATTTTTAGAATATGTAAACTGTTCTGCAAAAGAATATTGCTAACTGCAGGATTTTAGCCACATATCTACAAAACCTCCACTATTATTAGAATTAAAATACAAACAGCAAGTTTGTAATGTAGTTCTATGTCTAAAATATTGAAAATGCAGGACTTCAGCTTTAGGAAAAGCTGACATATAAAACAGCTATTTACCTAGTAATCTTACTAGACAAAAGCAAAACTCAAGCATGTTTTGAAACATGAAAGCTGTACAACTTTGAAACAAACCTTGTCCATTAGTTTACTTGCATGAAGACTCAGGCTATTAAAGAATATTTTCTTGCTCAACAAATGCATTTCTTCAATTGTTGTCAACAGTGTGGCTGCACTGTTTCCTACAATGCCACTGAAAAAAAATTAAGATTATTTAATGAATCTAAAGAGGGGACAACATGATAGTCAGATACTTAAATATCATTTTAAAAAAGATTATTTTAAAGTTGAAAATTTTGAACAAGTAATTGCAGTGAGCAGTTCTCCACAATGTCTGAGAGATAAGCTGACTGTAAGAACAAGCATCATCAAGTATGTCATTAAGCAAATATTAAATACAGGCTATCAAACTTGCAGAAATTTTTTTGTAGAGTACTAAAATTTACTGGATTTTTGCTTTCTTATGCAATAAATCTACTTCTGTTATCAAAAACA
The DNA here is from genome assembly GCA_013398275.1 of Promerops cafer. Lineage (NCBI taxonomy): Eukaryota > Metazoa > Chordata > Aves > Passeriformes > Nectariniidae > Promerops > Promerops cafer. Next base: position 1,437,105 of record VZSE01011883.1, read on the forward strand.
AATTATGTAACAAAAAGGGTTAACAATATTCTATCATACTGCCTGTTAGGGATAGCATTACCTCTCTCCTTTCTTCACTGAGATTCAGGGCATCTCCAAAAATGTAAGAATTCATGCCTTGCTATTCCAAGTATGAAACTACCACACTTAGCACAGACACCACACAGCCCTTAAATGGCACTACAGGACTATGCTCCTCTCAGAGACATACTCTCTCCCTCTGGCTATAGAAATTGCACTTTTAAGCCACAAACTGTCAGTAAAAATTCATTGTGTCAGAATAGGATTAAACCTCTATCTTGATTTTCAGATTGTAATCTTGTGTTTAATAGATCATTTCTCAAACTGCTTTTTCCTTTCATTAGTGAGGTGCACCTTCCCTATGCAGAGGAGATTATTCAGCTGGTAGAAGGTACTTCGGTGGTCTTTAAACACTGTGTTGTTAACAAGAGAGAAAACAACAGATAAGACAGCCTAAGACCATCCATTTTAACATCACATTTTCAATTGCACCAAGCTTTATAACCATGGGGAAATGCTAACTTTGGAGACAGGAAAACAACACCAAAATCTTCCAGAATTTTTGGATAATAAAATTAAGAATACGTCTTACATGTGTTGTACAATAGACCTGCCATCACAATTGAGGGTTTTACATAAGCTGGGGGGTACCCAAGAACCACTTATCCCAGTCTACCCAACATTTGAAGTATTTTCAGACAGAGAAGCTCAACTAGTAATATTAATGTTTCAAATTCTCAGCAGTTCAGTCCAGGGCTGTTGAGGAAGATTTTTCTCCTACTGCTGTTTCGAACCAACATGAACTACAGCATATGCCACAACATATAAATTATATATAAATTAGCAGCTCTGGCTTTTCTCCAGTTCCTGTACTCCTGGTGGCCTCTAGAAGCTTGGAAGGTGATCAGCGCATCTTCAACAGTGAGATAAGGGAGTGCATAATTAGGGAAAATAAAGTTATCAAAACAAAATTATTTAAAACTAAACAAAACAAAAACAACAAGAAAAAACAAACAAACAAACCCCCCCAAAAATCTGGAAGAAATTTCATTTAGTAATATTTTCTCAAAGGAGACTTGACTTTTTCATATTAAATGTTGTGTAGAGTTTTTTTGTACACTATTTGAATCTACACAGAAAAATAAATAGTTATTGTGGCAAACTGACGTAATATTCCAAAGCAGTTTTGATATGAACTGAGGAATGGCAATGGGTAAATGGTTTCTGCTTGATATCACATATGTTTGTTCTTGATGTTATAGTGCAGAACAACAACTAAGCAAAAAAAGTACTCTTCCTAGCAGATTTATTCTTACATATACAATTAGGGAAAAAAGGCATTTTTAACATATTTTGTAATTTTGCATACCTGATTGTATGGTGGTAGAACTTGAGCAAATTAGAAATCTTGTACAGTAAAACTGCTCCTGGCTCGGCAACAATCACCTGCTCAATTCTAACCTGTAGCATGAACAAATACAAACATCCTTCAGGTCATAAATTCTGAAAGCCAACCTTCTATGACTTTATATGCAATATATCTCTGATTTTTGAAAAATAAATTCAACCAGAAATAAATTTTAAAAGAGAATGTCCAGTCAACTTTACTGTTTGGCTTGAACTGAAGTGCTTCTGGGCTGCCAAGCATCTGGGCAGAAAACATAAAGGTATATGTATTCTTAAAAAAAGTAAAACTACAAACCCAAAAAGCCTTTTAAAAATCCTACAGTCCCTACAGACTTCTGCTGTTATTGGAAATTTAAAAATAATGAGATCATTTAATGGATTAATACCAATACATACTGGAATCTTCCCCAGCACTCAATAGCAAGAACAGCTGCAATGCTGCAGAATCACTGAACTACAGCAGTAGATTTCTAGCATCATGCAGAAATTCAGAACATCAAAGTACTAGGTATTCTGCCTATAAGAAACAAATTTCACCTGAATGAATAAATTCTTCCCTTACAGGAGAGCATATGTATCTCCTACCAGTATTTAGTTAGATATATTTACAACTAGTAACCAGCTATGTTACTGTTTATCTCAACCAGGAGATACTGGCTACACAACAAAATGGTGCTGAGTGTCTTCACAGTTGGCCAGCTGATATTTGTCTCCATGGTACACACAGTCTCAATCCACGCATAAAGAGCTGCCCCGGGGCCAATCTTTGGGCACTTATGAAGCAGAATAGACAGTGACTTATCCCTGCATTGCTCTCCCACGTGCCTGAGTGTGAAAGGGCTACACACAAATCAGCAGCCACCACCCACTCTCCTAAGTTACTTATTGTGCAGTGGAACACGATGTGCCTCAGTCCCTTCTTCTCAGAGCCAGCTGCAGGGAGAACCAACTAAGATTATGTTTCCTCAATCCTTTCAGTTTGCATCTAATTCACAGACCAAAACCAAATAATAGTTTTCAACTCTTATTTGCAAAGCTTAATGCACTAAGTTTATTTCAACACAAAGGTGAACTTTGCTCTTCAATATGTTTGTGTATAGAAAGGTCTACATACAAACATATGTCTCCAGTGTTACCTAAAAGGTCCTGTGGGCATGAATACTGAGTATATTCTAGTTGTACAGCAAAAGAGAATAGGGCAAGGAGGGGAAAAAGAGGGAAAACAAAATATTGACCATAAAAATGGGAATAACTAAAGAAAATAATTAAAAACTGAAAAAGACAGAACAGGCAGAAGAAGAGGGGGAAAAAAAGATTTTAAGGTCATGAGAGAAAAAGAAGAACTAAAAAGACACAGTGGGAAAAGAAGAACTGCTGCTTCCCATACAGAAGTCTTCACTGCACTTAAGAACCAAAATTTGCAAATGACGCAACTGAACCTGTTCAGGGAAGCTCTGGACTTAGAGCTCTTACTATTTTTTAGTGCTGTACGCCCTGTTGTTAGCTGACCATAAGAGACTACCTGCAGTCCACATAGGGCATCAAAGACATTTTGTTCTGAACTCATTTTAAATGTTATGGAAAAGATGAGGAGTTTAATTTAAATGTTTTTTAGGATTCTCCTACCTCCATCTGAAATGAGAGGCCTGTGGTAAGCTCTATCACTAGGGAGTATTCAAGGGTCACTTAAGTGCCTAAAACACAAACCAACTATCAGTAAGAAATGTGGGCAATTTAGACTACATGTAAGCATAACCCTTCTACAATGTATTGTAGACAAGACTCCTCCAAACTGAATCTATTACTATTGTTCCTCTGAACATGGTGGCTTGCAACTACCTAATTACCTGTTCTGCACTGTATGAAGGCTCTTCTGCTTGAGGGTTTCTCGGGGGGATTTTTTTCTATCTTTTTTTTTTTCCTTTCCCCTGGGGAAATAGTAAGTGTTTCATACTTTTTACTGGAAAGTCTAGACTGGCAGTGAATTAATGTAAGTTGCATTCTATTCAAATACAGAATACGACGGGAAGTCTTTAACTGTTCTCTTAAGATTTTTTTTTACTAGCACAGGAACTAACAACAATATTTCAGGGGATATTTCTAAACAGACTAGCAGCATGTAAGTGTAAAGAGTTTGGCAATCAAAATGAAAGATACTCTGTACTTAACTATAAAAATCACAAGCACTCAGATCAAGACCAAAACTTCTCTGACTTACACAGGAGTTTGACTTTATTCCTAATCACTTTGCTGGAATGCACAGAAATACTGAACTCAAACATCAGCATTCAATATTAACAGAACTGATTTAAGAGCACAGAAAGTTTGAAAATATCTTCCAAAAACACAAAGCTGTGGTGATTGTACGTCTATTAGGACAAGTGCCTTCCAACAGATCAAAAACTAAAACGTTGTGAAGGATGACCATAATTCTGTGGCAACAGGCACAAAACCAAAATACAAGAGATTCTGTCTGAACATCTGGGAACACTGTCTTTTTACTGTGCAGGTAGGTGGCTGAGCACTGGCATATATTGCCCAGCGAGGCTGTGGAGCCTCCATCCTTGGAAGTATTTAAAAGTCACCTGGACACAGCCCTGCCCAACCAGCTCTAGGTGGCCCAGCCTGAGCTGGGAGTTAGGACCAAGTGACCTCCAGATGTCCTTGCTAACCTCAATTCTTCTGTAATTCTGTGACTTTCTAAATGGCATCTTTTTGAATTTTACCTCTCTCCAGATCTTATCCTTTTCTTATCAGAAACTTATGTATAGTATCCAGAAACTAGCTGTTCACATTTTGAGACTGAGTATTTGACAACTGGATACGGTTGTTATAGCTACAAAATCCTATGAGAAATTTATTATAATCATATTTAGACACAGCAGATTTTACTTTCAAAACACCTGGATTTATACACTGCATGGTCAGGCAATAACTGGTACCAGCTTCATCACCTTGATTACTTCAGTGCTTATGTGAAGCACATCCAATAGACAAGTCAGTCAATCATTTGATGGATCATCATTAATGATTTCTATCAAATGTGTCCCCCAAACTTACTAAGGCTGTAGCTTGAAAAAAAGACAAGTATAGAAAGATATGACAAATACGAAAAACGGAGGCAGCATAAAGATGGTAATCAGGAAACAATTTTTCATGGTGTCTTTAAAATACAAGAGCTGGAGTTATTAAACAAAACAAACCCAAAAAACCCAAAACACCAAAACAAAAAACCCCACAAACCACAAAAGGAACTGTCTTTTCACACAGGAGTTGAAATATTCACTTCCCTCCTGAAGGATATGTTGTGAATATCAACATTTTATATCAATTTGACATGTTCATGCAAGAAAACATCTATTGAGATCTACAATAGATCTCTTTGTTATATACAAAGAAGTTATGGCTCATTAAGTTAAGTCCTTAGTATATTCACAAAAAGGCAAGGAAACTATCCTACAGAAGTATGACACAACTGCATAACCTGTACACTCTTCCCTAAGCATAACGATCACTATGCAAAACAGGTTAGTAAATTACACTGATTTTTCATTTGACCCACTACAGTTATTCCCATACATTTATCACAAAGCTGTAATTTTGTACATCAGCACTCCTCAACATAGGAAAAGTAAACCAAAATCAAGACTCAAATTTAGTATCCTAGTATCTCTCACTATATGACTATTATAAACCACACATCTATGAACAAAGGAAGCTTTAATTCGAGAAAAAATCCTTCAGAAGTTGACAATCTAATTCTTAACCAAGGGCAATAAAACTACATTGAAGAGATGGGAGCACAAGTTCTGAAAAAAAACATGACAGAATATTTTTTGTATTTAGAGTGCTAAGGAAAACAAAATACTTCACCTTCAGAGGCCTGCAGACTCCTTCTGTGATGTGCCCAACTACTTCTTGAATATTTTCTTCCACACCTATAGTTAATGCAAACACATGCTAAGATTATGCAAATGTAATTCTCTTTTCTTCAAGACTATAAAACAAATAAACAAATGTAGGAGGTACTCCTCCATAAAAAGCATTATGAACTGTTGTGTTCTTTTCTCCACACCTCCACTGTACTTCCAATCTAACCATTAAGAAATAGCTGCATGGCAAAACAGTCCCGGAGTCATTACCTTTTGCTATGCAATTGCTTCCTAGTGCAACACAGTGCATGGGAATTTGAGGTAGAAGCAGCAAGGGGAAGAATAAATGATTTAGCAAGAAGCTATCTCGGTAAGGCTCAATATTAGCACTTCATGAAAGTAAACCAGAAAAACACCCAAAAAACCACCAGGCCAGTGAGATGCTCACGGAGCAGCAGTACACCCCATTTTGAGAGGCCTGACTGGCAAATACACGTGTCTGTCAGCGCTGGTTACTGCCGAGCTCGCGGCATTGTCACTAATGAAGTGACATGTGTACCTCCACACTGCTGCGTGCTGCAGCGCTGGCAAACGCTTCCTCCCCAGCAGCAACTGAAACCCATCTTTCACAGAACGATGTACAAAAGAGAATATTGCCCTATCTTATCACGAAACACAAATGAATTGTTGCATGGCAACCAGTGCTGTCATAAATCAATCAAACTGAAAGCAACAGATCTTCAAGCTCTCACTTCAGTAACAACTCAGAACAGATTTATGGAGAAAGCAATACTTTAATTCTAATTTAAAACTTGTCAACAGGAGTTCATCTTCAGATGGGACCCATGCAATGAAAGTAAACAAACTGACTGTGACATGTGACAGAAATCAGGTGACCTGAAGCTATATTTTGCTTATTTCAGACTGAGACAGATTACCTCAGAGAGTAAAAATAATGAAAGATCAAAGATCTATGCCAATGCCTCTTTACACCAAGTTACATGAAAAACCATATAAGCAGTAACAACTGAATTCAGTGTGGTGGCTGTAAGAATTTCAACATACTGAATTGGTAAGGTAATAAAAATATGCTTATATACTTGAGCATTGATATCAAGGCAAAAAGCAAGATTACAAACCACAGCTCTTTTACATAATGGCTAGCTCCCAGACAGACCTTAGCAATTTACACATTTTTTAGTAGGAACAGTCACACTTGTACTGCTCATCAATGTAACAAGTACCTAGCACATATTTGCAATAGTGTATCTACACCAGATTGACTTAAAAACAAGTTGTTTGGTATGAAAATTTTAGCTCAAAAAATATACAAGTTCGAATACCAAAGGACATGGAATAAAAATTTTGAGATACCACATGCTTGTGCCTTTGCATGTATTTTCATGTCCAATTAGAATATCTGGATTCTAAAAGCAGTGAAATCTTCCAGCAGAATGGGTTATTTAAGTGGCGCAAGTTTGACATAAAAGAATTACAGAATAAACAATTCTCAGAGGTCCAAAATAACTTTTAGAATACAGCTCAAAACTGAATATATGCTTCCAACTCCTTGCTACACCATATATAATTTTCCTCTGTGTATCCTTCTATAAAAGGAGAGATCCTTTTAGGACTTTGCTTAGCTTCTGTTCTCCATCTGGGTTCCTGTAACTCCACAGAAAATGGGTTTCTACTGCATCTCTTAAAACGCCTGCAATTCTCCATTCCTTTCAAGTAGAAGATTTCTGTATGACTGCGAGGCTCCTGCTAGCAGAATATCTAAGCTCTGAAGAGGAAAACCAGACGCTTTATGTTTGTCCAGCAAAAGAGTCAAACTTTTCTGAATGCGTTTTCAGCACTTAAAATTTTAATAGCATTTTTGGTCAGTTTTATTTGAAGCAGTTAATTTTTGCAAGCTTAACATTTTAAAACTTTTTAAAAGCCATTCTTGCATGCTCTGCTTACGGGCTACATAGTTTGGTGATTTTAAAATAAAAACTCAGATGAAAACGTTTCTCAAAAAAAGTGTCACACATACGATTTTACATCCAGTGGGACCAAATCCACCAACAGGTATACATGTGGCTTTTTTGGGTTTTTTTTGAGAAGGGAAGTTTTTGTATGGCTGTGATTTTCCACACTCTCCACAGTCCTGAAATTACACAGAGCTTATTGGAGAGTTTAAACAGAACACAGTACAGACACACCTGAATGAAAAGAATAGAAGTGGTTCCATCTACTCAAGCTGAAAAGCAAAAAACTACTCAAGCTGAAATTGAAGTGAAAACATCTGACTGACCTAACTTCAGACCGTCAGGTAGGTGTTTTATCTATGGCAGTTGCTTGGGCTCCCTCTATAGGGGAATGGAAAAAAGAATCCCAGTTTGTGATGAAAGACTGCAGAAATGCTTACATTAGATCTCAGATTTTGTTAGGAAGAACTGCACTCTAAAGATGCAAATCTCTGTCCTTATCTCTATCTGCAAATAAACAAGATGTCCACTTGTTAAATGGCTACATGAAATTAACTCAATTTTTACTGTAGCCTGCACAGCGAGACACCTAAAGACTGCACAACAGAACAGAAAATTCAGCTTGAGTTTTTCAGTACCATAGATGCTGTCCTCACTACCAACTCAGGACCTGTATTTATAAAGAACATATAATCTCACAGTACTTTAGGGTTGCACTGCCCATAACTGTTTCTTGTTAAATCCAGTGGTATCCTATTAAGCACTGCTTTGTCTTACCGACATTATCACATCACTATCCTTGTCATAAAAATTTCCCCAAAGACATAGAAGAATAGTTATAGACAGCACCTCCCAAGCTCCCAGTTTGTTGCTCCCAGTATGAAATAAGAATTCCTCTTTACATTTCTTGAAAACTGTACAACAGTGATAGCAGACCCACTCCTGGAGAGTTTAGGAAAACATATTTTTCCTTCAGACTGAAATACTGAATCTTTTATACCAGTCTCTCCAGAAAAAGGTTTTGGCCGGGTGATTTCTTGTTGATAATTTCTCCCCCAAATATTTATATTCTCTATATTATCAAGTATCTTGCTCTGCGGCTGAAATGCTCTAAATATATCTCATTTCATGGTCATATCATCTTAGCCCAACATCTGTCAGAAGGCCAAAGAACTTCATAGTCAAGCAGAGCACTACACAAAGAAGTGGGGGAATTTCAGAACAAAGCAGCAGAAGTCCAGCCCACATTTACGCACTCCATGGACCCAGCTTTTCCTGAAGGGCTCCCCAGTTAGAGCAGAAGCATCAGTCATCTACAAAGAACTGCCATGTCTTGTTCTCTACCATAAAACCATCATGAGGCCTGCTTTCCTGTCTCCCTGAAATACTGTCAGCAAACAGTATTAAGTTCACTTCCACAGAAACTGTACTTAAAAAACAGCATTCCCCCAGTTTGATTTACAACAGTTCCTAAACAGCCTCCTTTCCCATACACCATTAATTAGGAAAGGCAATTAATACTTACAGCAGTAAGGAAAATCAGAATACATATTCACTTTAAAACCCAGAGTAGGATTGAGACATACAATCTGAAGAGCTCACCAGAAACATCACATGTAAGTTCTTACAATGAGTTTGTTACAATTGAGTACACATGCTTAATTTATAAAAATATCTTTCTCTGAAACTATGGTTCATAGTTTCATATGGTAAAGCTTCTACAGGTTAAAAGTCTTTAAAGTATAGGTTCAATCTACTAAAAAAAAGCAAAGGGGCTGAAGACCAAGCATGAGAATCTGCAGTTCTGAAATGAAGGAAGGTTTTGATAATAAAAAGCTTCACCTATGTGTGAGTGGCCTACTTCAACCTCCATAAACCTGGAATGATGTTAAATGACAGGTGAATATTCCATTTTCCTTGTGGCACAGAATGAAGAGAATTAAAATTAAATTAAATTAAAATTAGAATTAAAACAAGGAATTATATTTTTAAAAAATGACTAAACAAAAGAGCAAAGGCATAATGAAAATCCTCAACATAATATGCAATGTTTTCAAGGAGATATGTATTCATATACATTACAAACAATTTCTGAACTCTCAACTACACTCTGAAATGTCCCTTTGTAAATTTAATGCAAATCTATTATAAGTACAGTAAAACAAAATGAGTGCATTTTGAAATACTCTTCTTTTGTTATGGGCCTTCTTTTGGCAGAAAGCAACCACCAGCTATTCTGAGATTATTTTTAGGAAAATTTAAACTCAGACTTGTAACTGAAGCCCAGCCTAAGAAGTGAATCACACTTTCTTACTTATCACAGACTTACTATCACTTCACAATTTATGTTTTAAATTCATTACTACCTTGAATAGTCACAAGCTTTAGCATAGCTTCTAAGTGTTCTTTTTCAGAAGCTGTAGCTTGATGCAACCAGGCCAGCATGTCTCCGACGTACCTACACAAAGACAGAAATTTCTGCGTAAATTAGTGGTTTATGGTGTTGGGAATTCAAAATGCTAACAAAAAGAAAGATTATTTCATATACGTTCTTGTTAGTACTGTACCTCAGAGGATCATGAGAGTGCATTTCAATAGGGCGGGGAGTACCTCCCAGACCTCCTCTAGTAAGAGCATCTATAAAGCCACGGACCACAGCACTCCTTCTAGCTGTCCCAAACTCATCCAACGTGTATCTGTTATTGAAACATGAAAACAGGTTAAAAAAACCCAGTCTGCCTTATCACAGTTGATTAGTTCGGCCTCACAGCTAATACAAGTAAACATTTTTATAGTTCTAGAAATCTTGCATCAATTCTTCTACCATAAAGCACTCAAAACCATCTGATGATGTCAGAATTTCTATAATCCTGCTCTATGGTACACCTGACAAAGAGAAAAAAAAACAACAAATTTCATGTTGTCACCTGCCTGTCTGGTCTAGAGCAAATGTGCAGGATGAGACAAGACTTCTGATACTGCAGAGAGGTGCTGCAATATACAGTCTTAGATATATATACAGAAGGAGAGAGAGATATATAAACATATACATTGTCCTTTTCTTCTTTCTTGGCTGGATAGCTCTTAGTTTCCAGGCTAAATTAATTAATTACCTGTCAGATTATTTGTGGGGTTTTTCTACTGAATTTGAACAGTTTTTCTAGTGTGCCTCCTCTGATATCATTGCAAAATAGACTGAAAGAAGTACTTGGCACCATGTTTCCTACACAAGAGCATTGGCAGAGGCTGTAGTCTTGCCAGGATCGGGTTACTATTGCTGAAAAAAGAAAAGGGGGTGAGGGAAGAAAATGAAGTGACTGCTTCTGCAGTGTCCTGGGGGGCATCAGGCACAGCATCGCCAGCCGGGCAAGGGAAGGGATTGTCCTGCTCTGCTCTGAGCTGGGGCAGCCTCACCTTGAGTGCTGGGGGCAGTTTTGGGTGCCAGAATATAAGCAATACATTAAACTATTAGACAGTGTTCAAAGGAGGACCACGAGGATGGTGAAGGGCCTTGAGGGGGAGCCGAATGAGGAGTGGCTGAGGTCACTTGCTTTGTTCAGCCTGGAGAAGAGGAGACTGAGGGGAGATGACATTGCAGTTACAACTTCCTCCTGAGGGGAAGAGAAGATGCAAGTACTGATCTCTTCTCTGTGATCACCAGTGAAAGGACCTGAGGGAATGGTCTGAAGTTGTGTCAGGCGAGGTTTAGGTCGGATATTAAAAAAAAGTTCTTCACCCAGAGCATGGCCGGGCACTGAAGAGGCTCCCCAGAAGAACTGGTCACAGCACCAAGCCTGACAGAGCTTGGGAAGTGTTTGGACAATGCTCTCAGGCACCTTGCAAGGCCAGGAGCTGGACTTCATGATTCTTGTGGGTCTCTTCCAACTCAGCATACTCTGTGATTTTCTTGACTGCTCTGAACAGATACTAAAGAGAACTTTTCCTTGGCCGTCCCATTCCCTTACCCCACAGAAATAAATAAATACATGAAAACTCAGCTTTTCAATTTCTGTACACATAAGCATCTTTGACAAGTTTGGGACTCCTGTTTGCATATGGTGCAGCTGACTGACAGAAGTAGCAATTCATTGCACTGCAACACAAGACTTCTTCCTTCTAGGCTACCACATGACTAGTAGGAATAGACATATTCATTTGACAGTTGTTCACTGATTTTAATCAAAGCAATCTTAGCTAGATATTTAATGGATGAAGAATTACAGCCCAGAATGCATTATGTCAAATGGCTTTCTGGTGGTAGAGGAGGTGCCAATAACTTACACATGGCTCATTTCTGGAGCAGGATACCTTTCTGTTGGCATTGAAGCATGAAAGCAAGTGAAGGATGGGAAATGAACATTGGTAACATCCCAGTTATATTTGCAAGCCACAGAACACTTCTATTTTTATTTAAACCAATTTAAGCATTTTGAACAACACACAAACTACAAAGAAGAGAAGGAAGATACACATTACAGTTTATTTTTCCAATATAACTCAAAATTGTCGGAGTTAGCATGGTGTAACACCTAGCAGAGGAATATATATATAAAATAATATTAATAAAAAGAATATTATTCACTGACTTATTTAAGTCTGCATTTAGTAAGCACTGCATTCACATTTAATAGAGGTAGACAACAAAATTTAGAAGAAAATAATATATGGTTTCAAAAATGTTTGACATTAAGTTCAGTTAGATTTTTACTCTGCTATAAAACAGGCAGAGGGAATCTTCAGTTTTGTTCTTTTTAATCCTCATTATTAATTAAAAGAGGTGGGGAAAGAGCATACTGAAGAATCTGGAAATTTCTGCTGACATGTTTTTCTTTATACACTGTAATTGTTAAGTTGGAGAGTAAATACCTGCAATTGATAAAAGTCTAACAAAAAAATTCTAATAAATTACTATATAGAAAAAAAAATGCAATTAGAAGTGGAAGAGATCTAGCATCTGACAACTGCCCACTGCCTAGAAGGAGCAGTATTGGAGTGAAAAATCTCAAGCATCTATTAGAAACCAGTTAGATTTTTTTTTTCCCTCTCTAATAAACAGCTATACAATAGATCATTAAATACAGAACAGTGAAATAGATCTTGTGATCATTATTAGTTCTGAAAACAGAACTCAATAATGATAATTTTGTTTTAGAAAGGAAACTACTAATTTTCCTTTTGCTCTCAGTAGAACAGGGTATAACCATTACAAAATCCTGCATCTTAAAAAATACAGCAATTACTATTATTTACACTAGAACACAGTATTTACTACTATGTTATTACAAATACTCATGTTTGGAGAAGAAAACAACATTTGGATTTTTCTCAACCCAGCTTTAATGTTTGAAACATACAGTAATGATGACTGGGGAAAGAGGAAAATTAAAACTTTGCAAACCTGAATGGAAGAGGAACACTGCTTTCAGATACGTCTCTGTGCATTTTCTAGGAAATAGTTCTCAATTTTTCTGTTAGAGCCAGGAAGTGAAAACCAATCTGAAATGTTTATTTTACATCCCTGACAGCAGTTCCAAAAAGTCCATCCATGGTGCAATCCTTCTGACACTTTTAGTTAACAAGACACAAGTCAATATAAGGAAACAAGAATTTATAGATTTGTTTCTAAACTCCTGCCCTTCTCCATCTTATTCACTTTCACTCAATCGAATCACAATCTTTATCAGATGCAAGGGCAGTGATTTGGAGGGAAAGTGTTCAGTTCACACAGCAGTGTTAATACACAAAAAACAATTTAAAATTATTTTCTTCTGTGACTTAACTTCTACATTATGAACTCAGCAATTTGTTACTTAAAGGTTTACAAAAATTTTTGGAAAGGAATAAACTAAATCTTGATATTTAAAATGTAAAGCATCAGTACTGCAATTTTGATAATATGCTGTAGCAAGTAATTAAGCTTGATAATCTGTGATGAGAGACATGTGGCTGCATCATCTACAGTAATGTTTATTTTTGGCCTTTTGGCATAGGAAAGGTCTTACCTATCAAGTTCTGTCTTTGTTAATACTATTACTGTTGTTTGTGACAGAAGTGTCAGAATAAAAAAATTTTCTTTTGCAGATTCATTTTAAACTGGCCAACAGTGGATTTATACACAAGATGGAGTTTTCTTTCCTTGAACTAAGAAAGCAAAACAATGACTTGATGAAGTTTCAAAGTATCATAATTCAACAAAGTATTTATTAAAGAAAATAAAACTATATCTAAAAAGGATCCTATAAAGTTGTGAACAGGGTAGTGACTGATCTTTTGCAGCTGTAAAAGTGGGTGTAGAGGAGAGAATGCAAGAAAGGACTGCAGTCCCAGCTATGGCCCAAAGTACTGCAACACACCACATCCAACAGCTGGGGAGGTCAAGTGACACCCTCACCACACCTTCTCCCTCACATTTAACCAGCAGAGCTGACTGAGCAGGTCCAGTTCTGAGCTTTCTCCCACACTGACAGCATTTTTCAGGTCCACATGCCCTATGCATTTTTCCTGTGAAGGGCTCCATGGAGCTTCAGAGCATCATGTACCTACACCTTTGCACTGACACTCTTAAAGACAAGAGAAGCCTTTGAAAGGCTGCCTGTTACTGTGCTGCCCTGTGTCAGAAAGTAATTTTCCATGGTTGCAAAATGTGATGAATGCATTAAAAAAACTAAAAACTAAAAAAACAAAAACCGAAAGCCCAAAACCCAAAGAAGTGTAAATAACCTCTTCAGGGATGGTCACCCCAATAAACGGTTCTTACAGTGCCACCTGGTGGTTCACTCTCCTAAGTACCATTTCATTTACTTCAACAGCACTTCAGCAAATTTGGAATAAGAACATTAGTATTTTACACAGATATAGATATATAAATACCTCTACACTTTAGAGGTGTATTTATAGAATTTTTTAATAGATTACTGTATAACTTATAATGGAAGACATTCTTACTACCACAGGCAATTCAGTAAAAGCTAATTAGCCTTTACCAATTTTTTACTTTGGGGACTTAAATGATAGAATCACATGTTTTGAACAGGATTTCTTACTTCAGAAAAATCCTAGAATGAGAGCACAGCAACTCACAATTCATTTAAATTAAAACAGTCTGACATTTTACCTTAATTAGAAACTTGTAAGTTAGAAAAAGTGCAATGACATTTCCTGTATTGTAATTACGTCAAAAAGACTTCTGAAATTTAAAGCAGTCGAAATATGATTTTTTTATAACTTAAGTTTCTGGGTAGTTTTGAATTTGGCACAGGACCAAAGTGCCACCAGCCTTGGCACTGTAATTCATGCCCATCTTTAAGTTTCATAAGCTCAAAGCTTCTGTTAGAGATAATAGCAAACATTTACTTACTTGTAGAGGACAGGTCTATCTTGTAAGGCTTCCATGGCTTGAGCGAGAACTGGAGAAATGTCACATGATTCTTGTGTCAATGTCCTGCATTCATCTATAAAATAACAACAGAAGTAAAAGCACATTCTTTACACTGTAATACATTTTATACAAGCTGTCAAACAAGAAAATGAGTTAAAAACCTCAAAGGCTTTTAATTTTGAAGACTTCAGAATATGCTACCTGTTACTTAATTACAATTAAACTCCCCTGCAAGCAGTACTGTAAAATGCATGTCCATCATAAATTTCAACAACAAAAATGATTAAAGGAAGCTTACTATTTGTTCATGCCCACATACAAATGTTGACTCATTCAACCTTCAGAATTTTATTGGGCTCCTTTGTAACTGTTTACCACATTTCAGGTAAATTATTAAGAAAAAACGGAGCAACTAGTTAGGCAAGCTGTTTGTTTTGTCATTTGGTTCTTTTATTTTTTTTCTTTCATCAAAATAACTATATAATCTTGTATATTCCAGACAAGAATGTGGAAATCAAATCAACTAAATCAAACATTGGCAGAAAAATTATGACTTTCCGTAAGGGTGAAACTACAACTATTATTTGAGGTACCAGCATCCACTGAAGAACCACTAATGAATATAACAATGACATTGCACCATTTTTTTCCCCCGTGAATCTTACTGTCAGTGAGGCAGTCTCTTGCTTCAGACAAGAGGGAAGTAACAAAAAATGCAACTATATTTGACACTATCAAGGTGTTACATTGAACATGGATGGCTACATCCAGAGTACATATGCAAAAAAAAAAAAAAGCCTACCATAATTCAAAAGAGCATCCTGACAAAAGGATTTTTGCTTTTCTAAAAGTAATCCACCACTCCTCCCACTAAACTAGATCTTACTACCAAATCACTAAAACCAGCAACTTTCCTCTAGCTCACAAGGAAATGAAATTCAATACAATTACAATTTCATTTGGACCAGCAAACTGTAGCAGTTGTTCTTTGTGGAAAACCATCTACTAAAAACACAAATAAATAATCTACTTTTATAATAATGAAATTGACCCAAAAATGAGTGAATTGCCAATTAACTGTTTGGTTCAAAATACATCTTTCCCTAAGAAGGAAACCAAAATGTTAATGTATCTTGGAAAGGGTTTGTTCTAAGTTCAATCCACATGAAGGAATTAAAGGAATCATCATACTAATATTCATAAACATAAAAACATTCTTAGTCCTACTTTGAGTCCATCTGTAAAGTCGTTCATAAGATGTCTCTTGCAGTAAAGCCATCTGTTCCATAATTTCCAAGCTACAAGACATAAAAAGTTTATTTGTAAATACTATTTTAGGCAGTACTAGCAAAGGCATGTGCAAATCAAATTAAACAGACCATTATCAAAATTTTGAGTATTTTAAAATTTTTTTTTGGTGAAATATTCTGTATATTTCTGTATATATTATGTCATATGAAGCAAAGAATGAGACCTTGCTTTAACTTCTGCTTTTAGCTGTAAATGGTTCTCTTGCATTCATTTAAGTAGGACTCACCCCGCCCTTTGCTGATTTGTTCGGAGGAGAATCTTGACATCATCATGAATTTGTTTTACTCGTCCCAAAGCCTTGAAAAAATCCTAAATCAATTTAAAAACAAAATACAAGCAGTGCGTAAAAGCAGTAATTTCTATTCACATCTCTAGCACTCTATACTCCCTCTTTCAATTCCATCCTTCAGTTTCTTACAGGTCTCTGTTCCAAATGCTGCTTTTGAAATTCACACCCCGCCTCTGCCACTTACCTTTCACTCCATCTTAAGAGCCTTAGGATTTTTTAGTTTCCCATGTTATCAAACTTTTCTTCCACAAGAAAAAAAAAAAACCCACTAAAGATGTGTTTTTAACCTGCCTAGTGAAGTATGTTGTTTCACATCCGTTAGGTAACTCTAGGGAGATTTTGAGGACACTGCTATGTATTACATCACTGTCTCCCATTACTGTTAGCAACTAAGGTGCAAAATGAAACATTGTAAAGTACAATGATTACAGACTGATATGTTTTGTATTCATAAAATGGGGTAACTATTTCTTAAAAAAGAAAATTAAAAAAATCCATTTGCAATAGACTAGCCTAAGGTTTTCCAGAACAACCTTTCTCT
Source organism: Promerops cafer (assembly GCA_013398275.1). Classification (NCBI taxonomy): domain Eukaryota; kingdom Metazoa; phylum Chordata; class Aves; order Passeriformes; family Nectariniidae; genus Promerops; species Promerops cafer. The sequence continues at coordinate 1,453,897 of VZSE01011883.1, forward strand.
GTGGAGTAACTCAACAGCAGCAGTGGAAAAAAAAAAAAAACCCAAAGCCTAGAAGAAAAGTACATATTCCTAAAAAGGTTACTTTGTTAGTTTCAAAGTGCAAATGGAAAGCCAGTAACATTTTCAAACAAGCCTTCTTACGAATACATATTTCAAATGTGTGGAGGAGACCAGCTATTTCAGATATAATTGTTTGTCACATCTTTTGTGATTTGAACAGTTTGCTCAGGAAAGCAGAGTTTCATTCTGGCTCAAGTCAGATAAAAATAGACATATTCTAAGTAAAACAGGCCAGCAATTTAATCTACTGCCTTGCATCAACTGTGTTAAAGACCATGTTTATAAAAACCCAAAGCACTCTTCCTCCAGGAAAAGAGAAAATTTCCAAACCACAAGTCTTCTAAAGGTGTTTTAAGCACACTGCTTGACTCTGTCATAGGGGAAATGCACACACGTGATGTTACTGAAGTCTGCCAACTAAAGCAGCACACCTGTTTTATCTCAGTTACTTCTGCACATTTTTTACATGAAGTAACAAAAAGACCAGCCCTCGCTGTCTGCAAACCAATCACGCAGTAACTGGCACAGCGTTGCTATCATTGCTCCCTGCAATAGGTGCTTTCTGGAAACTTGAATGTTCTTTCGTGGCAATAGTGGTACAAAAGCATACAGCAATTACTCAAGTGCACAATTATTTTGCACATTCCACTTATGCTTTCATTAGCACTGTTTATGGTTATCAGTTACATGTTTTTAATAGTGCTTTAACTGTGAACAGGATGCCTGTGAAAATGAGATTAATCTGGACTACCTGCTGAGACACTACTGAAGCTTTCCATGCAACTACAATAATAAAAAAGTCTATTCAGGATACTTAATTATTTTATTATTCAGTTTGCTTTTCCCATAGAACAAGTTTCCTTTTACTGTGTCTTCTTATTCAAACATATTACAAAACTTGTTTTGGAAGGTGGCTAAAGTGAATCAGCACCTAGTATCTTTAGCAACCAAACAACACTGAGGGAAAGCCTCAGCTTATACTGTCTCAATCACTGAATACCTATATACACGAATATGCAAAATGTACACACACATGCACAGTAGCAGTACTAGAGAGCTACAGGCTTCTCATTTGCTTTGAGTGTCATGAAGTTTTAAAATGTCTTCACGGAAAACTCAGACTTCATAAAGGTCTTTCAAAGTGTAGAACCATATGAGAGCTCATTTGCCTGAAACTCATTACATCATTACATAAACTAGAATTTAATGTTGATTTTCTGTCTCTCTACTTGAATCTTTCATCACACATTTCAAACTCATCAGAAATTCACCATTCTGTTAAAAGGTACATTCCTCCATAAAAATTAAACTGCTAACTGAAAATAATATCTCGTGTAAAATTCAGTTAGGGCATTTCTACATTTTAGTTCACGGTGAAGATTTTAATGTTCACTGAGCTACCTCAGTAATTGGCTCATCTTTTGTGCCTCGAAGCAGATTCATTTCATCCGGTGTCAGCTGGAATTTTGCTATGAATGCATCTGCAACTTGAGCTTTCATTTCTAATCTCTGACTGTAATAAAACAAAGTGAAGAGGATATTAGCTTTTTATGCTTATCTGGAAGATTTATTTTTCATATTTATACTTTTGGAAAAATAACCAGCATCAGAGATTGATATTATTAGACTGTAATAGCACATTCTTGCCATCAAACACTTGAGTTGCTTTTTCACATACAACTTTCTATTAAGCTTATACAGATTATTCAGTAAAGACAATATAGAAGTATGTTAACACATTTGAAAATTACTAAGTACTTTAAAATAATATTGCTTTAGCATTTGTATCATAAGTTATCTAATACAGATACTTTGTGCTTGTACAGCTGTAATGCTTGCAATTATTTCCTTTCAAACTCACTAAGGAAAGGAAAAGCCTATAGCATCCAAAATTACAAAATTAACCTTAGATTAATTTCTGCAGACCAGATCCATTTCTTTGTAACACCATAAAGTTGGGATATCAATTTACTAACATCACAAGCATTCAAAATGCAATCACTAATTCTCTTGTTCCTGAAATAAACACAGCCAGGATGCAATATGCAAACACCATCTCATGGGCAGCATTTTCCTGCACATGTTTTGTCACACGCCTTACAACCACAGAAGGACACAAATGGACTGGGATTCCTGTACAAACAGAAAATTTGCTTGAACTGTGGTTTGAGCACACAGTATTCCAGGAAATTAGGACTACTTTTTCAGGACATTAAGGAGGCACTAATTAGTTATTTGCAGAAGAATAAAGCTCAATTCCTTTAAGATCATTTCATCTTTCAATATAATTACTACAAGATAAATACATTGTTATTACAGGATGGTAAGACAGGTAAGTGTACTTCTATATACTGTATAATTAAGTTCTCTTGCAAGATCAAAGCTTGAAAAGTAAGCTTTCACTTCTTTACCCTTTCTCTACTATCCAACTAGTGTCTGAACTTCACTCAGTTACTAAGTATGGAAAACTGGCTTCCCTTCTGTAGACATGGATGACTTTCCCACCCTGCAGTTCCAGAAACTCTTTTTAGAGATCAGATTAAATGTTTTGCAATTGTCAATGGTCTAGCACATTGAACAGTGAGAGGGAGAGTAATATAAAATCCAACAGTCCTTTAACAGTAAAATCTATGAAAACCAAAGGGGAAAGCAATACTTCTAAGTTACATAGAAGAGACCTAATCAAAAAGGAAAACCAAAAACTCATATGCTTTAATACCACATCTTGAATTGATAATTCAGGTTTCACTGGGGTCCTAGGCAAATATAATGATTTTATCTTTACATTGATAGTTTTGCAATGCTTAAAATCAACCTATTTAATTTTCTCTACGTTAACTCTACAGTTCCAAATTTTGGGTCTCCATGAAGTCAAATGTTTCTCAGAGAAGGAACAAGAGTGATAGAGGATGATTTTAACCAACTATACAGGCAGATGCATCCATTAAAAATCCTGGCACTTTCCAACACAGTGGAAAGGGAATGGAACACCACCATTTTTAACAAATTCAGTAAATTTTCAGCAGGAAGATTTATGTGGTGAAATCTGAAGAGAGCAAGTCATGCTGTAAGAGGCAAAAAGACAAATGGTGTACAAAACATACAAGAAAGAGACAAGAAGATAATAACAAAAGAGTATTTTTAAATCAATATTAGGCCTGTGACAGATGTTCTGATGATAACCATGAAATTCTCACAACACAGATGAAAGATGGGGCAGGTCTGTTCTGCAGTAATATACTCAATGTAGTGATATGTAAGCCATGCTACTCAGGCTGCCTCAGCCATCCCTGCTCATCCCTGCCCTGTACTGACCTTCCCACTGTGCCAGGACCATTGTTTACAGCATCATGTAGTGAATCAGATCAGGGAACAAATCTGGCAGGAAAAAATCCAGAAGTTCTTACTTCCTGTGGGTGGAGATTACCTGTATTTTCAAATTTGGTTTACCACAGACTGTGCTAAGGGACTGGGGTGTGCCAGCACCAGGAGCTGTCACAGGCAAGAGGGCATTGACTTCGCTGCTGCTACGAAACTCTCAGGAAAACTACACTTCAGAACTCCTCTGGAGTATAAGAAGAGCTCATTTCAATTGTCAGTTACAACTAGTACTAATAACAATCAAAATTATAAATATTATGACTCAAGAAAACCCTAGAGGCATCAAGATGGCTACTCAAATTGAAAATCAGTCAAGGACACTTAAATTTTAACACAATGATGCTGCTTTCAACAAAGTATTCCTGTTTAACACTGTTTACAGACCAAGTCCAATGCCTCAACATCACCATAATGTATTTGGCTGAAACAACAGAAAATGTAAATTAGTGAATTAACTTCAATAGTTGTTCGAGTCTCTCCTCTTGGGATGGAAGTCTCAATTTAATATAAATCCACAAAGCTGAATTATCTCTCCCTTTACATCAGAGAAGGAAGGTAACAAATAGACGAGAGAAGGCAAATTCAAGGCCTTCTTTGGGTTCAATTGAAACAAATCTTCCACAAAGAGGAAGCAGAAGAGCAGATGGGACTGAGAAACTTTTCTGTTCTTTGAGCCTGTGTATCTCCTAAGTGCAGACACTTCAAGGTGCTCTTAAAGAAGATCCCCATTTATTATCTTCTGTTCTTCAGGTTTTTTGACTGTATACTTCCACCAAACTGGGGGTAGGAGGAAGTCTGATTTTAAGAAGTGTAGTATACTGGGTATAACAGTTTTCTCAGTTTTCAGTTGGAATTAGGGTTGTGGTAGAACAAGGAACAGAGTCAGGAACTGTACAAACAGCATGCTCATGAGTCCTGGAACTCTGTGCCCTGTTTTAATCCTCCTTTATACAAAAAGAACAATCTTGCTAATCAATATCTCTCCTTCTGCAAGTCCTCAGTCTTCACAGTCCTCCCTCCACTTCTGCTGCTATGGAGAACAAGGTTTGATCAAACACTGTGCTTTAAAGCCATTCCCATCCTTTGCCTGTGTCTTGGGCTAAGGCCTGGCATAACTGCACACTGATGGACTCCGTGCACTCCCAATAATTAACTTTTATAAAACAGAGTCAATACATTAAACTCAAGTACACTGGGCAAGCTAAGCTTCACAATGTACTCCCAAGATAACAACCTCAAGGTGGCAGCAATGTTTCATTACCTTTTCTCAAGACAGTGATTGGGAAGTGGTGACAAACATCTCTCCTAAACAAAAGCATATGTCTGAATTTCGTTAAAACTGTTTCTGTTGGGCTCTTCACAAAGCACACAGGATTTCAAAGAGCTGCTCAGTTTCAGAACCCAGGTTAGCCAGTCCTGCTTGAGATGACTGTGAAAGTGGCCTTGGTTATCAATCCGCACAAGAAAGAGACCCTATATCCTACATGATAGATTAGGAACAAAATATGTAAATTGTACATACCTTTGATTTTTGCCTGGCAGTGTACAGTATTACTGAGACCAATACACTCACATCTGTATTCAATTTTTTTATACATATATATTTATGTATTTATTTCCTCACACACAAGCTAGCAGATATTTAACTAGAATTTAATCTATCTTATTAAGGCAGGGCAATGGATTATAATGTCACTCAAGGTTGCTATAATCATTTCACTACAGTAAGTGCCTTACAAAACACAATGCAGGTAATGACAAAGGCCAGCGTCAGGTTGTCTTACATATAACCCACAGCAGTCAGTACATGTGTGCAGACAATCGGACATTTCAAGACCCACGGCCTTTCTGTAGATATAATAATTTCTAAATTCTAAGCAGTGCAGTACAGCTGAGGAAAGGCCAAACCATGTTGTTATCCTAAATTTTATTTTTTTTCTTTTAACGAAGTTAATCCTGTGTAAATGAATGAAACTAACAGCTTATGGGAACCCTGCATTGATGCAAAAGGGGAAGTGCCAAGTGTTGGTAGAATTTAGAACTTGGGCAAAGGACAGGATTCCAACAAAGAGCAATTTCCCCAGTTTTAATCGTTACCAGGGAGACAGAATTCTTTTGCGAGAGAACTCAAAAGGCTGGGAAAACTATGCACTTCATGCACTTTTCCCTTGAACCAAATACAAATGTGCACTGTTTGTTAGGATTATCACCTAGACAGCTCAGAAAATGAGGTGGAGAAGAAGAAGCAGACTTTTCCAAAGCTTAAATTTATCTTGCCACCACATAAAAACATCTTGCCACACAGCATAAAAATCTGCTAGTTTCTTCTACCTAGGATGAATCAGAGCAGTCATGCTGAAATTACTTTCAATTTGTGGTACTGAGGATTCAACACATTTTTAAAGCCTCAAGACAATGGACTATTTCTAACTCCTAAGTAAACATCAATCATCTTTAACAGACTTGTATAAAGCTGCAAAATTATTTTTCTGTCATGTGAAAGGCAAATATACAAGATTATGTAACAAAACATTTATACACAAGCATTAGAAAACCATTCTTAAGAGTAAGTACAAGTGCAAAAGTGCATTTGTAAATGCTGAGAACAAATGTTTTGTTCTGCATTTTATCCGACAAACACAGCTCTTACTGAAGTAGAACTGAAATACCGTGAGGTATTCAGTGACCCATTCCATCATAAAATATATTTATGAAATACTCCCGTAATTAAAAAATAGGAAGACATAAAAAACCCAGTGAATTGTCTAATGTTTCCAGGATACAAGAAAATAGCAGTAATAGTAAAGAAGGCTTTAGTGAGACCTCATCTGGAAAACAGATCACAATCCTGATCATCTGTGTGCAAGAACAATGGATTCCCATTAGATCATAGCTAGCAGGATGATCATGGGAATGGAAAAACTAATTTATCACAGGAGATGAAGGCAGCTCTTAAGACAAAGGACAAGATGAGAAAACAGTCAATTTATATCTAATAATTAGGTTGGAAATCAGGGAAAGGCTTTTACTGGAAAGAATGAGCTTTTGGAGTAAGTGTTCCACGAATAGCGACACACGCAACACACAAAAATAATGCATTAGTTATGTGTTGAACAGTTGATAAGTTTACCAAAGTCATCATGCAAATAATAGGTGGCAACAGGAGAGTGGACTTGAACTCAGAAGGTTCCTCCCATCTGTAACACCTATCTGAAGAAAGATAGCCTGCAATGCTGCAGCCATGCCATCTCATACATTCTCTGATAAAAATAAATGGGGAAACACTGAAAAGGCTAAATCAAAACTTAAGCAACACATCTGCACTGAAATGATTAAAATCTTACCAAACAGATTACCAAACACTAGAATAAAAAAGTTTACATGTTGTAAATAAATTCCAGAAATTCAATCATTTTCTACTTTTATACTGATAAGGCTTCCTCTAAATATGATGGGTATGCATCTATGGAATATTTTTGACTAAATTTTCATATGCAGAGCTTTGCAGAAATCATGTGGTATATACAGATATAGATACATGAACACATACAGTAAATCAGCGTTTGGCAATGGTTAAGATCCATGATCCATGGTTTCTAAGTTGTGCACAGAGATGAAGTTTAAAAGGAGTGTATTTCCAATGAACACAATCTTTTCCATCTTGTAGAGATGAGCTATTTGATACTTCCATACCAAACAGACTGGTATCTTCAGTTTATCTTTTATAAAATCTGATATAAAGTCACTTGAAAGGGGTCTGCTTAGTCTAGCTTCAAATTTGCCATCAAATTCAAAAATGTTGCCAAAGGCATGAAAATTACACACTGTTCTCTACATCCACCTGGAATAATTTCAAAACAAATGAGCTTAAGCTGCAGCAAAAGGAAAACTAAATCAGATAGTAGGAAAACAATGAAACAAAAATCAATTTCCAGTGAAGACTTCAGGCTCTCTGTTCCTTCTGCTCCTGGGCTTTTCTTCTCAGAGCAGATCAGACAAACATCAGTCAGAAATGGTACCACCATATAACTGATTCTGCACTTCTGGTGAATGTTTCTTGACCTGTTAAACCACACCTCATTTCATACTGACCAAGAGTACTTCATGTCTCAAAAGAGTTGCCAGGAAGAAAAGCTGGCAAGAAAATAAGGCTTTGCCTGTTCTCTGCTGGTCATGGCTAGAATGTGACAAGTTAGTTTTGGTTTTTTTTTTCCTTTCAGATTCATTTTAGCTGGTTTTATTCCTCTGCTACACCTTGTCACCTATTCTTCACTTTGCTACAAACCAGGATAGAAAATGAGCATCAGAATTTCAAGTCTTCACCCTCTCCCACATGGAATTATAATTAAGTTTAGAGCATCACTGCTTTTTATCATGAAGCACATTTACGGGAATAAATGTAAATACAAGTTTCAAAAGGTCAGCACATGAAATACATCTCATCATGCAAACCAACAGATCACCACTTTTCTTAGCACAGGCTGATAAAAGCAAACCTCTCTAACCTGCTACAAATAGTGCTGAAGTTCCTGCATCATTTCCAAATGGACTATGACAAAAAAGATATTTGTTAGAAAAGGAAAAAGGCACCACCAAGAGATAAGGATGAGAGATCAGTAGTGTAGCCCTACTAAAGCAGATGTTCACTTAGAAACATTTTTCCTAAGACTTCTGGCTTGTATTGAGCACAGAGGTGACAGTCAAATAATTGACTAAATTCCAAGAATGGGGTTTGTTATTTTTTAAATAAAGATCAAGCCTGAATGTAATGTAATTAAATTAAAACAAACTGAAGTACACAGTCACATTCCTGTCTGGGAATCATATTTAATTGTATTTTAAAAAGTAAAACAATCCCAGGTCTACGTATATGGCTTTTTTGGAATCAATATAACTAACAATGATTCTGACACCAAAACACAAATTTTGCTCTGTTTAAGAACACAATTAAGAGAGGGTAGCAAAATAAGATAGCTTGTAAAGGTGTTCAAGTACATAATCTCCACAAAAGCTCTGAATCAGTAGCCTGACTCAAGAAATATCTGAGTAATTTCCATTCTTTCATAACAGTTTTCAGAGTATTGTGGTTTTTACTTCTAGAACACTCGTTCCAGCTCTCAACTTGTGTATTTCTGCAGATTTATTTTCACTGAAGCCCCTGAGCATATACATACACTTACATAACTGCTCTTACTTAATTTTGTAAGAATTAATATTTCAAGTACTACCTTCTAGTCTCTCTTCTCAATTGTTACATTGATGACTGTAACTTGTGGCAAACCTCAAAAATAGCACATCTTGCACAACATCTTACTATTAAGTGGCTGGTAGAATTACTATGAAGCGAGGCTTCTAGCATCCTGCATAGAGTATTTGGAACTAAACAAGTTATTTCTCTGCTGTGGGAATTACTAAACTCTGGGACGCTTGTTCCTTATGCAAGGTGAAGTAGTTCAGTATTGCAAGTAAGTTTTTAGCCTCACACCAAAAAAACCTGAAACAAAACAAAACAAAAACAAACAAAAAACCCCAACAAAACTGGAGTCAACTATAACAAGAGAACCAGAGAACCAACAAGTCAGAGTAAGCTATCATTAAAATCTCACTTCAAGGAGCAAGATCCTTTTTCTGCCAGCCTACTAGTAACAGCAATTAAACAAACCCACATCTTTTAAAGCACATGTTCATTGTTTGAAAATAAAGTAGCCTCCTCATTACTATACATAAAAAACCTAATGCAACCCGAAAGCAATATCAATGTGCTCAAGTATAAGTATACAAATCTACTGAAGATAACTGAAATGGAAGTGGATTTTTAACAATTACCAAAAATTGTTAATAAATTAACTAACTCAGGTTTTCTTTATTATAGAAGTTTGTTATTAAATACATTAAAATGAACATTCTATTCAAGACTCTATGTTACTGAGAATCAATAACTTAACCTTTTGTTATGAAGAGATGGGTTGGATGTCTGGATTACTTTATTTCACACTACGTGGTTCTATTAAGTTATGTCAAGTCTCAGTTTTAAAGAAAAAAGAAAAAAAACCCATCCGAGTTCCTATACTAAGCAGATACCATAATTTAAATAGTGTGAAGGAAAACTGTTTCTAATGTACACTAGTTTTAGCTAGACTTCACAGAAGAAATAAATTCAAAATAAGCAACCTAAGTGACCAAAGGAATGCACCAACTCTGACATATTCACAAATATAAAAATGCAATTGTATTAATTACTTTTAAAATTTGTTATCTAAGTAAGACCCTATATCTAGCATTTATGCCAAAGCAGGTCTAAAGCTCACAAATTAAGTAACAAGAAAAAAAAATGCTGCAAAGCAAAAACCCAAGAATGCAGAAGTTTTAACCTAAATCTGAGACAAACATCTAATTTTCTATCCCAAATATTTACCCAGATGTCTTAAATCCACACATTTCACCAATACAGGAAGTCCCAAAGTGCTCAGGACTACCTACAGGAAACTTCATCTGGTAGCAGATGCCTCTTCACGTGCCCGATGTAAACCAAAAGAATGCATCAGAACAAACAGTCCTTTAACAAGTTAAAAGAACAAATGACTAAAATGTCCCACATGGAACCAAACAATCTTCACAATTTTTCATACGTTTAGGTAGGGAAAAATTCAACTTTGCTAATAAATGGTATTATGAATCTTCCATAACTATCAGACTGTAAAAGTCACAAGTACTTTCTGGCCTCTGCTCATGGGTACATCATGGTATTCTTAAAAAATAAACTTCCAAACTTTTTTCTAGATGTGCACTCCAAGGTCACACAGACCCTTAGAAGGACACACTACTTCCTAAACATTTTTCCTCTTCACACTAAGGGTATGTTCTGTCTTTTAAAGAAATTAGCAGGAAGTCTTTTAAGTAAACTATAGTGCAAGTAAGGATTATATTGCAGAGACACAGATGTACAGTCTGCATAATCTCCTTTAATGAAATTTAAGGCCAATTAGACATATGCCACTTGGGACTGTTCTCAGTATCTCCCACTCTGCTTCAGAACAAGGAATCAAAGCAGCTTTCCTTTTCTTGAGACTACAAAATATATGACCACTTCTCTGTCTGACTACTTCACACACTCATATTCAAAATTATGTATTTTCTAAGACTTCTGCTCACTTACTTAGTGTCTTTACCAAATCCTGCACTTTATATGAACCAGCATTGCATTTTATGCAGTTATTCTACATTCAACATTTAAAATATGTACAGATTAGACTCCAACTTCATCTTCAGACATAATCCACTTCCTACTGAAGCTCATACCATAAACCAACTGATTTTGAAAGCTCACTGAGAGCTATTCAAAACCATAATTTCTACTAGAAACTTACTGCTGCAAAATAATAATTTCTAATGTCCAGTGAACTGTATATAATTTTCTGACGAAAGCTCATAAAGCAAGGAGATTAATTCTTCTACACTGAGAAAACCTGAAGCTATAAAACCATACATTCTAGCCATAAAGACAATAAAGACTGCTTGAATCCGTCATTGGCTATTATCCCCTCCTCAGGAATAAAAACACTGAAAAGCGAAAAATACAAATCTTTTCTTCCACAGAAGGAAAAAGTGGTCTGGGCTAGGCTCATTAAACAGCACTCCTGTATTTTACAGCCAGCTTTAAATATGGCAGAGTAGGTTAGAATCCAACTTTGCATTCCCTCATACAGCCCCTGAAAAAGAGAGAGATTTCCACTGGATACGAAGCATTAATAACAAGAAACTTGTCAAACTGATGAGAAACTGAGTTGGTCCATATCTGTTATGACACAATATAACTTACATTACCAACAGACTTTAGGTAAAGCACATCCATATTTAGCATGTGCTACCACTGTAACTGACTTCCCTAAAAAGCCAATTTTTATTGAAACAAACACGAACACACATTCTTACCTTTTCGGATCATTTAGCAATAAGCTAAGAGTGTGTGCAATTGAGCTAGAAACACATATAGTATCGAAAAAAACCCTGAAGTCATAAATCAAAGCGTCAGAGTCACATCTAAAAGAAAATTCTATCAAATAAATAAGGTGGTATACATACTTTTCTGCCTGAAGTTTTGTGGTTTTTACAATCAAGTCCTGGGTTTGTTCCTTTGCTGCCTAGAATACAATTAGAATTGTTAAGCACGTGAAAAACACAAATATATCAACTGTATTAAACAATCTTTAAAATAGGCAATGCTTTTGAAGCTTTCTGAGTATAAGCAATTTAAAGAGTACACTTTTTGAAACAAAAGCCCTTCTTGAAACAAGTATTCATTAACTCTCCCTATGTCAAGGCTGTAAAATAAATACATTTTTATCCTTATCCATACATATTTTCATGTTTATATACATTTATATTCACACAATTTTTATTTGTATTTAATAGAAAAACACTATAAATATTAGTGAAATAGTTTTGATTATTTTGTTTGCCCATCAACTGTAAATCATTTACTGTCACAAAATGAAAAAATGAAACTAATTCCTTTGGATCCCAAACTGCCCAGTATCAGTGTACACCTAGACTTTTTAGAAAAGATGATGAACACAGCTCTGCTAGTCTAAGCAAGCCTAGTTCTACAATCCAACAGCTTACAGAGCTGCATGGACCAAGGACAATTATTAGGAAAAATTTCTTCCCTGAAAAGGTGGTCAGGCATTGGAACAGGCTGCTCAGGGAAGTGGCTGACTCACTGTCCCTGGCGGTACTTAAAAGATGTGCAGGTGTAGCACTGAGGGAATGGGATAGTGGTGGACTTGGCAGTGCTGGGTTGGACTCGATGATCTCAGAAATCTTTCCCAATCTAAATGGCTCTACCATGCTAAGAGCAATTCACTTAGGAAGTTCATCACAGCCCTAAATATTGAGTGATGGCAGTGCAAGGGAATCCATGCAGAAACAATTCTGCATCAGACAGCAACTGCATAACTGAAAGGATTGTGACAACTGAAGTTTAAGATTTCTGAAACTTATTGCTCTGTGAAAAGCTAAAAGACATCTGGAATTTTTGGCTTCACACTGGATGCCACCAGTGATCCCTTATGCAAAAAAATTGAGATGATTTAACAAAAAAAAAACCCTAAAATCAAGATGCATTCAGTATAGAATAATACTGCAAGTAAAGAGGTGTAAATGGCAATAAAGACATTCTGTGAATAATTTCAATACTGTATTACAGCCAAATTACAGTCTGCCAAATTGAAGATGCCAGTCTTGAGACCCCTAAGAGGTTTAACAAAAGTATCTATACACACTCATTCATTTCAGCCTTTCTATCTGCCACCACATTAGTTACAACAAAAAAGCAGTCAAGGTACAGGAATGCTTTGAAAGGTGAAAGCAGGACTGTAACAATTCATGTCCAACTTAATTGCAAATTCTAATAAACAAAAAAGAAGAAATTTGCTTCCTTTCCAGTACCTTCTGGGCAGAAGTACTGATTACCACAAACAATGCTAACAGTAAGACAGCAGAAAACAATGAAAAGCATTTTTTCTCAATCTAGCTAGATATACCAGAAAGCCAGTTTTTACATATGTGCATTCAAATACATGCCAGATATTGTCATTATTTTATGTATGAAATGTAAGAGCCTACATCTAACCTAACAACGTAACTGTCAGAAATGAGCCAGACATGCTAGAAAAATCAGAAAGCTGGGATTTGATGTTTCTTGTATGTCCAAAACAGAAATATTTTTCTTTTCCTCCCCACCTCAGCATATTAGTTAACAATTTCATTATACTTCAACTCCACTGAATTCCATTTCAATACTTGCTCCTTCTCTCCCTTTCAGCCACTGCGTTTATCAAGTCACTTTCCTAAAATCAGATGTGACAATATATGGTTATTTGGATCAGATGGTATTATAAACTTACAAAATAACAAAGCTAAAAAAGCTTTTTGGCTTATCCAAATATATTCCCTTTCATGTCCTGCATTTGTTCTGCTTTCTTAATATACTGCTCTCTTTGCACACTTCTCTGCGTATATGTCCCAAATCCTCCTCTTTGTATCTTCTATTTGCTCTACTTAGCTCATTTTGTCTTCTTATTCAGCTTGAGCACATGCCTGCAAGTCTTCCCGTCCTATTACAGATAAAGTACCCAGAGTATTTCACAACTGAGTGCTAGTTCATGAGCTTATTAACTTTACATTCATACAAAGAAAATATGGATTGAATCAAGACAAGTTATGAGTTCTGCAGGGCTCTAGAGGAAACCTCCTGTGGGGCACAGAACAAAACTACCTACTGACTTTAACAGTAAAAGAAATCTCTGCAGGGTGGCTGTACTCTGGGAAGAGAAAAAAAAATCACAGACGATAGTTACACTTCATGATCTAAAGACAGAAAAGAGCAAAAATCTGCATGGACACTTGATTCATTTCCACATCTAAGAGCTTAGTCTAACAGTTCCTGAACTGCACTAGGGAATATATCCACATTAACAATGTTCAAAGAGATCTGAGACCTCTGAGGCGCATTACCACTTCCTTCCAAAACTGAAAATTAAGTACTGCAGTTGGCTACACTGTACTCTCACATTTTTTGGTACAAGTTCATCACGCTATAAGCATTTGTACAATGACTGTGAAATCTATTTATCTAAGTAGGAGGACATCTAATATCCACACACACATATGGAGAGGAAAACAACTGTTTTCACAGGATTTTTTTGGTGAGGGATTCTTATTCACATACTGTAACTTATGTGCTCTATTTGGAATAGATTTGGTTTGGCAAAACATCTACACTTCAGCATCCATAAGCCGTTTATACTCATCACTGCATTGAATTTTGAACTTCTACCCTAAAACCAAGCCAGATTTAGTAGTGCATCACAAAACACAAATCTCCTACACTCCCCAGCCCCACCAGGAATATTATGGATTCAGGATTAACGTGAAACAGAATTGGTTTTGTTGCATATCAGCATTCTGAGACAATGTTAAGAAACAAAAACAATAAACTGAAGATGCACAACAGATTTGTCTCCCTCTTTGAATTACCAGATACTTTCCTATGAATATACTTGAGGTATTTATACGAACACATAACTCAACAGACACAGTCAATACAAAAGCCATTTTAAATGGAAATACACAAATTAACCCTTAAATCTCACACACGTCCAATCTAATAAAATATTTTCTCTCCACTGACGTACACACAGATATCACATTGTTATTCTCAAAATAAGTATATGGCTGCATTTTTAACTGCAATTTGGAAGAAATTAAAATTACTTCCTTGATACATTTCCTAAACAAGTAAAAAGAAGCATATTAATATCCTAAAGTAACATAATATGCATACCATGGAAACATCTTGGTGTTGCTGTTAATCCTCAAAAACAACTCTTCATCCTTTTAAAAGAACATAGTCACATCTCAAAAGGAAAAATATTCAAAGCACCTAATTTATATATTACCTTCAAACGACTGGACATGTCTTCACAGCAGCTGCTCATTGCTTGCACATCTTCATTTATACTCTCAAGTTCCTAAGTAAGTTCAAATAACAGTAACTGTGTTTTCAATCAGAAATGCTGTGTCCAGACCCAGCTTCCCACCACAATTAAATGCCCCAATTACAAGAAACATTGTTGCTCTAGGCTCCCTGTTAGTCAGTGCAGAGTAATGCACCTCTAAATACCAACATTCTCTCAGGACTTGGATCTGTTTGAAACATCCACTGCAACACTTCCAACAAATGAACCAATTTTACTGTAAAAGCATATCTGTCCTGGAAAGTTAAAATCTCTCTTAATCCTTTTTTCTTTTTTAAACTTTAAATCACATAGCGGTACTCTTGCAAAATAGCTAGTCATTCTGCAGAAACATTACCTCTTTAACTTGCTTGAATATGTGCACAAATTCTTCATTTATGGCCAAGCTTCGTCGTTCAATGTCTCCACGCAGGTTCCTTCGGGTGCGCAAACTGTTTTCCACAAAAAAGGTCGAGAGAGCCTTGAGTGCTTCCAGCATTTCCTAGAAAATAAAAAAGGCCTCTCAGTTTGCATGCAGTTACAAAAAAGCAGGTTAAATAGTCAGTACTCACCCCAAGTTCATGGTCTTATTAAAAATAAAGCAAACCTAATAAATGGTTTTAGAGGAAAAGCCACCTTAACACACTCCACATCAGTTAGCAAACAACTAAAATAATTGCTGAGCCTTTCTTCTTCTAACAGAAAACTTTGTCCACAATTTTACAGTAGCTGTAACCAATAAGACTATGTTCTGTAAATAAATGACCCATCCACAGCAAGAAAACATTTAAATTACATAAAGCTTGAGAAGTGCCCTCCGAGTCCAGTAATACAAACCTCCCTACGACCTGAAGGAATAAAACAGGAGCGTGGCATGTTGCTGGAGAAGCGACAACTAATTTTATTTGTAATTAATGCTGCAAAGGGCCGCCCGCAGCTCCGCAGCGGAACTGAGGGTACGGCAGGACTCGCCTCCCCGCCGCGAAGCCTGTCGGGGCCCGCGGCCCCTGACGGCTCATCCGGCCCCCACCACGTCCCTCCGCCGCCGCCCGACCCACCTTGTCATTGTCCAGGCGCGTCTCCAGGATCTTGTTGAGCTTGCGGGACAGCGGGTTGGTGCCGGGGGCAGCCGGGAGCCCCGGGGCGGGGGCGGCGGGCGGCGGCGCAGCGGTGTCGGCCATGGCTGCGGCCCTCCCTGGCCACAGCGCTGCCACACGAAGCGGCTCCGGCGGAAACGCGCTCCGAGCATTTGGTTCCGGCCTAACGAAGGCCGGCTGTAGAGCCAGGCCTCACCTGGTGCAAGGTGGCACTCGGGGTTTTTCTGTTTATTTGTTTGTTTTTACTGATAAAATAAAAGTACATACAAATTAAAATATTATTAATTAATAATAATTTAGTCACTCAATAAAGGATTTTGAGTCGATGGTAGAGGGTTCACTTCATGAAGCCTGATAGCTGTATTTCTTCCACCAAACAAATGCTTTAATTATGAGCACAGCTAGAAAGGAAAAAAATAAATGAGATCTCTGTTGTATAAGTTAACAGCAGTGGCTGTAATATGCGTCAAAATGAGGAGGCGATCTTGTTTCTGCTGTGCCTTTACTGACACAGAGCTGAACTCCCAAGGTCTCCTCACAGCTCCAGAGCACAAAATCACAGAGTCAATTAAGTTGAAAAAGATCTCTGAGGTCATCGAGGCAACCTATGACCTGACAGCACCATGCCAACCAGACCATGGCACTGAGTGCCACATCCAGTCTTTCATTAAACACCTCCAGGGATGGTGACTCCACCACCTCCCTGGGCTGCGCATTCCACTGCCCAATGACCGTCTCTCTGAAGAAATTCCTCCTAAAGTCCAGCCTAAACCTCCCCTGGTGCAGCTTAAGACCGTGACCTCTCGTATCGTGTCACTTGTCCCATCTGAAATGCTGAGGTGCAGTGGAGGGATTTCTGTGGGCTTTTCCAAAGGACAGAAAGCAGGTACACAGATAAAGGTAAGGTGCCATGGAAAGAAGCTGACTAACAGTGCACAGCTATTATATGAGACACGGGTTCCACCATGGTATTAGCTGTGAAAACAACATCACCTTTCCGTTTGTCTGATGGTGTGTGGCTAAAACCCAAAGATTCAAGCAGTAGCTTAACTCTTCGGGAGTTTGGGGATTTCACATTGCTCTTCTGAAGACCCTTCCTGAAAATAACTGCAAGCAAGTCAAGTAGACATTGCCTTTATGCCCAAGGTGGAACACTGAGCTTCTGAATGATTTTATTCATTAATTATTTGTTCTTTTAGTTTGAGTCACTTAAGGAAAAACTGTATGACCAGAGCCCTTGAAATCTTAGCGTGATGGAGACAGTGATAGGATATTTTTCTATTTAATTTTTGTTTGTTTGTTTACTTTCTCACATGGATCCTCTACATAAAAGGCCAGCTTTTCTGAACAGTCTGTGTAGTGCCTTGTTTCTACTCTTGGCGAGTCAGCAAGAAGGATTTCAAGCATTTTCAGACACGTTGTTTTCCTTAGTTTCTGTTTCTCATCCACCCTATTACACCGATGTTATCTCCTTCTAGATGTCCTTTACTTCTGACTAAGCTTCCAGGAGCCAGGATCTCCCTTCTCAATGTCAGAAGAGATAAAACAGCCTGCAGTCATCACAGATGTAAGCAATTAATATTTAAGCATGTCAAGAAAATCCTATTATTAGAAAGATCCCCTCCCACCTATAAGCTGGATGTTTTTAGTTGTTTGAACAACACTTCAAATGTTGTTAACCTGATGGATGAGTTGACAGAGTGAAGGCACACCTTGAAGTCAGAAAGGCTCCAACATCTGAAACACAAGTGTCAGATAAGTCCCGACCATTGCCAAGTCTTGTCCAACAAGTTATACCACAAACATACAAGGAGCCAGGAAGAATTCCCATGCTGGTACATGCATTTTCTTTTGAAGCAACCAGTTCTGTTTTCAGATGCTTCTTCATGGGTGTGCATTTCTTCAAGAATGTGTTTCGCGAGCCAGAATGCTTCTAGCTAATGTAAAACATTGGGCTGACAGGAACCAGTGGAGTTTTGAAGCAGCATATGTTTATCGATTCATGTGTTCTTTTGAAAAAATGAGAAGAAATAATCAAGGGAGCACTTTTTTATCTCTCACAAGTCTAAAAGGTGTTTGTATGAGGATACCAGTGCTTATATCTTGTTCATCTTTTAGGGATATTAGGTGCAGCTATAAAAACAAATCCTCTCTTTTTCTGATACGAATAATTTTTGCAGGGTAGATTTTTCCTCAGAACATATTTTTTAAAACAGAAATGCAAATGTGACTGCAACAAAGTCACCATCTAGAACTCAGTTGGTGTGACATGGCTTGTATTCATCACAAAGGTGGGTTTGGCATGACATTCTTACCAGTCTACTTGCCCACCAGCAAACATCCTGTTAAATCAATTGGATGTACACTGCAGGATAAAATGCTTGGGATTTTGTGATCTGTAACTCCCAGAAGGTACTTTGATTTCAGTTGTCAGTTTCTGTGTGTCAATGATAGACAGTTTGTATAGTGTGTGTAATTTACTCCAAGTTCCCTTATCAAAGCTTGACATAGCAGCAGAACTACAGGTGTCAGTAAAGAAATGTCTGGCGCACAGTGTTTTCTGTTAATTTTCTTATCTTAGTTCCTTACTGTGGTGGTTTCTAGTTTTGTGGGCTTTCCCTCTCAGACAGCAAAACTGTTTGACAACTGTTACTGCTATGCAGCTGGTGAAAGTGCTCACAAACCACTCATTTGGTGCACAGACAGGAGCACGGTTCAGCCTGCAGAACAAGGTGTGGTTGTGATTGTCACCTGCTGTCTACGTAGCCAAAGCTAGTAAGTGCTGCTGTACTTTCAAATGCTTGGGAGTACATGCACTTCCTGAAGACAAAGACAAAAGAAAGGTTTGTAGTAGTAACCTGAATTTGTTCCACAAAAGGCTGAGTACTGAGTATAAAACTTCCATATCATCCATAAAGTGGATGAATAGGTTGACTGGGGTCAAGGACATGGCTGGATGTATTTCCCAGCCCTGTGACAAAAGAGGAGTGACAGAGCAGGACATAAAGAAAATATTTTCTTAAACACAAAGAAGAAGGAATAGCCCTTGTTATGGGTGTTGTCATAGGCAAATGAGAATGAGAAAGGAAGATTTCTGTGATGAAGGAAAAAGAAAACATACGAATACATTAAAGGAAGGAAGGAAGGAAGGAAGGAAGGAAGCAGAACTTGCCTCAAGTGATGCACAGAGCACATAGGAACAGGAAGCATTATGAAGGCAGGGACATGAAAGGTCATATAACGAATGCCCATAATTAGTTGTATTTTTCTTACAGTATAATAGATAAAAATAACTTGACAATGCTATTTTGCATACAATTTACAGGTCCTGCAGTGAAGAACATTATGTGAAGGAAGCTGGCTATGATATATTTCTGCTCAACTATGTCAAACATGTGAAAATGTTTACAGCCCTTTATGCTGACATCCCTATAGATGATCAGATGAATGGAATTTGGCTCTGCCGGGCTCTCCACTTCACACAGTATACCCCCAAAGAAATCCACTACTGCCTTATAATCTTCACTAGTTCTATGCCATGGAATTATTCCTTGGCTTTCTCCCGTATTTTGATGTCTTTTTATGCTAAGGTTGGACTAGAAAATCCAAGTGATAGGCAGGAACACAGGAAAATGTTCAGTGTCTTTAAGTCACTTAGAGCTGGATTTTTTAATTATTTATTTTCTTAGGGGTTAATATTGCAGAATCTTTTCACCAGATCAAATCAATCCATTTCCTGAGTTAACATTTTTTTTAATAACCTCAGACAATGTTGACATCATCTGGAAATTGGAAATATGACTCTGTGAATGATTTGGCCAGAGGTCACCCTGACAGCAACATGTAGTCATGTAGTGAAACCTGTCTGTGTCCCTTGAAGGTCCAGGAGAATGTACAGTTCTGAAGTTTTAGGTTAGCTCATGCTATCTCACTTGAGGATTTATTGTGGTACCTCACAGTCAGCAGTAGTGGCTCTAATGTATGTGATGCTGAATCAGCCACCTGGCTGAGGAGCTATAAAACTTCTGTTTGTTATAACTCACTGAAATATAACACCAGCAGTACAGTGTGCACTTTAATACATACCAAACCCATGAAATCTTCCTGTTCATCTGCTTAAAAAACTCAACCATTGATTTCAAGGGAAGTACTGTATCAGCAAAACTAATAGGGTTTAGTCTAAATTTAATTGATTCTAGAACACTACAGAATAAAGGACTTTTCTAAGGAAGTGGTTGTCTAAACTATGTAGCCACATCCCTGGCAAGGTCAATTACATTGGTCATGGCACTGTCATTCACTTCAGTGAGGGCCCAAATTTCACCTAAGATAAAAAAGAAACAAATGGTTTAGATCATGGAGCCATGAGAACATATATCTGCTTGTGGCTGATGAACTGCATCACCTTAGTGACACCACGTCTCTGTGGCTGAAGATTATCTTCCTTTGCATATGCTCACTAGTATGCTCACCTTTGTAATAACAATATAGCAACAAAGAAGAATATTTTTGCCAAAAAAAAAATAGAAGCAGGACACATAACACATGATAATGATGTGTGCCAGACCTGCTGACCTATCTCTTCAAGCAATGACTGCTGGCAAAAAGTCTCTGGAATGTGTTCTGTTTTATAGGTGAAATAAAAATATCCCAAACAACTGAACAAAAATTACAACTATTCACCCTCAGACAAAGAAACAGTACCCTTCATTATGTCCTGATTTCAGCTGAAGTCAGTGTCTCGCATAGAAAATCTAGAGAATGATACCTAAATTACTGGGCAGTGCACTCAGATCAGCTGATCAACAAAAGGCTCGCTATGAGATCATGACCGGGTCATGATGTGGATCATGACAAGCCAAAGGTAGATCTAATAAATTGCAAGAATGATGGCATTAGAAAAATGCCTTTTGAGTCAGTACATCAGCAACACAAGTTTTAACAAAGACCCTAACTGCTGCAAACTTTGACTCCAACTGCTGTATTTTAATCCAATTTGACCAATTGGGTCAAATGTACATGTCTTATGGATCTCTGTCAAATCTCTTAGTTTTTTCCTCCTTTGACTTTTCTGGTGTGTTTCTTGTGAACAGGCTCTTCTTGTGATCCCTTAGTGGAAACTCAGGCATTGCCTTAAGCCCCTGCCAGCTAGTGACCAACTACGACTATTCTCCACTGAAGCATTTTTGTTATACCCAGAACCCAACCACTATGGTCACTTTGTTTTTAGAGTTCAAGTTACTGAAGATGTGTGATAAATGTAGCATATATTTCTGTCATTCAAGATTCATACAGGACTCCAAGATAGTATAACTCCATTTGGCAGGACAAGAGATGCATAAATGTAGAATGAAGTGCATTTTTGCAGCCCTTTTTTTTCCCCCCTTTTTTATTACATTGATAGGCTGGTCTGTGATTTGAAGCCTATTTGAATTTTCCAAAGCTCCTTTTAAACTCCTGTTATACAGTTTCTGCCCTCTTGCCCTTTTTGTGTCTACACATACATACTTCTGCCACACAGGCAGGGTACTATGACAGGCTTCTCTCAGCTCCCAGCAATTTCCTTACCATAGTCAGTACCCAAAGTACAGTCCTTAGTGTTAGTAACTGCTCTGCTGGATCTGGTAGCTGTTGATTGGGATGTAGTTGCATACAATGATAGAATTCTCACCTTGCTAACCCAACAAATCCTGCACAAATATTTGTAGTGGCACAAAACAGACAAGATTATATGGTCAGGGACATCTGGCATGTAGAAACTCCCTTTTAAATGGCAGCTAACAATTTTGTCAGGCAAAAGTGTATCTGGAGCCTTGAGTGCACAAGGAGATCTTGAGGGAAAAAGCAGTAGTGGGGTATGAGGCAAAAATTGTACAGCTGCACCACAAAAGCCATTGTTGTGTGAAAGAGCACTTCAGGGATGTTGCTAGTAAAAGTTGCAAAAATCATATTGATGATCATGGCAATTTTCATAGCAGTAATACAAGATCATCCTAATTTTACAGGTATGTGTGTCATAAATAGCTTTTCCTAGTGCTCATAACAATTCTGTTTGGGTGAATTTAATGGGACTTTATTGCTACTTCAGGAGAAATAAAAGTTTCCAAAATGCCAGAAGTCGCACTCTCAGACATCTGTCAAGAGTGTAGACAAACAGCTTCTCAGCAGCTCCAGTGTGGAGCTACCTGGTATATTTGGATTTGATTCTCTCTGTAAAGTTGACTCAGAAGTGTCATCTGGGCTTGCCTCAACTATTCATCTTTGTGTGTCAGTTCATACAGCTCTTCCAAAGCCTTGGCAAGATGCCATCACCCTCAGAGATGCTGGAGAGCTGCTGTGGATAAAAATAACTTATTACTTAATGGCTGACACTGGCTGCAGTCACCACAGTTGACTGCGAATTGCAAACAATTTCTATGCAAAGATCTGCTCACCTCCCAGTGAAAAACATTTAAACCTTCAGTTTCTTGCTAAAACTACCTGGCATCCCTTTCTGGTGGTCATCTCTGCCTTCATGGCATTATTAGAGAGCTAGCATCCCCATGACTGATGCACTGGAAACAAGAAATTGTGACCCCAAGGGCAGACAAGTTTTGTTTCTAAACTTTGGTATATGTGGCTCATATTTATCCATTTGCAATAGTGGGGATTGAGTCTCTGCCAAGAACTGGCAGCCTGATGGTGACCTTGTGTGTCCTGGGATCACCAGTGGGCTGCAAGACATCGGGGGGAGCATGGCGATGGTCTGGGCAGTACTGGTGTCGCTCTGTGGCTACACTGGAAGGAAAAAGCATTGTGTGTTTTCTGCTTAGATGAGAGTTTTGATAAAGCAGGAGTTCTGTGTTGGCTTCTACTGCAGCTGACTAGGTTGGTGAGGCTGGGTGTACAGAATGGTGTCAACAGCTTTGTGAAGCACTCGCATTCCCTGGCAGAAGCTCAAGGAGCATTTCCAGCAACCTCCAATTACAGTACTAATTACAAGAGATTATCAAGTTCCCCAGAATAGACCCCAAGCTTCCTTTTGCATGCAAACTAGCAACAACTTTCTTGTCCATGCAGGTAAAACTCTCTTCAGAGTATCATCAGTCTGAATATACATCACCCATCACTGTCAACTTTCTTTAAACAATGCCATCTTAAAATATTGATGCGCATGCAGAGCACATGCCTGTCAAAGAGCAAATGTCATGTTGAGTGAACTGCCAGTCTAGAGGTTTTGAAAGGATATTTTTACATTAATCTTGATGATTGGAGGCTTATTTCTGCTCCTGTCCTATACATGTCCTTCTTTGTGATAAAGTCTAGAGTATTAATAATATCGGCACGGTAATATTTCTAAGAAAAACATCAGGTGCTTTAACCAGATTGCAGCGCTAACTGGCAAAATAAACATATTTGTGCCTCACTGAAGAAAGCTTATGACAAGAAATGCCCATGCTGGCTTGGAGCTAGACTTTGCTTTTACTGGTCAAAAAGTGGATTATTTTGCTGTGGTGTAATTGCTGATCCATTGCTGATATAGGGAGCTCTTAATATTAAGTGGCCTGATTCTATTCTTGCTCTCTTCAACTTTAATATCCGAACACTTGAGGACAAAATAAGAACTTTTACAGGGATACATCTCAACGATCTTCTAACACCTAAAAGTCAGAGGTAAAATCCATAGCTAACCGTCCTATCAGAGCATGGAAAGAAAGGCACTTTCAGAAGGCAATTCATCCTCGGATTCCTACCCAGTCCTCTCCTCTGACTGCATAGAAAACTTGTGTGCTGTTGAGTAGACAATTTTTTCTACCCCTATTTGTATGACAGTGACTTTTGACTTCTCAGCAAATAATTCTAAGGAGTATGCCCCAGCTTCGGTACTGTGGAAATGAAATACTGTGTTTGAATCCTGGTGTAATCCCAGGTTCTCCTCATGGGGAAAGGTGTAAAATACCAGGAGGTTTGATTTCACAATTAAAAAATAAAATGTCTTGTTTTCACAGCAAAATGATCTAGTACCAACTACTACCTGTAGGCATGTCACATATCATGCAGATGTACATCATTTTGGATAACATATCATGGACTTGCCAGTTGAAAAGGTAGAACTGCCCAAGGGCTAGTTTAAATTTTGCACCTGACTCAGAAAAAATGTTTACATTTTCATTCATAAATCAATGCTGCAGTCTAGTTCATACCTGCTTCTTCTGTTCCCTCTTCTCCTCATTTATTTTGTCACCTTCTCTCAATCTTCCCATGCAAATCCCTCTCTCAGAAGTATGTGTTTCGCTCAATCACAGACATGGTCACTTGGAATGCATTATTCACCTTTTCAGTTACCAATATTTATCTAAATTTCTTTTATTGTGATGGAATTTGGACACAATTTCTACTATCAGTAGTGGAGATATGCTAGCATACTACCACAGGGACACTGTCTTACATCTGATTCATTGAGTAGCTGTTTTACAAGAGACTTGAGTGTGAGCAGGAATATGTATGTTGAGCCCCATTCTCCAAAGTGTCAGGCACTGTCTTGAGGATATAACTAAGTTTTTGGTGAACACAGAATTTCAGTGTTTTACAAGGTTGAGCCAAAGTTCCTTTATTTTTTCAGTCACTGAAGTTAACAGAAGCCCTCATGGATGGGTATTGCAGCATAAATTAACTGCAGTTGAAGAAACAAGATGGTTGCAAAGAAAGAAGAAAGTAAATTCTTACTGCATCAATATGAGAGGAAGGATTCATTGCCTTTGAGAATTTGAAAGAAGAGGATAAGAATTAATTCCGTTTTTGTCACTGCCTCAGCCCCATTCTGCCTCATTTTTCCCCAAATGTCTAAAGACTCAAGCAATGGGCAATTCTTTAATATGCAGAGCTAGCACAGAGTCCTCTTACTCAAATATGAAAATGGCTTAGCAAATATCTAGTTTCTCTAAGGCCGGCTTATGGTGTATACTTGAGTAAAGAATTTTTTTCCTTAAAAAAAAAGTTCTTGTTTTTATGGGTAATTTCCCTTGAAAATGGTAAACTGCAAATTAAATGGCAAAAAGCAATTAATTATTGAAATTGTAATATCCTTGTAAAGGTTAAGAGGTAATATAAATGAAGTTCCTGTGAGCACATTAATGGAATTACTATCTTCCCCCTTATAAGTGGTAACTGTAACGACCTTACTAATTAGCTTTTTCATCAGGAAAATGAATATTGAAATATGTAGTTATATTGCAAAAGCACAATCTATGAGTAGGTTATTTTGTTACAATATAATATCGAGAGAATACTCTTGGTGCTGAACCTTCCCAGAGAGGGTTAAGAGGTCTTCCCAGAGCCATGTTTGGGAGATGGGTGAAGCCCCCATAAACCAAGAGGAGATTATTAGTGACCTGCTATGGCAATTAGACATGCCCAAGTCTATGGGCCTTGATGATCGACCCCAGAGTAGTGAGGAAACTCATGAAAAGAACTTTCCAAACCACTCTCAATCATCCAGCAGTCCTGGTTTACTGTAGAAGTTCCAGCTGATAAAAATTAGCAAATGTTACACCCATCTACAAGAAGGGTTGGAAGGACGATCTGGGGAACTACAGGCCTATCAGCCTTCCCTTGCACCAGGCAAGGTTATGGAAGAGATATCCTGAGTGCTATTGCATGGCCCATGTGGAACAACCAAGGGATCAAGCCCAGCCTACGTGAATTTACAAAAGGCAGATCCTGCTTGACTAGCCTGGTCTCCTGTATCTTTATCGATATATGTATTATAGAGATATGTATATAATCCGTATATCTGTATTATAAATACACATATATCTAATAAATGCATACCCATGTAGGTATATGAATGCTATATACATACTGGATTTACTAATGACAAGTCTTTTAGAGAATTGTAAAAAAAAGGAGCTTGGTTCTTCCCCCACTGAGAACATGTTTCGGACATTGATACACCTGAAAGTGTTTGGGTTTCAGCTGACAAGAGCTGGCATTACAATTTTTCTGTGAATGAATCTCTGTGAGATTTCAGAAGTTCCAGCTTCTTGGAGTCCCTGAGTTCTGTACAACCCTCAGGGTGTGATGGGGAGGGGAGGAAATGAGCTTCCCCTTGGAAAATGAATTAGCCATTGTCCCCAACTAGAGGATTTTCAGCTTTCCTTTCTAAAAACCCCAGAAATCATTAGCCATATCCTTGGGAATGTGATCTAATAGGGTGACCTAGATGCAAGCGATTGCTGGAACTCACAGGGAGAGGCAGCTCTGCCCCAGTTCTGTGGAAAAAAGGCTAGGGGAGGAACAGGACGCTGCCTTGAGCCCCCTTCTCAGATACACCCAGTTTAACCAAACCGTGCCGCTAAAAGTCGCCTTTGGGTTCTGCAAAGGCACCTTAGAAGCCTCAGGACAGTGGCCCAGGGCGGTTAGAAATGCCAGAGGTTTTATGGAGAACAGAAGCACGCTCTGCTCTCTGCCCCCGCTTTTCACACACACGCCCTTCCTCGTCTGCAGCCGCATCAAACGCTCTGGAGGGGCCAGGGCAGAACCCGCGCCCGCCCCGCGGGGCCGGGAGGTGTGAGGCCCCCCTGGCTCGCCCGTCCCGGCCGCCCCAGCCCTGCTCCGGCCCCGCCGCCCACCGAGTGTCACTGTCGAGCAGCGCAGCGCCCGCGCCCGCCGCCCCGGGCACCCCATCGCCGGGGCAGCGGCGCGCTCCGGGCCCTGCGCGGAAACTGTGAGCTCCTGCTGGACGCTGATCCCAGACTGAGGCTTTGAAATGAAAAGAAAAACCTTCTTTCTGTTGCACGTGTCGTTAAACAAACCCGTGTCTCCAAACGCGCCCGCCGCTTACTGCGAGAAAGCGCCGCGGCGAGACCTGCTCTTTGTGCGTTCCCCGCACCTTTCTTTACCAGCATCTGGGGACGATGGGCAAGTGTCCCACTCGAAAGTAAGGTGACACTATTGAATTATTTGTGTTGGGTCTACATGCACAGAAAGCAGGCTGCCAGGAGGTGAGCATTTCTTACTGGGAAATCACTCGTTCATCATCCAGATGTTCCTTATTTTAAAAAGTCCAATTAAGAATAGTGGAAATTTAGGATTGAAACCAGCCATGTTTTTCCTGAGTCTGTGTGTGGCTAAGACAATTCCCTGGTAAAGGACACCTGTAATCTCAGAGCTCAGTCACGTTGGCCGTGTTTGCAAGGGCAGAACAGGCATTCCTGCCTTCAGCCAAGGGGCTGGTGCAGAATAAACCTCCTTGGCATCTCCCACAGCCCCCAGGCTTGTCAACAACAGGACAAAAAAAGGAAAATCAAAAGCTGTAGCTACTATTTTAGAGCCTTGCAAAATGTAGAGCACCTGGTGGCTTTTATATAATAGATGATAAGTAATAACTTCATAAACATGAAACAACATACGGAGGGTTTATGGCAAATAATAAAGATTGTTTTCCTATTTTATTTTACATTTACATGTTATTTTTATGTGCACCCAGATTAAAAGACTGATGCTAGCAACAACAGCATTGTGTCCAGTAAGACAACTGTCCTTCTGAAATATGGCAAGTTTTGTTATAAATTGTTAGTAAAAGAATTCACAAAATTTACCACCATGAGAACCACCAGAAGAAGAAGTATTAATGATAGGATAGTATTAGAAGTGGAGAGAGGATCTTTTGGTTAGAGCTAAGTTTATAGGCCAAGATTCAGGTCTGGATGTGACAGCTCAAAACCCTGGGTGTCTACTTCCACCCACAGTAGAAAACATGCAATTTGTTTGACTTGGAAGGACACCATACAGATGGACAGGATCTGGTCACTTGAATTTGTTTTCTTACCTTTCTCTGAGAAATTTTCAGGTGTTAGAATTGAGGTTCTCTTTTTCTGTCTGTTTAGTTGATTTTTTTTTTCCCTAGCTACTGCAAGATTGGACATAATTTCAGGCAAATATACTAATTATCAGGTTATTTCTCTAACAGTACTTGTCTGTTTCGTCTAGTGACTGTATTTGAATAATTGGGTTGACTTTTTGTTGCTCCCAGTACATAGCCTTAAGTCTATTGTACATATACCTTCCTTTTTGATTTAAAATCGAGTACAGACACGACCTGAAGATCCAGTTTTGTGAGATGCTCGGAACCATGTTGGTGTGATCACTTTCCTGCAGATCACACAAGCAAAAACAGATGGTGGCCTAAAAGATAAAACTCTTCTGGTTCTTTTTCTGGTCGAAGACTGAAGAATGAGATGGAGGTTTGGTAGCTGCTTAATTTTCCTTGAGATTCAGGAACATACATATTCCCCTATGGCATTTTATATTGTCTTACAAGTCATACTGTAATGAAAGAGTCTGTGGTTGAGCCTGTGATGTGTATATTAGCCAGGACTGATTTCGGTACAGTGACAGGATTTTCTGTCTTTATTCTGCTGTGCTGTTTAGCTCCATCAGGTCTGTAGTGCCCCAGCTGTTACAGCAGCTTAGTCAATGGATTGAGGAGAAGCAAAATGGTAAAATCTATAAGCATATTTTTTCATCTCTCTGCTAGAGTAGTATTCATGGGTGTTTGATTCAGTCTGACTTCAGTGGTTGCAGCAGAGGTTATCCACAGCTAAGGTTCCCTCAACCAACTATGAAGATTTCTCACAAGCGGATTCTTTTAAAATTCAAAACACCAGGACCAATTTTAAAACCAGCTACTATTTCAGTATAGATGAGACCCTGGGGACCATGTGTTTTATTATTGCTATATTCTGAGGAGGTGTCTGCTTTTGTGGTTGCAAGAAAGATTGTGAATCCTAAAGCACAATGTAGTAACTCCCCTTTTCCTTTGAACAGGCTAGACTGGGATAGAAATATTTCAGCTAACTTTCAAGTAAAATACTTCCAAGCACAATGATCCTGAAAGGCAAATCAAATGTTGATACAGTTGAAGCATGATGAGTTTTAAACATTAGGAAAAAATGGAATGGGAATTTGGATGTTACCTTATACACACAATGTGTTTAATTTGTTCCTAATCAAAACAAAACTCCTTGGACAGAAAATGGATTGTGAAATAAAGCTTATTTCCCTGCAAGTGACTAAGTCATGCAGCCAGCTTGTGGGGGCATTGAAAGACGGTTGGCAAAATGAGATGCTTCAGGAGAGATGCAGAATTCAACGTACAGTTTCCGTGAGGGAAAGCAGAATGGCAGCAGCTAAGGGAGTGAATGTACAGGCCATATAAGGCAAATAAATGAACTGCTGTAGAGATGCCATTAGCAAAGCAAACACTGACTTGGGGACCTTGGCATATACCATGGAAGAGATAAATTGCATGAATAAATGCATGCTTGTTTCCTTCTCCCTAGGCTTCCAATGCCAGTTTTAACTGAGAAACAGTTTCCATGTGTGAAACAGAAGTTTTTCCACAGTCATTTTAATGCCAGGCAATTTCTACCCATGTCTGATCCTAACACATGCCTAATTTAGACATATTTATCACAGTTTCATTATAACCCAGGCCGTTGGCTAAGAAAAAATGACAGACCTCAGTCTTAAAACAATTAAACAACTATTTAATAACAGTACTCAATTTTTCTCTTTCTTTACACCGAGAGCAGAGTTCCACTGACACAGTATTAGCTTAGTATCCCTGTCATTTCAGGCATTGGTAAAATGAATAGCAGGGGGTAAAACACCACACTGAGCCAAGTGAAGGCATGCGAGTGGTAAATAAGCAGTGTCTACACTCTCCAAAAAGTGCATAGCTCCTTGCAGAAGTGGAGACCTGAGAGCTCATGCATGCTTGGGGGTGGAGGCACAGCACCGGGCGGAAAGGTGATTTGAGGGGAGGATGCTGGAATGGTATGCTGTGGAGCAGGCTCCAGCTCTGAGCTTTGGGAAAGTCCTACCAGCTCCCTTTCTGTCAGACACCCCGTGGGCACATCCACTTTCATGTTTTGGTGTGGATCAAGGGTGTGCTTTTGAAGTGAATCTCCAGATCATCCTCACTTACTGCATTTCATTGTACCCAGCAGAGGTGAGTACAGAGTGGATTCAGATAGCAATATAGCAGAAGACAGGTGTCAGGAGCGTATCAGATGCGTTCTCCATCCTCATGGGGCCCTCAGTTCACAGACCCAGCCTGGAGTGAAACTGAAGAAAAAACTATTGAAAAGTGTGAACATCATTTAGGCCCTCAACACCATGAGATCCAACACCAGATTGATCCACATTACTTGCTAATATAGATGTACACGAGGTGAATGTAGCCTAGGGGTAGTCAGCTCTGGGTATGGCTGCTTTGGGGTTATGCTTTCATTGTCTTCCTTGTGGAATATTTCATTGCATATATTCTAGCATTCAGCCTATATTTAACGCAGTTCTTTGATTTTTTGAAGCACATTTCCTTAAATACACTTGAAATGTTAGGGTGGAAAACTTGATCATGCTAGATACTTTCCAATCCATTTCTTATCCCTTGAGAAAGTATGCATTTTCAGTAATGTTCTGATTTTAAGGCTTTGCATTACAGGGGAAAAAAAAATGGAAGTCTAATTTCAAAAATATAATAAAGCAGCTTTGTAATTTAATTCCGAAAATAGCTGCTGTTACTAGTAAATGGTGTAAATGCAGACTGAGTGCAATAAATTCCACTTACATTTAGAATTAATAATGTTAATGAATGGCATTTAAATTACATGCCAGGACTGTAAAAGAAACATTACCAAAGAGATTTTGCATGTCTGGTGCTGACATAATTTAAACCTGTCATAAAATTGTCTTATATCTGAGAAATATATTCATATTTCTGGGCATAGAGGGAAAACCAGAATGGGAAATGTCTTTTTCTCCCAGAGGCTCTCTGTGCAGAAGGCAATCCCTCCTCAAAACTTTCCCACTTAAGACACTCTGGGAAAGAGCTGAAGCTCCTGTCTCTCCGCTTGACCTAACCCATCCGGGATGAGCTGCTTGGTACTGTGATCACATTTACTCTCGCTGTAGACCAAATCGGGAACTGTTGCGATCAAAATGCTGGATCAGCAGCTCGCATGCAGAGACAGAGTTCTTATCACACGCACACCATCAGGAGATTAGCCCATATTTTCCCATGTAAGGACTGCAGCCTTCCCTCTTTCCTCCAAATGCTTCTTCTTCGCTGTCTTTCCCCCCCTTTCCTCGCCTGCCCTTTCTTCTTCTCCGTCCCCGGCTTGACCCCCCCTTGCACCCCGTACTGAGCCGCCGAGCCGGGCGACGCCGCAGCGCTCCCCGCCACCCCCGCGCCAACCCGGCCCCACGACCCATCGCTCCGGCCCCGGGACCCGAGACCCCCCCCGTCGCAGTCCAGGGCGGGCTCGGGAAGCCCGGACCCACCCCCGCAGCGACCCCGCGGGGCCGGGACCACTGCCCCGCCCCGTGAGGGCTCGGGGACGCGCCCCCGTTCTCCCGTTCGCNCCGGGACCGCGGGTAGAGTCGCTTGGGGCGGCCGCCGCCCTCCGGCCCCGCGCCCATGTGCTCCCGGCAGCCGCGGCGGGCAGCCTCCACGCCCGGCGTGTCCGTAAGTAGCCCTCCGCTCCCCGGCACCGCGCCTGCCCCCATCCTGGCACTCATAGACCCCTCGCCGCTCCTGCTCCTTCCAGACACCGGCTCTCCCGCACTCTCTGCGCCGCTGAATCCCCTGCCCCTCACTGACCCCCTGCACCCCCTTCCTTTCTCGAACCTCTGCCCTCCCTCGCTCCCGGTACGTTGCATCCCCTGCATAACTCCGGATCCCCGAGCCTTCAGAACGTCCTTTCCCTCCCCGACCCCTCTCCACCCTGCACGGCCACATCCTCTGCATCCCCGGACCCTCTTTCCCTCCTGCGTTCCCTTTCCCCGCTCTGACACCCAGCCTGGCCGCATCCCTTGCCCGTTGCACCGGACCCTCTAGACTCCCTTCCCTGCTCGGATTCCCAGCCCTCTCATCCTCCTGTCTTCCCGAATCCTTACTCTCTCGGGCCCCAGCCCTTCTCGTATATCCCTGCCACCCCGAACCGCTCTCCCTTCTCGGCCCGCAGTTTCCCGGTTCTCCGTCCGCTTGGCCACTCGGATTCCCCGCACTCCCGGCACCTCTGCCTTTCCAGCCCGTCCCCGCCCGCATTCTCCTTTCCCTCCCATTCTGCTCCTCTTGAACCCCTTGTCCTCACAAGCCCTTCTCCTCCGGCGCCTCTTGCCCCTCTCGGATCCCCTGCCCCTCCCAGGTCCCCTGNGCAGTTTTTCCCTGGCATCACCCCGGCGAGTTTTGGTTCCCGGCCGCCGCCTTCCCTCGGGGGAAGCCGTATCTCTCCGCCGCCCCCTCCTACCCCTGGAGGGCGGGGAGCGGGGTTTCGGGGCCGGAGGGGCGAGTCCGCCTCCCGGGAGAGCACCCAGGCGGTGAGCTGGCAGACTCCAGGGAGCCAAAGCTGCTGCCCCGCGGGAGCCGCAGGATTTGCAGGGTCCTACCCCTGGGACACTCCATGCTGTCCCCTATTTCCAGCCGTACCTCCTCCTGCTATTCAGGGAATGGTCTCCCCTAAGTGCTGTGACCCACTTTGGCTTAGACTTTTGGTGCCACGCCAAGACACAGACAGATCCTTCTCTAGATGATGTTTCTAAAGAAAGAGTGCCCCCCAATGCCTCTTTGGCAAGTTTTTTATCCCCAGGGGTTTGGCATTTTGCAGGTTGAAAGACATTTCTCTGGATAGGCTACGGGTAGATAGGTGTACTCTTCTTCAGTAGCAGTATAGGCCTTTTTAATATTGCAGAAGAGACTTCCTTTTCTTAGTGTTTTAAAAGTAAACAAAACTTTTGTGTAGTGCACATGGCTAATTTCACTTACAGACTTTCTCTACATTCCCTCTTTGCGCTGAAGTAGTATTCATTTTATTGCCTTTTCATGAATTGGATTCACTGATTGGCGTCTAATCATGCTTAGAAGAAAAAGCCTCTGTAAATAGCTATCAGAATTAATTTGGCAGCAACTGTGAGAAATGATCATAAATTTACAAATGCAGTTACAATAATGATCCAACATGAATTTAACGAGAAATACACCCCCAACCTCTGGGAACAGCATGTAGGTTTCTGTGACAGTCAGATGCACTTGGACACACTGATATTGAGCTGAGAGGCTGGGAGTTGTCTGAGAAGGGTACAAAGGGGTTATGGCTCCTGGGTTTGAGCTGGAAAGAGGCAAAGAAGAGCTGGGCTGAATGCAACCAGGAATATTAAGAGAGACCTCTGTGTTTGATTTGTGTGATCCTTGAGGTTATGTAGGGGTGAATCCAAAAGATGTGGCAATGTCTTCACTTACCAGAAGCCCACCTGGAGTTCGGGTTCCTGGCACTTTGGGACATCAAGTGATAAAAGGCTCCTTTTGCACAGGGATGCCAGACACTTGGAGTGCTGGAAAAAATGTCATATCACTTCTTTTGGGGGTGTGTTAGTAAGTTTTACCTGTGTCACAAGAGTCTGATCTTGAAATGCATTAGCCACTGTGGGTGGTTTTACACTGAAGCTGCAGGACTGTCTATAAAGTGAAGTACGTTCTCCAGGCATTGCAGGAGGAAGGTCTAGCTAAGTAAGGATAAGCAAGACTTCATCTATGGTTTCTATCGGTACCGGAAAGATCAGGACTTAGAGGGGAGAAAAGTGAGGCAAGTACACAGGGAACCCCTGAAGGTGGCTGCAGAGCGTTCCTGGATGTGCACACCAGCCTGTTCCAGCTGGGCTGCTGGCCACCACCATCGCACTGACCACAGAAGCTAGTGTCACTGAGAACGATTGTAGGGTCTGCTTGCAAGGGTGGGACAGAAAAGTGACATGTTTTATTCAGAAATCTTCTAGGAAGGACAAACCCTCTGGCAGACAAGTATTTTTTTCTAATGTTAGTGTTACTGAACTTGTATTTTTTCTCCTTTTTTGTGTTTCATTATTTAATTAGGGACCTTTGACTTCATGATGGGAGGAAATATCCCCCTGGCTCTTAGGATCCAAGCTTCTCCCAGTGTGAGGATTTGTCAAGGCTGAGAGATTCCGGATTATCCATAAAGCTCCTCTAAAATACACAGTTACTTTTGTGTCTTCCCATTGTGAGTGGTCTTGGAGCAGATACAAAGATGGCCTCCAGCCTCACCTGTGCCGGCGTCGTCTGGGCCTTCCTCTCCTTCCTCTGCGCTGCCGCCTCCTGTGTTGGCTTCTTCATGCCCTACTGGCTCTTGGGGTCTCAGCTGGAGAAGTCTGTTTCCTTCGGCACTTTCCGGAGGTGTTCCTACCCGGTGCGGGATGAGAGCCGCCAGATGACCGTGATGGTGGAGCAGTGTGGCCGCTATGCCTCCTTCCAGGCCATCCCGAGTGCCGAGTGGAGGATCTGCACAGTGGTGACGGGCCTGGGCTGCGGGCTGCTTCTCTTGGTGGCCCTGACAGCGCTCATGGGCTGCTGTGTGTCCGAGCTCATCTCCAGGACTGTGGGCAGGGTGGCAGGAGGCATCCAGTTCCTGGGGGGTAAGTGCTCTTGCGGTGAGGGGATGGGGATGTCCAGGCTATCTGCACGTGTGGAGACTCTCCTGGTGCTTTGGGAAGAGGAGGGGGTGATTAAAATTTTCTCCTAGCGAGGGAGACCGCTTGGCTCCCTCAACAACTGAGCTGCTTGTGTGGCTGCCTGAATGTGGCCCAAAGACAGAGTAGCCTGTGCTCTCTTGTGCTCAAGTGTCTGTCTGATCATTGTGTGACCTTTGAGAGCTATGTGGCAAGTCGACTTCTCTGGGCCACCATCTTCACGGCAGTTTTGTGGGTTGTAGTTTCCAGCACAGCATAGCTGAGTTGGAGATACCTGGAGAAGCATGTGGGCTACAGATCCACATGAAGCATTGTGGTTTGGCAGAGGAGAGGCTGTGTTGTGTGGGAACAACCTCTCTTTCTCCTTCTTACCCCTATTTCTGCCAGAGCTTCCTCCAGCTCTGCTCTCTGCAGCTGCACGGATCTGGCAACAAGCTTTTGGCCCAGGTTTGAAGTGTGGATTGTTCATCCCTGGTGGAGGTGGCCCACCATCTCCCAGGAGGAGCCCTGCTGGGCTGGCTGACCCATGCTGCCTGCTGATGGTGCCACAGGTTTGTTGGCTCCATGGGCTAGACAGCGTGTGGGAGAATTACGTCCACTCCTTTTTCTAACTTGTAATTGTGGCGTCTTTGTAACTGTAAGAATACTTGAAGGGTATGAGACAATAAATAGGATCCACAAGCATGCTTTTTACAGGGCAATTTTCCAAATAAATCATCACCCTCTTGTCATCGGTGATATGTGGATCAGTGGCACTCACTTTTGCCTGATGCAAGGGCTCCACCTCGCACGCACACTTGCCCCCAGAAGGTAATGTGTTTCTCTGAGCTTTGGGTGCTGAGGCAGTGCAGGTGCCAGCTTTTTGGGTGCCCTGCAGCGCCTGGTCCCAGCCAGGTGCCCTGACTCATGCCCCAAAGGAGTGGACTCTAGTGGAACCCTTGTTTCTCTCCCCCACCCCCAAACAGGCACTTGCCCTGCAAGGGCAGTCTGGTTACATGCCGCAACTGCAGCTTCTATGGAAGCACAGGACAAAAACTCCACTAACTGTCCAGCTTGGTGAGGACAGCTGAGGCTGGGAAAGGGCCCTGTGCCAAGCCTTCAGCCACACGATACCAGTGTACCTCCCTCCTGGCCGCAGGGAGTCCTGTCTCCAACTTTTTGAGTAGTTTCTCCACTTTAGAGCAAGCTGACCCCATCACTTCACCCTTCCCTCAGCTTTGCGACCCACAGGCATTCCTGTGTTTAATCTGTCTGACAATTTGAAAGTGCAGCAGCTGCTGGAGAGTTAACTCTGCTGGGAGCTGCGGTTTCTTGAAACCTGCTCCATTATACAGTTCCAGCCAGGCAGCTGGGGGTGGGAGGAAGTTCTCAATTCGGTGACAATCTGCAAGCCTGCTTTGTCTGACTATTTTCACTTAGAGCCATCACAGGCTTTAACCACGTCCTCTTTCCAACTGCTGTCTCAGCTCATCTGGTTTGGATTTGCACTTGGCCCCTTTCTCGTTACCATGCTGCCCTGTGTGCCTGTGGGGCAGAGCTGGCAGGGGAGCTTACAGCTGTTTGCTTACAGCCACCCCAGCAAACACAGCAGCTCCAGCAGTGGGCACATAGCCGGGGGAGCAGGAGGAACCCTGCTCCCCATGTCACTGGTGTGGGCTGGAGGCGTGCACCCTTCTCTGAGGCAGGATGGTGGCTCCTGGACACGGAGGTGAGAGGTTCCTTCCATGGCAACCCCTGAAGCTTGTCCAGGCTGACCAGGCAGAATCCTATCCTGCCTGGAAGGGCATGAGCAGGTAGTGCTTGTTCTCAGTAGGTGGCAATTCAAGGAAATGTGAACCTGTGATATGAAATGAAAATTGCCAACAACTTTGCTTACAGTTCAGAAATTAGTTACACAGCATGTCTAATTTTCCCCTCTACTGGCTTGGTTGTCTCGCATTTCATTTGGCACTGCTGGAAGTGGGTAAGAAAACACCAAAGTGAGGACCGTCATTTCTTAACCTGCTTAAAACCTAACTGTGGGACCACAAGGGAGAGGCCAGGTGGTGAAAGCCAGTAATTTGGATAAACTGAAGGGACATATTAGGGTAAAGAGGAGTTTCTGACATCCCTCATCAGATCTTAGCTGCTATAAATCAGTGTAGGTTAATTGTTTAAATGACATGACTACATTCACGCAGATGTCTAACTTAGGCACTATAATTATTATCTTGTTTTATGTCAAGATAACCGTGAGCTGTTCACCTTATTTACAAACAGGGAATACCAGCTCTTTGTTCCCTGTAATGCAGTTGTAGGTGTAGCTGTATACCATGATGTGGGCTTTGAATGTGGCTTGGTGGCAGTGTAGTCATTGTCATTTTAGTTGGTCTCCACTTAGACATCTAATCAAATAAAACCCTTATAAATGTTTTTTTTTTTTTTTTTTAAATTGTGATGAACTCCCACCTAGCTTTATATGAGGAACAGCCTAGGAAAATAAGCAGCCACTGAGTGATGCTATTAATTCATCCTCTGCGTTAGGACAGGGAGATGGCTAAATGGTTTCACTTTCTTTTTGTCTGAGGCATCTGCACCCATACCCTGCTGGGGCTCTTGCTCCAGTGGCAGAGGACGAGTGTTGGAATAAACCATATTTCTCTTGAAGTTAGAAACCAACATAAAGACAGGTTCAGCGTAGCTAGTTTATGGCTTTATTTGTGTTCCTTTTGTTTAGGATCCAAGTAAGTTTCTCAACATGATTTAAAAACATGGACTTGGGTAGGAAGTAAGCAAACAGATAATGGATTATTATGGGAGGCCCAAAAGCAGAGGAGATGTACAAACCACTGAAGCTGTGGTGAGCCTAAGCTAAAACTTAGTCCAACACTGGATGCATTTTTACTGATATGAAGACGTGTCAGAGAGATTTGCTTACCAGAGGTCATAAGCAAACAGCCTGATCCTTTTCTTCTAGCACTGTGAAGGAGGAATAACTCCAAGTAGGTCAGTGGAATAACACCTGTAAAAAAGTAGTGCGGCTTGTGCTAGCTAAATGGTGCCAAGGTTTTCTATCTGGGATTTCCCCAAGTTGCATGTGGCAGCTCAAGGGCGTGAATTATTCATGAGTGCTTTTACCATAAATCTGCTCTTCTGATAAAAATTGAATGGCAGAACCTGCAAGAAATTGCAGATCTAGGCGGAGTTAGAAGGGCTTTGTGGATATTGCTTGATTCTATGTACTTAGTCTGTGTTTGCTATTTCAGTGATCCTGGCTACAGGGTACACACGTATTTTAAGGTGACTCTGGGATGAAACATGAGTTTCTGTTCCTACTAGAAAGATTGCATCATAGATTTTTCCTCCCATGTGCAATTGTGGGAGCTACTTCTTTTCCCCTACATGATCATGTGGCAGCTCTGTCGCCATTAGAGCACTTGCTTGCATGAAAAACAACCCTTTTAGCTTTTTCTAAGGCAATTTGGTGGTGGGTGACAAGAAGTGTCCAACTCCCCAAGTCCAGCCTTTTCTGCACTGGACATCAGTGGTCTGCAGGTCACACCTGGCAGACTGCTACTGTGGTCTCTCCTGGAGATCTCTCTTGGACTGCTGCAAATAAATGGCAGGTGAAAGTTATGCTGTCTGTAACCTCTTGATGGCACAGTCATGTAGATGGATACAGTCTTCACTGATAACTTTTAAGTGCAGTGTTTCCAGCTGGTTTCCTTTGTGTGTTTGGAAGACTGAGGCATATATAATGGAGCTAGAACAGATTGTGAGGATGTAGCTTTGACCGTAACTACTGAGGATATGATAGCAGGGAGTGAAGTTTAACAAATCTATGGCAAATTGGAGCCTGTAATTATTGATCTTCTTTTCATTGTGCTGTGGCAAGTCAATTCCACTTAAATGGAGAAACTAGAAATTTGAAGGTAGGTAGCTCAGATATGACATACTAATTTGGTGAATAGTTTCACTCTCTAAATGTAGAGCAATGATTTTAAGAACATAGCAATATTTTTAAGAACATAATGAACTTAAAGGTTAGCCAGTTTTATGAGAGGCAGTGGATCAAAAGGCACAAGTACTGCAAGGATGGTCAATTTAAAGAGCATTATGCTGGCAAGGTGAAGCTTTTCATTAAAGTGGTCAGCACGCAGGAATGAAATCTTCACTAGCTCAGAACTCCCTTTTGCTGTGTAGAACAGCTAAACCAAGCTCAAGAGTGTGGATCTGAGAGAACAAATTGTGGAACAATCTGCTGAGACACCTCTCTGAACCTGGTACTATTGGTCTGATTCTGAGTGCCACGTGAGAAGTGAACCCTTTCCATGACTATGGGGCAGCCATGTGGCTGTCAGCAACTGGAATGTTTACTGTCATCTTTAGTATTCATTGATTGCACTCTAAGGAAGTGCAAGTTTTGCTACTCCCTTCATTAAATGAGCAAAGTTTTCAGCAGTGTCTACTCTTCCTTTCCTTATTTCTCTGTCTTGTTTCCCTTGTGTCTCATGGAAGTGCCGAAACTCCCGAAACTATGATCCTTGAAATTATTGGTTACAAAATCTGGAGAGCTCTTGGAACAGGGGGCGGTGAAAGGAGCATTTGATTATTTGAGAAAAAGGGGACACGGTGCCTAACAACTTCTGATTTTGTCTCAGAAAATAAAATGTGGCCTTATGAAAAATGCTCTCAGAACTACATGAAATTGCTGGAGAATTCTTCTCCAAGTCTTGTGTGCCAATAGAGGCCATCATAGTTTCCATCACCCATAAGGTGCTCAGGGCAAGTGTTTGCTGGGTGCAGAGGGCAGAAAAATATGGACTGATCTCTCAAGATGAGGAGAATGTTGAGTGTGGGGTGATGTTTTGGTTCTGTGTTGTCTGTGATGAAATCTCAGGGAAAGCCTTTGCGATTTTGCGCTAAAGATTTTAAGGAGACAGGTCCAAACAAAATCTGCAAGTTAATGGCGTATTAATGGCCAAATCTGACTTTGCCGGTGAGATGATTCTGAAATGTAAAGGACAGAGGAGGAAAGAAC